>OY720683.1:107036280-107453780 GCA_963170755.1 Amphimallon solstitiale | reverse complement strand
TAGATTAAAGTTACATAACATATTTTTGTCTAAAAGTGATTTTTTTCAAATAGAACAGCGTACATCGGGTTCATTTTTGAATTGCTTACTAAATTTCCCACCAAAGATAGGTAAAAATTAAAAGTATTCAAATTCATTTGTTCATTGCCCATTATGATGATTTGAGAAAATATTTTTACAATTCTCAGTGTATACGAGTTATAATCGTTATAACTAGGGCGCGGACATGACCGGTTTAAACTACGACGAAGTTCAACGGAGCAAAGAAATAATGTAAACAACACACGCTTACTGAATAGCACTAATTCATATGGTGAACTGCAACATCTGTTTACGCCCGAGAAGTGTCCGAGAATGAGAGCAAAAAAATGCCCATAAAATAAGGAATTTATGAGTAAAATCCTTTTTTCATCGGCGTAGATCGGAGCGTGAGGGTTTTTTAAAATTTATTATATTTACCTTATATTTCGCAAAAGAACTAAAATTTTCATTCACACTTACGTTAGTTTCGTTTTTTCATTGTTTTGACTGTTAATTACGTACTTCGTAATTTTTGTAATAGTCTGTTTAATACCGGTTTATTGAATCGACTTCTCCCAATTATCTAGACGTAAGTGTGCACTAGATTTCGTTTAGTTTCAATAACATACGCGTACATTTTTAGTTATCATTTATTGAGATCTAGAACGTTGTTTATGTTACTTTTTCTGATATGAAAATGAATTGTCAGTGATGCCGAAATTTATTACAAAGTCTGTAAGATATTGTTACAGAATGCCAAAATATCACACGTTCGTCACTTAGCTTTGCTATACAAAATTTCGTTACATGTTTAAATGACGTTGCTCGAAGTATTTCTGAGTGCAAGGAACTAACACAAATCCCAAATTTAAAAAATCAGTTGTTATTCCTTCAGGAACACTTTGGAAATTTGACTAAACTAATCACATATTTTGAAAATCGAAATCTCAAATTAAAAGATGAATTAACCACATTAGATGTGGGCTATTAATAATTTCAAAAGTATTCCAAGTGACTTCGGATGTGGCCTTCGGCAAAAGTTAGACGCAGTTTTTAACAGAAATCCAGATTTAATAATATTGCGGCAATTGTGTATGGGGACAATGACATAAAATCAAACTTTAAAATACGCTGAAATAAAAGAATATTTCCAGTACGCACCTATAACCAGTTGCGAGGTAGAGAGGACGTTTTCTATCTACAAGGATGTACTTAATTCAAAGAGAACAAGTCTTACAGAAGAGAAAATGAACAAATAATAAGGTGTTTTGTATTTTATAGATCACCATCCACTTGTTATACAATTATATAAATAAAATTAAAACCTCTTTAAAAATACAATATTTCAATAGTGCGCCCATGGGCGATGAGTCATCAACCGTTCGTGTCCGCGCCCTAGTTATAACAGACTTTATTTGAAATATCCTCCATATCCATATTTATTATGCCGAAATACGAACGTAATGATAGACTTTGTGGAAAACACAATTTATAAAACGATTTTCTTTTTTTCCAGCGACCACAGCCGGGATGCCCCTCCTCCACGGCGCAAACTGCAAAAACGTAAGTTCTGTTTTCGTTCTGTTCCCGTTGCTATGAAATGCTTAATTAGAGCGCAACTGCCCCCGGCGGCAAAATGGGAATTGAAAAATTTATCCTTTTTTTATAATTTAATAGTGCCATAAAAATATAAATAAAAACATAAAATTTAGATATCCTCAAAACTTGTGTGAAATTATATGGAAAAAAAATAATAAAGCAAAAGCAGCTTAAAAAAGGATAGATAGACAACTCTCATTTAACTAAGTATTGCGTAATATTGCACCGGAAATTGCTGCTGTCCTTAAAGATACATGCAAAATATTAAATACAAAATGTGTATAGCCACAGGTATAGCAATTCTGAAAATCTTCTAATTAATCAAATTGACAAATAGATAAATTTAACCTTCATTGAATACACTATTAGGTAATGTCATCTTCTAACAACCAAAAAAATCAAATCAGTTTAATCATCTATTTAAGTGCATAAATAATTCTTAAAAATATGTAACAAATTTAAGTATTTATATATGAATCTTCAAGTTGAACTAATGAGTAGATGAATATGATCACATTTTAATCACTACAAAAAATATTACCTGAAATGTATTTAAAATTGTTTTCTTATGGGGTTTCTTTTTCTCAACGCCATCTAAATAACCACCGAAAGCTAAAAATCTTCCCAGTTAATGAGTATAATATCTTAAATTTCAGAAACAGCAGAAGATCCAAGCCGTGGGCGCGGGTAAGTTTAGACAGACAAATCGCGCGTATATGCAAACTTTAGAAGTCACCAGTCGATACTCAAACAATCGTGTAAATTACAAGATTGTTTGAGTGTCGAATTGATTTTTGTGTTAAATGCTTAACACAATCTTTATATAAAAGGCGAAACTCTTCAACAATAATAGTAACAATCTGTTTGGCAATTACGCACAGAAAAATATGGTATGCTATGCAAAACCGTAAAAGGTCATTGATTTTAACACCATATCATCTTTTTATGTATATTAGGTAATGTTTAATAAAAAATATTAAATATTCATGTATATTTACAGGAAAGAATTAAAATCGAGTTTGGATGGTTATTGAACGAACGCAAGAAGAAAGACGACGCTAATGAACGTTGATCAAATGTCAGGAATAGAACAATAAAAATAATATTCCATACCGAAAGTTTGTAATCAAGAATCAGCATTGTTTGTAACATTTTTTTCTAGCTATTAATTATTTAGAGTTTCAATTTGTCTACATTGCCGCAAGAAAATAAATTAGAATCATTTAATCGATACTAAATACGTATCAGCTTCGTTTTGAACACATTGAACTAGTTAATTAAGCATCACTACAATATACTTATATGATTTATTAAGTAAAGTAAAACTATTTTAAATTTCTTTTCTAGTATTATTAAACCAGATTAGCTTTCCCCTAAAATAAGTTTAGAATGTTGTTAGTTAGTTAAATATATATAAATTAATAATAGTAATATCAGTTTAAAGTTCGGTTAGCAAGAATTTCGCAAGTTGAGGATGTATTTAATACTAACCGAAGCCGTACCTACATTCATCAATATTCAACTACGTATTTGGGTCATCCATATACAAAAATAGCTTATCAACGAAAGCACACATACAATTAATTATGACGCAGAAGTGGAAATATGTCTGAATATTTTTAATTATAACCATTCCACTACTTCATAACACAGATGCAAACGTATGTATAAATAGCAGAAGCAATTCGAAAAAAATACGTATAATGGAAGGATTAATTACTAAAAATTGTGTGATTAAATAGATTATACTAAAAATTACAGAATTTCAAGGGATGTTTTAATATTCCCTTTATTAAATAGTGAAAATAGAGCCCGTATGCCCAACATGTGATTTCTTTAATAAAACTAAACAAATTTGAAACATAAACTAGTAATAATAATAATAATAATTAATAAGTAAATAACACAAACTTGAGTTTCAAAAAATTTTTCCACTCCCATACTTTAATTGTATTATTAGATATGCTGAACCTGTACTTCAATGATGTCCATTAAGATACAAGTTTATATCCAATAGGAATGCGACATTCCAATATTCATCAATATCCAATATGGCCACTTCATATCTGACAGATATAAAAATTAATTAAATTTGACAGTTCTCTGCAATTTACTAGTAAGTAGTTAAAATTTGTGCTTTTTTGAAAATATAAACGGTAAAAATGAGGTATAATGACAGTGAAATGTAAAATTTGACTTCACCAGAAATTAAGGAACAAGCCTTAGTAGTCACGAATAATTTATTACCAGCTAAATTCGCAAAAACGTACGGAAAATTTTACGCTCAATTTATGAAATGGAATGTTTAAAAAATGTTTTATTATGGGGTGTAGAAAAAATAGTGTATGCAACTCGCATTTAATGGCTATTAAGACACTCGTATTCATTACGATACTCGCCTTCGGCTCGTATCGTAATTTTCATTCTCGTGTCTTCTGCGTCTCTTTCTCTCTATGTGTGAGTATAATATTCCTCTCAATAAGTTTTACTCTCAGGTTTATAAAAAGATAAAAGTAGTTTGAAACAACTTTTATATATAAAAAAAAATCGAAATGCACATACGTTTAAGAAAGTCCTGCAGTGCACACACCTCGTTTTTTATTAAGGAAATATGCATATATGAAGATAGAAAATGAAGCTATACAGACCGTCTGACAAAGTTTCATCGATTGATATATGGAAGACTACATAACTCCAGCCTTTCTTGTGATATTTACTTGTGTTTTTCAAGTTGCGATTACAATAAAATGTCAATTTCACTTATAGTGTATTACTCTGCCTCAATTATGTTTGAAGTTTTAAGAATTATTATGACTTATACAGAATGTGTACAAAAAATGATAGAAATATACTTTCAAAAATGTACAAAAGTCAAGAATTTCATATTTAAATTCTGAGCTAAGAAATTCCAATTTACCCAAATTTAATTTCGAAAAGTGCAAGTGTTTAATAAATAGTTCAATTGTTTTGAATCCTTTAAACGTATTATCAGAGAACAACGCTCAACAAGAAGCCACAAAGACCTTAAAAGAACGAGTTTAGTTGTTTAGTCGGTATTGCGGTCATCTGGGTAAAGTTTCTCTCTCAAATACAGAAACGGAGTTAAAATTAAAAACAGGTGACAATAAGGTGCGTGAAGTTGGCACCACAACTTGCGGCGCAAATGTTCTTTTAGTGCCAAAAGTTTGCACCTAATATGCGCCGTCGATATCTGAAGAAAAAACACCGGCGCATTAATTTGATGCAAAGTTATAAACAAAAACAATTTTTTGGTGCCAACTTCACGCCAGCACAAATAGTTATTTAGTATCAACTTCTTACCAGACCAAAAGTTTCCGTCGCAAACTTTCAATTTAGTGCAAATCGTTGGCCCACAACATGCGCCGGTGATATCTGAAGAAAAAACAGCGAAACACTTAGTTGTTATAAAGTTATAAACAAATACAATTATGTAGATGCGTGACTTTGGCACCACAACTTGTGGCGCTTCTATTCTCTTAATAAATCTCTATAGAATGCATACTTTCCGGGATATTCGAAAAAAAGTGCTACTCGCTAAGAGTAAAAACGTTACTTCCGATCCGAATATTGAAATTTCATTAATACAAAAAAAATTCCAATCCAACCCTAAATAGTTTTGTACTCTTGATAAATTCTTGTTTTTTTTTTATGGAAAAATGCTCGGATAGGTCGATTTTTATTTTTAGCTGCGGTTTTTCTGATGGTAAATTGATGTACAAAGAGTGGTCCAAAAATAAGTTACGACCATCAAATTTTTTTTTTAAATGGAAACATGTTTTTTATTTAATTTGTTAATTCTACATTGAATTCTAAGTATGTTTCACGTAACATGTCCTATACCCAAACTCAATGATTTTTTTCTGAACACATGTTTTGGTCAAATATTTTCAAAAAAAATTAATAACTCAAAAACTATTGGCAAAATTTTGAAAAAGAGAAAACAATTGAACAGAGAATTTAAAGCAGTACAAGAAAATTCAAAAATATATAGGGTGAGTCTTTTAAAAAAATTAAGTTCCGTGCACATCCGGTGAAACCGGAAGTGTGTCAGAGCTTAAAGTATTTTTACAATATGCGCCACAAGCAACCATGGATCTTCCACTAATTGTTGTTTCTTTTATTTAAAACGCAAAAGAGCATTCGAAGAAGCGGCTACTAATGACACCCTGTATAGCATACATAATTTACGATATATTTGCAAAAAATCGCTATTCTATACGAGTAAAGGTGTTACTTCCGGTCTGAATTTTGAAATTTTTTTTATACGAAAGGTATCTGGGATTAAGTTTTAAATACTATTTAAAACAATTTAGAACAATTTTATTTGAAACGCTCATACGTATAAGAAAGTCGTGTGGTGACCACATCTTATTTTTTTCTTCAAATATCGACGGCGCATATTGTCCTTCAACGAGTTGCACTAAATTAGAAGTTTGCGCCGTGAGTTTTGGTCTGGTAAGAACTTGATATTAAATAACCTTTTTTTGTTATAACTTAATAACAAATTAATGTACTGGTTTTTTTTCTTCACATATCGACGGCGCATGTTGTGCGCCAACGATTTGCACTAAATTGAAAGTTTGCGACGGAAATTTTGGTCTGGTAAAAAGTTGATACTAAATAACTATTTTTGTTTATAACTAACGAACATTTGCGCCGCAAGTTGTGGTGCTAACTTCACGCACCTACATAATTGTATTTGTTTATAACTTTATAACAATTAAGTGTTTAGGTGCTTTTTCTTCAGATATCGACGGCGCATGTTGTGGGCCAACGATTTGCACTAAAATGAAAGTTTGCACCGGAAATTTTGGTCTGATAAGAAGTTGATACTAAACAACTATGTTTGTTTATAACTTTGTAAAAAATTAATGCGCTGGTGTCTTTTCTTCAGATATCAACGGCGCATATTGTCCTTCAACGAGTTGCACTATATTAAGCGCAAACTTTTGGCACTAAAAAGAACATTTGCGCCGCAAGTTGTGGTGCTAACTGCACGCGTGAAGTTGGCACCAAAAAATGTTTTTGTTTATAACTTTGTAACAAATTAATGCGCCGGTGTTTTCTTCAGATATCGACGGCGCATATTGGGCGCAATATTTTGGCACTAAAAGGAACATTTGCGCCGCAAGTTGTGGTGCTGGCGTGAAGTTGGCACCAATAAACTGTTTTTGTTTATAACTTTGTAACAAATTAATGCGCCGGTGTCTTTTCTTCAGATATCGAGGGCGCATATTAGGCGCAAACTTTTGGCTCTAAAAAGAACAAGTTGTGGTGCCAACTTCACGCACCTGTGACAATAAGGTTGAGAGGAAACTAAAAATTCTTTCTCATATATAATCTTGTTTATAATGTATATGTATATAAATTGTTTTTACTTAGAAAAGATTATAAAATATGAATCACTTGTTTATAAAACAAATTATTAACAGAAGGCGAAAAACTGTTATGGTCATTTGTTTTTTGTTTGGCTCTAAAAAGAACAAGTTGTGGTGCCAACTTCACGCACCTGTGACAATAAGGTTGAGAGGAAACTAAAAATTCTTTCTCATATATAATCTTGTTTATAATGTATATGTATATAAATTGTTTTTACTTAGAAAAGATTATAAAATATGAATCACTTGTTTATAAAACAAATTATTAACAGAAGGCGAAAAACTGTTATGGTCATTTGTTTTTACTTGTATCGCAAATTTATAAAACAGACGATATTGATAGTATTAAATTGTAATTAACACTACTAAGAATTTCAATTAATCTACAGAAGAACAGCACATGATATGAAAGATATTTCGTATACAAGCGCACTTCTATTACTTTTTTTATGCTTTAACATACAAAACTGCTTTTTTCGTGTTTAAAAAATGATCACAATACTTCCTCTATCCTTCGTATATATACAGGGTGATTACCGAGAAACGCATGGTTTTAAAAAAGCCACAAATTTTTAAATGTTGAACAAAAACTTTATTTATTTTATACAATGTGTTGTGCAAACTCGCAATTTTAAGAAAATTACAAAAATTAAGTAGCAAAAATAAGATAGCGTAGGTGGCGTCCTTCCGATTGAACACATGTTTCCAGACGTTCCCTGAAGTTACGCATTGCATCTCGTAACATTGCTCGTGGAATGGCTTGAATTTCTCTTCGGATGGCTTCCTTCAACTGTTGTAATGTGCGTGGTTTTCCAGCGTAAACACGCGATTTCAAGAAACCCCAAAGAAAGAAGTCCGGGATCGTCAAATCAGGAGACCGTGGGGGCCAAGGAACATCTCCAAAACGAGAGATAACTTTTCCAGGGAAAGCTTGTCGGACACGTTCCATCGAAATTCGAGCAGTGTGGGTCGTAGCCCCATCTTGCTGGAACCATATGTTTCGCATTGCTATGCGACGACGGCGAAGTGCAGGCAAGAAAAAATTATTAAACATTTCCAAGTAGCGGTCTGCGTTAACAGTAACTGCCTCGCTGTTATCGTTCTCAAAGAAATACGGCCCAATGACCCCCACGTCACCTACCGCACACCACACTGTCACTCGGGCACTGTGAAACGGTTTCTCTTGCAATATTTGCGGATTTTCTGGACACCAAAATGGACAGTTCTGCTTATTTACAAAACCGTCCATATGAAAATGAGCCTCGTCGCTCATGAGTAAAACTGCATTTTCGTTTTCGCCCAAGATTGCCAACATTCGCTGACAAAATTGTAAACGCTGTCTGTAATCACCAGGGTTCAGTTGTTGACAGATCGCAAGCTTATACGGATGGAAATTGAGGTTTTTAATCAAAATGTTTCTTACCGTAGAGACAGAAATGTCGAGGTTTAAGGCCCGCTTCCTTAGCGAACGATTGGGGCTCTCCAAGGTAGCGACGCGCACACGATCAACATTCTCAGGCGTACGAACGGTTTTTGCTGGTCCTGGAGGTTTTTTTTTTCATTAATGATCCCCTTGTGTTCACATTATGCATCCACCTCAATATTGTGTTACGATCCGGAATCGGCCCACGCGGCGGAACATTGAAGTGCCGGCGAAAGTCTCGCTGGATCTATGTCACGGACTCATTGTTAACATAAAACCGTCTCATAACAAAAGCGCGGTGTTCAAGGTCCCACATCTTGAGTGTAACTGAAACTTCCAACTAGCCTCCACACTGTATGACCTTCCCAACTGCCATCCACCACTACTTGCCGTGTACTACCCAATTCAAAAACATGCGTTTCCCGGTAATCACCTTGTATATATCAAGTACACGAAAGATACATTTTAACAAACTAATTGAACGGGTTGTTAATTGTTGAAACTCCAGTTAGAATAAATAACTACGTAAAAATTATAGTTTTAAATTTAGTAAAAATAGTTTCAAATAATTCTTATTGTTTACTACATATTATTTCACCAAACATTGGCTTCATCAGGTGATTACGGAGTAATGTTTACAAATGATTACAGCGTTATATATTTTACATAAGTGTAGGGGTTAAAAGAGGTTTTTTTATTCACTAGACAGTAGAGGAGAGTGCTTTAATTCTGTTTGTTTAGTGTCAAGCCTATTTTTCTGTATCTGTTAATTTCTAAGGCTTCAAATATTTTTTCTCTTAAGGTGCCCGCACACTGAGGCGAAGCGAAGAGAAGCGCATTTATTACGCCTGAGAAAAATGTACATTATCAAATGGGTACCCGCACACTGCGCGTCGCGTGCCAAAGCGAAGCGAAGCGTCGTTGCTAAAGAAGTTTCCAAAGCAAGCATGCTAAGTAGTTCGCTGCGCTTCGCTTCTCCTTGCGTTACATACAGACGCGTAAGATCAAGTTTTTCCGTTTTCGTTGGTTATCGGACATTTTCGCTGTCCGATGAGAAGCTGGTAGGCTCAGTTCTTACTTTGCTTAAGCAGTTTTTAAACTAGTATTATTAGCATATTTAAGTTTAGTATAGTGTAAGAAAGAAATCAGGATGGATGATGAAGCGCTAATTTTTCTTCTGGCATGTGAAAATATTTGAAACATTTCTTTTTGTCTTTTCGTAAATCCAGGAATAAGTGATGAAATTGACCAAAACTGTCTCTCTTTTAATTACTTTCATGTACCCAAACTCTTTTCTTTGGTTTCTCCTCTTATTCCATAGTAGTAATTAAACCAAGAACAAATACATTTTTGTCAGATGAGGAAATACTCATGTTGATCGTATCACTTCTACATACACAATGATAAATAACTTTTGTAAATAATGAAATATTGTATCACGCACATGCGCACCAAGCCAGGCGACTATTTCGCCTGGCTTCGCTTCGCCCTAATGTGCGGTCTCCGGTCTCGCGACGCAGCGCTTCGCTTCGCCTGAGTGTGCGGGCACCTTTATCCCGTACATGCAACATTTTAAAGTCTTTGTCAAATGTATGGTTTAATTCTATGCATTGGTGAGCAAATGTTGAATCCGTCTTTATAACTTTGTAGCTTTTTCGTGTTCCTTAATTCTCTGTTCAAATGTACGTTCTGTTGACCAATGTAGACATTGTTGTATTCACATGTTAACATATAGACTTCTGGGTTCGACTTTCATTCTATACTGTAAAACAAACAACTCGCTATAAAAATACACTAAGAATAACAAAGACAAAATAGAAAAAACATGTGAATACAACAAAGTCTACAGTAGTCAAACAGGACGTATACTGGCTTGCAATAAATTCCCGTACACCTAGTTTTGGCTGTATTAAATTGATCTTTCTGGTGACATTTATAATTTGACATTAGTCAATTTAAATCACTCAAAATTGATTAAAATGTGATAATTATCGGAATGTGATAAAGTATTAATATTATCAAAATTCGAAGAAGGATGGTGCATAAGAAATGTAACTAGAAAATTTAATATAAATAAATGTACTGTTTTGAGTGTTAAGAAAAAAATGAGAAGATGGAAGTGTTAAAAGGAAAGAAGGTTCAGGGCGGCCGAGAATTAGCAACTAGAAGAATTTTTATTAGATTATATAAGAGACAATCCATTAAAAACAGCAAGAGATACTGTATTTCACACAAATTTTCCAGGATCTTTGTCAACAGCATGCCGCAGAATTAGCACTTCCGAATTAAAAAATTATGCAAGTGCCAAAAAACACTTTTTATCTGTAAAAAATAAACAATCGAGAATTTTATTTTCATTATGTTAAACTTAGAATTTCTGGGATAGTGTAGTATTTTCTGACGAAGAAATATTCCAGTCAAGCCACGATGGTCACGTGAATGTGTACGGCCCAAGAAACACAAGATGTGATGAAAGATATGTGTTTCCGCCATACAGATCTAGAAGATTTTCTGGGCATGGATGTGTGCACAGGGTGCGGGAGTTGTATGGCAAATTGAAGGCCGTTAAACTCACAATCATATCTTGATTTAGAGAATGTTATGCTTCCATCAATATCAAAAACATACCCTAATAATACTTTCATTTTTCAACAAGATAACAATCCTGTTACCAGGTGAGGCACAGAGTTACCAGTGGATTACGTTAACATATTACCTTGGATTTAAATCCGATTGAAAACGTTTGGGGTGTAATGGTAAAACGAATACCTGAACGAAATTTAAGATTCCGTAATGGAAATGAATTATGGGCGGTAATAGAGAATGCTTGGAAGGAATTAAGTGAGAATCAGGATATTTGGAGAAACCTTTTTCTGTCAATGCCAACAAGACTTGCATAGGTTTAAGAAGATAATGGTGCAACGATTAAGTACTGACTCTAAAATTTTACATGTACTTAAACTTATTAATTAACAGCTACAGAAAAATTGGTTTGACGCTAAACGAACAAACAGAATTAAATCACCCCCTCCTCTACTGTCTTTCTAAATGTGCAATAACAGCCCCGCTTTGAACCCCTACCTTATGCAAATTATATATAACGCTGTACCATTTTGCAAACATCTTTGGCTTCATCACCCGATGAAGCCAAAGTTTGGTGAAACAATATTTTAGTAAACAATAAAAATTATTTGAAACTATTTTTGCGTTATTATTTATTCATACAATTTAAGTGTAGAATTATAATACATGTTTCTACTCCTGTGTTTAAAGTGACATTTATCGCATATGTTTCCATGACGCTAAGTGACCTTTTAAACACTCCTTGACAAGTTGTGACTTCGTGCACTTTAATCACGGGCTGAACTTAGCAACGGGCACTTTAGTCACGAACTGAAGTTAACTCTAGGTTTTTTAAATGCGAAAATCATGTGAAATATAATCAATATGGTCGACACTTGTCATCAATCAGTCACAATAATCCGACATGGTGCGTGCGACAACACAAGTAATTTTGTATTATGTTGATTATTTGTGGTCGTAGAGAAAGTATGAAACTCGTCTTATAAACTTGTTAGGCACGAGTTTCATTAATCACGAGCGTAGCGTAGCATAGCGAGTGATTAAAATGGCGTTTATAAAACTTGATACATAATATACTATTATAATTCTAACAACTACTCAAAATTTAAAATTATTAAACAATTTGTTTTGTGTATTTGAACATTTGCCAAGTATTATAGGAGCAACAAAATCCACGCTTCGTTTAGTGTAAATATAAATACGTTTTCTCACTGTACTTGTGATTGTTTGTCACTCAAATACCATTAGTGAAAGTGGGACACGTAACATCAAAAGATCCGACTATACCGTCGCTTCTTGTTAATCATTGTTTTCTGCTATTATCGTAACACTATAAAACTGTTTTACTGTTATTCCGCTTTTTTGTATAATAAAAAGTTAAGTTGACATTTTTTATTTAATCTAGTAAGTAAATTTTTAATATTTCTAATGCCTTCTTTTCATATTATAATAGTCATAAGAAGAAGAAACAACATGAACAAACTACACTACAATAGAAATAGAACGTGAACTGTAAAATAATACATGTAGTAAATAATTACATAGCATAAAACAGCTTGGCTTCAAGACGCTAGTACTTTCTTCATTAACATTTCTACAGCTAAAGCAATAAACAATGTCCATAAGCATACACAGTTAGTATGTGTTTAAGCATGTAAGTAAAGGGCTATGGTTAAGCATGTCCCACAAATATCGCTTAAATATATGAAAGTAAAACTTACTATGCAAGTCGTTATTGTCCTGAGTGCCACGGACAGTGCCGTCTGGATAAGCTGCCAAAAAGTAGTTGGTCCTTGAAAATAATTGCATCCTTTGTCCGAAATCTGGATTACCAAAACTTTGATTTCCAAAAAATGAGTTTCTCAGATCTACCACTTGTCCTTCTGTAGGAGGCCATTCTACATGTGCTCTTGGAGGAGGCGATGAATCACTTGTGCCGCACCTAGCAATAAAATGTCTTTAAGATATTAACAATCAAACTTATCTATTTTATTTACCTCAATTCTCGTTTTTATAATACCAAATATATAAATTATATGAGGGTGGTCTGAAAAGTGTGGTAAGTAATACAAAGATGGCACCACAATAAACACATGCGTGACATTGATGAAATTTATAACCTTTAATTTGACAGCTGTGAAAGTTTGAGCCAAATACGTTGTCATTTGAATTATACCGTTATAAACTATAAACGAGTTCAATAGTTTAGTGAATATGGATAAAAAATAACTTCGTGCTGTGATTAAACACTTTCATAGTGACGGGAAAATACCAAACGAGATCAAAAAGGAGTTAGATCGTGTTCATGGCGAATCTGCATCATCACTTAAGATAGGTTTTTTTGGGGGGGGGGCGAATTTAAACGTGGTCGTTGAAGCACCGAAAGTGAATGAAGAACAGAACGTCCGAAAATGGCTGCCACTGACGAAAGGATCACCAAAGTTCAGGATCTCGTTTTAAATGATTGTCGTCGTTTGGCAGTGCGTGGACACTCTTGGCATATGAAAGAACGTGTCGATCATATCTTACTTTACATGAACAGTTGAACAGAAACGAATTTGTGTAACCACTTCAGAGTACCTACTGTTTAAGCCTTTTTAAAAGTAATCGCACTGAATTTTTGCGTCGATTTATTACGGTTGGCGAAGCTTGGATACACCACTACACACCCGAAGCAAAAAATCAATCCAAAACAATGGGTAAAAGCCGACTGCATTGCACCGAAGAAAGGGAAAGTGGTTCCATCAACTAACAAGGTTGCTCCAAAAGAGCAAAACAATCACAGGAGTGTACTACGCCTAGCTTTTGAACCAGCTGAATGAAAAATTAAAGGGAAAACGACCGCATTTGGCCAGAAAAAAGTGTTGTTCCATCACGATAATGCACCCGCTCACTCATCGGCAACAATTGCAACGGCAAAATTAGTTGACTTTTTATTGTTCCCGAATACGAAAAAATGCCTTGGTGGAAAAAGATTTTCTTCAAATGAAGAAGTAATTGCAGAAAAAACGATTATTTTGATGTATTTAATTTGTCGTATTATAGTGATGGAATTAAGCGACTTGAATATCTTTGGAACAAGTATATCGTACTAAAAGGACTCTATGTTAAAAAGTAAAGTGAAAAAACTTTTGTTAGTTATCACACTTTTCAGACCACCCTCATATATATATACAAGGTGGCTGACAAAAAGCGCCCCAAGCCGTAGCTCCGTTATTTACTATCCGATTTTAAAAAACAAAATATCAAATAAAATGGTTAAGTAAATACTATCAATTGGCGTAATCGAAATATTATTAGGAACAAAAGTTTGAACATGCGATAGTCAATTTTTTTTTTTTAATGGCAACGTATATTTTTAATTAATGTTTCGGATAAAGAATGTTTTCCTGATTTTGATGATGTATAACACGTCAATTTTCAACATAAGTTTCAAGTGTGCCGTGGTTAATATCATTTTATTGGAATGGAAATTTAAAAAAAATACAAATAAATACGAAACTTATGTACAAATATTGTTCAAATTGTCTGCCGCCTTGTTGAAGACATAGTTGACACCTTCTAATTACTCCATTAGTGGCGTTGAGTATAAAATTAGGAGGTATTTCGCGGCAAGAATTCAGAATTCTTTGCCGTAAAATGTCTATATTTTCCGGACTAGTAAAATAAACCTGATCTTGAAGATAGCCCCATAACCAAAAATCCAGCGGCGTAAGGTCGGGCGAACGAGCGGGCCATTGAATTGGTCCATTGGTCCCTATCCACCTCTCAGCAAATGTCGCATTTAACCATTCAACATTTATTAAGGCATTATGAGGAGGGGCGCCATCTTGCTGAAAGTACATTCTGTTTAGCTCGGCAATTGGCAAATCATCTAAAAAGTTTGTAATGTTTTCACGCAATAGTTGATGGTATTTTGCTTGATTTAAGATGCCATCTATGAAAAATGGGCCAATTAATCTATCACCCCAAAGACCGCACCATACATTTAAACTGAATCTTTGCTGAAAATTATTCTCAATTATAATTCTTGGGTTTTCTTGGCTCTAACATCGATTGTTCTTTCTGATAAAAATGCCATTATTACTGAAACTGCATTCGTCCGACCAAATAATTTTTCGATAAAAATTACGATCTCGTTGTGTAACATTTAAGAAAAAGTTGCAAAATTGCATTCTTCGACCATGATCATTTTCCAATAGTGCCTGTACTTTTTGAGAGATGTATGGTATGAACTTGTGCTTTTTGAGTATCGCTTGTGTTGTTTGGTGCGATACGCCGACCTCATTTGCAATTCTCCTTAAACTGTCGACTCTTACTTTTTGGCATTTTGAAGGCTCCATATTTTCTTAAATTCTGTTCGATTCTTCCGAATTTACGACGGTCTGGAACCTCTCTTGTCGGATAACGATAACTGTAGAGTCTCACAGCTTCAGCACTATTTCGATTACATTCAAAATATACTTGCAACATGTCGGTCAGTTGATTGCTATCCATGTTAATGATGAATTAAACTCACAGAAAGAATCAGAACGTTGAACTAATGTCACACCGATACACAAATGTCACAATGACAGTATTTATTAACATTTACATTCTAATTGACAGTATTTATTACTTGAAACTTATGTTGAAAAATTGACGTGTTATACATCATCAAAATCAGGAAAACATTCTTTATCCAAAACATTAATTAAAAATAGTCGTTGCCATTTATAAAAAAAAAATTGACTATCGCATGTTCAAACTTTTTGTTCCTAATAATATTTTGATTACGCCAATTGATAGTATTTACTTAACCATTTTATTTTATATTTCGTTTTTTAAAATCGGATAGTAAATAACGGAGCTACGGCTTGGGGCGTTTTTTGTCAGCCACCCTGTATATATATATATTTATTTCAGCTTTTAAAAAACTGTATGCATAGTAAAACGTAGTTTATTGTCCACCAAAAGGAGCCTGTTTTCATACTAAATTGTTTAAATCCTAAATTTTTTTAGACATTTTTCACTTAAAGTATTTGTACACTCACTTAAAAAGTTATTTAATATAAAAATTATTTAGATTTATTTTATTCCTACATATTTATAGAACGTCAATCATTTTCGCCTAATGATAAAGGAAACGCTTAATAAAATGTGTAGTAATGAAGTTTTATCAATTTATTTCTGATATGAGCAATCATAGAGGAGAAAAGCATTTTATGATTAAATTGATTTACAATGGGTTCTGTCTATGTATATTTTTATAACATGGTAGAACATGTGATTTAAGCGCATTCTTTTTTGTACTTATATGTGTATATATTTGTTTATCAGTAAACTATCTGATAACAGTAAATAATTAATCATTTCTTTTATTACTCTATAAGTAAGTACATACCTACCTCATTTTTCCCTACTTTGAATTGAAAGCATTAAAATAATTCTGAAATGCATTGTCACATCTCTTATCGTTAGTTAAACGTTAAACTTTCGTAAACTTTGTGTTTAAGCTATATATTCAGTAGGTAGTAATATTATGTCTATTTAAATTGCAGTATTTATCAAGCCAAGAATAACGCGTGGCAACTGGATAATAAAATCAAACTCTCCTCCAAAATTATAACACGTCCTCAACAGGGGGGTCTTTTGACAGAAAGTGGTATTCGTCAATGTATAATTGTTTGTGATAAAAATGGTATTATTTTCAGGCAGGCCATGTACCTATTTACAAGAAAATATTTAAATTTTCAATATCGTCTAGAGTTTAGTTTGACAGTTGTTTAAAGGGGTCGTATGTAATGAAACTTGTAAAATCGGTATAAGTGGTGCAAGTCAGTACTTGTTTCATAAGAATATGGGCAAAACTGAGGTTTTGACGAATATGCAGCAAACATTGTATAGCTATGCTCCTTCTAAAGCCACGAGTTGTCACTGTGTTGTTCATTATAAACATGGCGACATTTGCTTTTACTATGACGGACGTCCTAGACCTTTTGTGAATCAAGGACCCCTTTTTTAAATAGCTACATATCTACAACATGAAGAAATTTAATATTATGTATAACTTAGAATTAGGTACATTATGTACCTAGGAACACAAAAAATTGACAATACTTTTAGTAAAATAAAATATTTAATGAAATTTTACATTCAGTAGTTAAAAAGAAAACATTTAACACGTATTAATTTAATGAGAAATACAATTAAATGTATTACAATCTGATATTGAAAATTCTTCAGCATCTCTTAGAGAAATTGAACATAACACTGGAATTTCCTACTACGATTTTATGCTCCAACGAAAGCAGGTTTACAACTAATGGTCTCTTCAATAACACAATGTTCAATTTTGGGGACAAAGAAAATCCTCACGTTAAGCATCAAGTGAGATTTGGTTTTGTCTGCTGTGTCGCTTTAGACCCTAAACTTATTGGGCCTCCATTTCTTAACGAAACACTAAATAGTGAAAAGTATTTGAATTTATTACACACTGATTTAGAAAATAGATTTGATGATTTACCATTGATTGAGAACATTAACATCTGCTTCCAACAAGATGATGTATGCCCCACTCCACAATTCAAACATAATCAACGAATACCTTAATAATCTGTTTGCAAATTAGTGAACTCGGGAATCGATTTTATGGCCACCTAGATCTCTAGACTTAACGCCATTGAATTTTTTGTTTGGAGATACGTAAAAGATCGGATGTACGTGGGAACATTTGAAAATGACGAAGATTTCGCATTAAAAGCCAAAAACCATGCATTGCGATTACGTCAACACTACGCAGGGCACAATTATGTTTAGAACGGAATGGTCAAGTGTTTGAACATCTTTTGTAATTGATTTCCTTTAATATTATTATTTTTATTATTTTATTAAGTATATTATTATTACTATTATTTGTCGTTTTCTCATATATCACGGCCTACTTATTATTAGAATCTTCAATAAAATACTGTTTTCTTTTTGTTTTTAAAAAGAAATAGCACATATTCTATATCATTTAGAGTCATTTACTTTTGCTTTATCGCTTTTGTCTATTGCGTTCCACTATTTGTCAAACGACTTTCCCTTTATATCAATTGCTTTTCTTGTTTATACCGGGGTCGACATATTTTAATTTCTGATACGAAAGTAGAAAGAGGAAAAGAGCGCGACGAAATAAACTAAAGATAAACATAAGCGAGGCTGCCGCACTCGACAAATGTTTGCTATGAAATGTAAGGCGTGGGGGTCCCCCGCCACTGCGTTGCTCTCCCACCACGGTTAGCAAGCAGGCATCGCTGCATATCATAAAGTTCTTCTGCATATGATAGACGTGCAAACCGAAATTAAAATTTGACGACTATGGTATGTAGGTATGTATACCTCTGACATTTTATAAAAAAATAAAGCAATTTACACTTTAAAGTAGGAAATTTATTTTTGATTTAGATACAAATACAGTGTAACATCTATGTACCTAATATAAACAATTGTGTAAATATGTCTCCATGTGTTGAACATAATTCAAACAATTTTGTGGACTTATATGCTCAGATGCATTGTGTACTGCCTCATGTAATTGATTTTCACTCGTTGGCTGTTTTCTTTTTATTATCTACTTCTACTGGAGTTAGAAAAGGGCTATAAGCAAGAAGAAACAGTGGAAAATGACCATGACCTCCAATGAGAGCCAAGACTTCCTCACTTCTATGAAATCTTGTGTATAACAATATGAGCCCCTTCTACACCGTCATTATGTTAATGTTGAATTAACGTTGTGAGAAATTCTAAAAAGTGCAGCACATTAAAGGGCACATCTTCAATTTGAAATAAATAGAAGGAATTTACGTTCATTGCAACAGCAATAGATTGCGCCCTCTTAACTGTGCTTTTATTTTTGATGCTCTGGTATTTTTCACAATCTTCCGCATCAAACGCGAGAATATATTTGTATTCCGTATTCGCCAATGAAGAACATTTTTTTCTTTATCCAACATCGTTCTATTATACTGAACTGCGTAATCGAAGCGAGCTTGAATAATGTCCGGTGTATTTCTTCTTTCAGGAACAAATTACACTCTATCAGAATTATGAAAGTTCTTAAGTCCTCTATTAATAGTAGATAGTGATATATGTTGAAGAAGCGGTCGTTGGTTTACGCATTTTTTTGCAACTGGCAGAGGGTTAAAGAAAAATCCAGGTCAACCCAGTCACAAATTTGTTCTTTTTGAGCGTTTATTAATTTTTGTATCCGATGTCCTGCACTTACTTTTACAGTATTATTAGTTCTCCTATATGTTGCATAATTTTTTTTAACTGCAATCGGCAAAACTCCAAACTGCTGTCCAATATTCTTTACCGTAACACCGTTATTCAAAGAATTAATGATTAATTTGCGTACTTCATTGCTTGTCTTATTATTATTCCTTCTCTGACGATTATTGTTTTTATTTTCCATTGTAATAATGCAAATCTTTATGCACGGGAAACTAAATTGACAAATTTGACAAACAGTGAAACGCAAACGGCAAATGACAAAAGCGGAAAAGCAAAAGAAAATGACTGTAAATATGATAAAAAACACGTTCAATTCTTTCAAAGCCGACTTGATGTTCCATAACAAAAATCTAAGTATAAGAGAAAAAACTAAAAATGCAAAGTGCAAAAAAAGTCCAAGTCGATATTGAAATTCTGGATAAAAGTAACTCAAGAATGTGCAAATAGAAATTATGTGTCAATTAAAACAAACAAGTTATTACAAGAAAAAAGTTGACATTTTTCTTTTTCCTGCTATAAGTCCTGAAATACATAGAAATTTAGAAATTGAAATATATTCTATAATTTCACTGGTCCTTAGGAATAATTCACCTTTTATAATAAGGGAGATCCCCAAGCTGGAAATGTTATCTTGGACAAGTTGTATAGGTATCTGAAGTAAAACTACATAAAAAAAACAATTCTATTAATCTTGATAACATATTCACGGTTTAATCTTATTTATCCGGTAAGATTATATTTACTTTAGATAAATTGATAGCCGTATGAAAGTAGCATTAATTCCTATAAATTTCGTCAAACACCCAAGATTTTTCTCGTTTAATTTTCATTCTAGATTCATTCATTTAGTATATAGTCATCCAAAACAAAAACCCTAAACATTATCCAATATTTTCTAGTTTAATTTTATTATATAAAGTGTATGGATGCTCTAAGTTCTAAACAATGCACTTAATAGTTTTCCGATTTACCTTATTGTATTAAATTAGCTACCTACCCAATTTATGCATATGTATTTAAGATTTACAAACGTGTATGTAAAACATGTTCCTGTCAGAATAGATTATGATGTGCGCTTCCTTTTTCTTACGTTAGTTTCGCAAAATTGAAATGCTTCTCTTATAAAAACACAACAGAAGTAAGTATATTGAAATTAACAATTCACAATACATACCTAAATTAAGACATTTCTACATCAAAGTTAGTAGCGACTGAATAGTACGATTATTTAATAAAAATTAATTGTTAAATACCTACATATATCTGTATACCTTATACGCATTGTTAAATAATATGATCAACAAACTATTATAGCATATTACCATTCAGTTCCTCCTACGGATCTTTTATTTCTTTCTAAGTAACCTTCATCTGTTTCATCAACAACACTATCGCTATCACTAGATGAATTTTCGTCATCCATAATCTTGTACTATGTATTAACAACAACTAAACTCAGACTGACGGTGGACTGTTCTAAATTACAAACTACCGCTGTTCTACCGCCTTGTAAATTATGTATGCAAAATTACAAACATGCCAAATATGCTTAACGTCCTATTAAGTTTTATGACCAGACGAAACAGAATGACGAATTTTTATCCTACTACGCGCATTATTAGTTTAGTACACTTCATAGTTCTAAAATTTAATCTTCGATTATTCAAAATGTTACATAAATAGACTGTTTACTTCATAGTACATATTTGAGGAGCACGTGCCTTCTCTAGCGTTAGAAAATAAGGTTCTGTTTTCTTATTTATTTTGGGTCGCGATCGATACACTGCATAGGTCATAAAATAAACAAACCGGGAATGTTTCCAATTTAAATTGCAACAATAATAAATCTGCGGAAAACAAAAGCTTATCCTAAATAATTTCAAAAAAATTATCAGTTACCTATTCTTATGCAAAATCAGTTACTTGGAGCCGGTTTTTCCAATTCCGATGAAAATACTCAGTTAACTAATCATTGATTATCTCTAACCAGTGTTTTTCAATGCAAAGAAATACACCGGTTAATATACATGGGCGAGATAGAGGAATACGGTTCAGTTTCACTTGAAATTTTATTTTAGTAAATAAATTGTAGGCATTTATTTTGTGAATGTAGCATCGGAAGATTACTCTGTACGTAGCACTTATTTAAAATTTGTATTATGATATAAATATATATACATATTGCAGTAGCTTTGCTTTCAAATTAAAATATAATAATCTTGTACCAGCAGAAATTAACCAAAAACAACGATAATACAAAGCAGCATAATATATAACAAATGCAGAGATTGCGTTGACATGTTAAAAAAACTACTTCAATAAATTTATAAATTCAATCCCTATTAACATTCATATTATTCTTGTAGGTTCTAGCAGTGATCCTTCCTTTATTTGTCGACAACATTTCTTATTTAAAATTAAATAGGATAAGGTTACTAATAAAAAACTAAATCTCATAAAATATTTATATTCAACTTAATACCTTATAACAACATCAATAAAGAAATTCTTTTGCCACATGTGGCTGTAAAAAGAAATTGTCCTTTTTATTTTTCCAATCACAAACAAAAAAAAATGTAAATTTTTATATATACGAAAAAGACATTGCTTTTAATATATTATATAGATTTAAAATAAAAATATTACTCCTTGCCATCTTCAAATTTTTAATATCGTATAGTTTCAAAGAAATAAAATTTTTCTTTTACGACGCTGAATTTTATTTCAACAAAGACATTCATTTGCACGAAATGCCTCTTGAGATCTAAAATCTCGCAAAGTAGAAAACACCTTGATAAGACTCTCACCAATCGTCATATGCAAATATTTACACGTTGTACATACCACAAATTGGCTATTTGTCCATCAAAAATGCTTATACCTTTACGTATTTAAATATGCTTGAAATCTTTATTAAATTTTTATCTAATAACTTGTTAATAATGCACAGTTAACATTGCTAGCAAACATTCTCATGTTGTGCCATTAATGCCCTTTTTACATCATTAACAATACTCCCATGATTTGTTAAATTAATCTACTATGTATAGTAAAGAAAATAATATTTCATTCAAAATATTGACGATGTCAAACGCTTTGCTAAAAAAATGAACATTTTCATGTAGCATCTTTAGCATACGCCACACATCACCAAATATCTATTATGAATTTATTTCAAGAAAACTTACTCAAATTCCTCTTGATTTCTATCTACCATTTTGATAATAAAAAAAAATAATCAAATTAAACAAAATAACAATGAATTAATTATAATGTAATAAACTACTTATTGAATTCAAAAATAACTTAATACATTTAACAAAAAATGATTTTATGCAGTGTATCTGTACGCCTGCAATCAATTCAGCATGAAACAAAATTTTTACGTTCGAACAATTCAAAAGATCGGCAGCTTCTCGTCCTTTATCGTCGTTCGCGGCTTTTTATCATCTCGTCATCGAAAAAACACAACTATTCGTCTGCAGCGCCACAATTCACGCACTAATGTTTATGTTGGCATTGTCCTGCTCATATTTGTTCTCGTCAAGTTTTCCCCAGGTTGAACTATACCTATATTGTTTTTGACAGTTAGAAATTGCACAAAAATATACACACAAATTGTTTATTATTAATGTCCGTGCACATTTGCGATTCCTTGTCTTGTGTAGGTATATTCTTCTTCCATTAACGCCATCCCTCATTGTATTTGTAAATGAATTTGTTGCCTCTTTCATCATTGTTTAAATACTTCATTTTTCCATTATTTAACACTATCCGTATTTTTCTTTTGCAGACATCTTCGTTAGAAATAATCGGAAAGACATTGCATACAGATGGAATCCTTCCTTTTATGATTACTTTGTCAGGAACATGGACCTTGACAGCTCTATCCCTGTCTTCGAACCACCTTCTCTCATCTTCGTGTAGGTTGATTTGTAGAATTTGTACGCAGCTGTTAACAACATTAAGATTATTCTTTTCTTTGTAGATTTATTCAGATTAAACCAATTTTAGGGTAAATTGGAGAATATGGGTGCAACTGATTTTTGACAAAAAAAATAGTGTACCTTATAGAGGAGCTCTAATTGAACAACTTTTGCTTATAAATTAATCCGCGCTCACCCACAGGAACGGAGATAATTAATAATTAATGTGCTCAACGAGTGATTTTTCCATGTTACATTTTTAGTCGTATCTGTTATACACACTGTTAAAATTATGAAAATCGTAATAAATGATGTTTATTTCACTTTACCACACAACAATTACATTTGATTTTTATGTTTTTTAATAACTTTTCTCAACAAACACAAAACAAGAAACCTAACCTTAAACCACCTAATGGAGAAAGCCCATTCCAACTTTCATGCGGATTCGGACCAACGACTGTCATCCATAGAGTTATATACTAGATAGATGGTCGAACTTGTTTACGGTAATAATTAATAGCAATTTCTGTACCCATTCGTTGTCCGCACTCGTATTTCGGTTGATTTATACCAATTTGTTGATGTTTTGCCGCCCCTTCCCCCCACCCCCGCGCGCGGGGGTGGGGGGGAAGGGGCGGCAAAACATCAACAAATTGGTATAAATCAACCGAAATACGAGTGCGGACAACGAATGGGTACATAAAGCAAAAACAAATATTCTTGCCGGCCCCTTATGTGAAGGGGGCGGCAACAACAGAACGGAATTTGCACCGAGGGAAGACAGATGGTAAAAAACTTTGGGGGTGGTGAGAACTGGAATCCTGGGTGGTGGGAAAGGGGCGACAAACACGAAAAGTACAAACGCGCGGGGGTGAGGGGGAAGGGAGATGGTAAAGAAGTAAAAAAATCTATAAATTAAGGGAACAATCATTGCAATGATTGCAGTATAAATCATGTAAATGTGCAAAAAGAGAATTATGAATGTTTGAGAAAATGAAAGAAAACATAAATATTCTCTATATCATTCCGTACTAATTTACAGGATATTATATAATTTTAAAAGGCATGTTAAAAAATCAATGAAATAAACTACAAATTTATAAATTATATACACTTTATAACGTCTTTTGTTACTGATTTGCATATAATTTTCAAATAAATATTGAAAAATACAAGTGGTTTGTTCGACCATCTATCTAGTATATAACTCTATGGATGACAGTCGTTGTGTCCGATTCCGCATGAGAGTTGGAATGGGCTTTCTCCATTAGGTGGTTTAAGGTTAGGTTTCTTGTTTTGTGTTTGTTGAGAAAAGTTGTTAAAAAACATAAAAATCAAATGTAATTGTTGTGTGGTAAAGTGAAATAAACATCATTTATTACAATCTTCATAATTTTAACAGTGTGTATAACAGATACGACTAAAAATTTAACATAGAAAAATCACTCGGTGAGCACATTAATTATTAATTATCTCCGTTCCTGTGGGTGAGCGCGGATTAATTTATAAGTAAAAGTTGTTCAATTAGAGCTCCTCTATAAGGTACACTATTTTTTTTTGTCAAAAATCAGTTGCACCCATATTCTCCAAAAACTCCCAATTTTATCCCATTATTTCTGGAACTTTTCTGGATTACACATTTATCCTGCTATTTTTGAAGTTTTTGCTTTATTATATCGTGTCGAATAAAAAACACCTTTCTATATATCCTTTTTTTAAAATTACTATTAAATATAAGTATCAGGTATTTATTGTATTGTTAAGTGGGACCATAAAATGTCTAACAGATAACAATCTTTTATAAACTTATTTTATTTCTTACGTCTATTCATGATGAAAGATGTTTTCATGTCGTGAATATCTCATTTCACCTTTTTCATACAATTTTACAGCATTCAAATGACTAACTCTTTTCATTGTTCCATCTTTCATCATCACTCTCTCTCTGTTATTTATTTTTAACACACTATTAAGCTTGAATAATGGTTCACTTCTCAATATATTTAGTGCCACTCTTACACAATGCAAAAAGTTTGATTCGGCCTTTGTATACTGAAAATACATCTTGTGCTCCTCGTTTCTATAAATATAGAATACATGAATTTATTTTCGTGTTTATTTTTGTACCTTTCATATAAATTTTATTTCAATTTCAATTACCATATATAATGTTACGCCGTTGCGGTTATGCAACTCATAATTCATTTTTCAACAATTATGTTTACCACTAAAAATTATGTCCTTATTCTAATACTTAATTATCTAACTATTTTATAATGCCTAACCAATAGGGATCACGGCAATATGTTCATATAACAGTTACCTAAAAATATGTAAAATATATAACAAAATCATATAAGTAGGCATAGTTTGTTGAAAATGAAAAATCTGCATCTGTGGTACTATAGCAATACGAATCGCACACACTCGAAAAAATGTCATATACGATAGGTGTAGTTACTATGTAATAAGTAGGGAGCGGACGTCCCAGGTTTAAACTACGACGGAGTTACAAGGGAGCAAAGAAATAATGTAAACAACACGCGGTTACTATGAATAGCATTATTCGTATGGTGAACTGCAACATCTGTTATTTACTTGAAAACGACAACAAAAAATGCCCATCAAGAAAGGAATTTATGAGTAAAATCCATTCTTCCTGGGCAAAGGTTGAAGCGCCAGAGGTTTTTAAAATTTATTATATTTTTCTTATATTTCCTAAGATAAAAATAAAGTTATATATGTATGTACCTATTCATACTTACGTTAGTTTCGTTTTTTTCATTGCTTTGACTGTTAATTACGTACTTCGTAATTTTTGTAATAGTTCCTGTTTAATACCGTTTCATTGAATCTATTTCTCCCAATTATCTCGACGTAAGTGTGCATTGGATTTTGTTAAGTTTCAATAACATACTGCCGTGGTATCTTGCATATTAAAAATAAGAATAGTATTAAGAACTAGTTTAAGTGTTAAATAAAATATTGAGTTTAAGTTCAAAGAACCCAGCCAACAAAGACACGTCAAATTCACGTGAATATTTAGTCACACATTACGGCATATGTCCTTCTAAAGTGACGTTAATTTGACGTAAAAATGACGGCCAAATGTCACAGCCCAATGACGTGATTTATAGACGAATCTTAGACGTCATGTATGTCGAAAAAAGTACCATTTAGTGACTACTCTATTACAAGAATAAAAATCCAGTTTTATGTGAAAAAATTTATTTAAAAAATACAAAATACAAAAACTCAGTCTTTGTAATAACACAATATATTAAATTGTAATTAATGGTGACAAAACTTTATAAAGTATGTATTAGTGGAAATACAACCCATCTATTTTTGTCAACTGGTAACAAAAAACACTTAGTCCTAACTAAACTAGCGGAATACAATTGGTAATCAGATAACAATAAATCATTAACTTCATAAATATTAAGCAAAGAAGAATGCAGCGGATACGAGTAAAAATTAGAAAAGGATAAATATATTTTGCCTAAAATAAAAATTTCACCTTCGGCATTTTTTAGAATATTGTGTATTTGAATGATTTTGTTATCAATGAGACAATGACAGTTGGCAAAAGAATATGAATAAACTGTAAGGGTAAAATCTTCAAAACAAGCTTTTTTAAACTGTTTGAAGCTATCTGTATGAGAATGCAGTAGTGGTCCTAAATAATGTTCAAAATGTAATGTTTCGTTGTGTAATAAATGATCCTGGTTATTTGTTTTGACGTTATTAATTTCATGCAATCGATTATAAATTTGCTGAAGTGGCCGGTTTGGAGATTTGACAAGTTTCTTTAGTTGACCTAAAAAATTTTCGAATTCAAATGCTGAGAAATTGTCTAAAGAATTAAATTTCTGAACATCGTCGTACAAATGAGATAACAAGTGTACATTAATTACAAAGAACTCTAATCCATATAAAAACTCGCAATGTGAAACAAATATATCTAGCATTTCTTTGGCGTCTTTAGAGAATTTTGCAATATGATGATCAGAAATGAGCACTGTTATTGCACAGTGCAATAGCAAAAAATGTTTATAAACAGCATCTTTAAGACGACTTTTAAGAACTAAAGGACCAGCATAGAGTATAAACGTTCGCAGTTCCGTCGCTTTCCACCTTGCCAAATCATCCAGCGAACGAGGTTTTCTATTAAATTCTAAAGGAATGTACTCTTTTAAGGAAATCAAATGTTCAGAAATTAAGGTAGTAATTCTGTTACCTAGTCTGACTTTAAGTGATCCAGTAAGCCAAGTATTTAACATTTTCTTTACAACCCCTAGGCAAACACAGTGCATGTAATCTATTGGAAAATCTGCAATGAAATCAATCGGAAGTCTTACTAGAGGAGATTCACCTAAGTGATGATCTTCGTCTAACTGAAGTCTGAATGAATAATCAGTTCTTTTTAGTGCCGAAGTATTTTTGAAAATTACTCTACCATGGTACTCTCCAGGCTCAATACACTTATCACAGGACGAATATCCATTATGAGATTTTGTACACTTAATGTAAGCTTTAGCTGGTATATCGCAACAAAAACTATGTATTTCTAAATCATATTTCCTATTGTTAAATTTGATACCATTATTTAGTACTTCTAAAATTTCATCTACAAATTCTTGTAAAAAAGAAGATAAAGGTTTCGCAAAAGATAGCAATTACAAAGGGACTACTTTTGAAATTTTTTATAACACCTAAAATTGGCCAAAACTGCACCTTCGAGCTATTAAAAAGTGGAAGGCCATCAATATTAAAGCTGATTTTAAGAGAACTAATGCCTGACAAGTTTAAGTTCTTGTGTTTATTTAGGCAACATATTAAACTATTTAAAAACCCGAAGTAAAAAAAATCCCCGTTATCCAACTTCTGAACAGTTTGATTTGAAGGAGTTCTCAATAAAGTTCGACTGTCTGTAGGCAAATCACAATGCAGTGGTGACAAAATTTTCAACAGATCTGACAATGCTGAGCGAGAAATATTATGTTGAACACTAGCCCAATGTCTAAGTTGTACAGCAAGATTAGTCTCGTTACAGTCAGTGTCAGAACTGCTTGGCGATTCAGAGGGAATAACGCAAACATTCTCAGGTACATTAAAACAATAGTTATTTGATAAATCAGAAGTTGCATCTTCATCAAAAATAGAAAAATTACTACTTACAGTACTTGAAGAAATAAACGTGATCTGAGAAATGTTTGAATTTTTATTCTCTGAATGATGTTCTTCCACCCGAGTATTTAAACTTGATCTCAAATTTTTAGCAGTTTCGGCCAACCTTCGATAATACTGCCTTTTTCCAACAAACTCTTTTTGTCTGCGTCGCGACATTTTACATTACCAATTAAAAGTGTATTACAAACGAAAATTACATTAATTATTTCTAATATTCATTCTTGCTTTTTTGGCTCGTTGTGGGGCATGCTTCAACCAAGTTTTGATTGTATTTTCTATGTCTCTTTCAGTTGCTGAGGTTGAACTTAATTTAACTGCTCCTAAAGTAAATGGTAATTTATAAACAATAACAAAACAACTCCAAAATACTTACGAATAACAACTTTATTCAAGTTAAGATCTCTGAATGCTTGTTTATCATTTCTAGTCCCTTTGAAACTGTATCCACTGGCAACGTCGTCAGATAGCAAGTGTCTTAGTATACTATTTGTTTGTGAGGTAATTTCTCTCCCCCCCAAAGAAGAGAAATACAAGCTCTATTAAAACAAAATGTTGTTAATTTGAAAAATATCGTTGTTACCATTTTACTTACCAAAGCAACAAGATCATTGTGATTTTCAAGAAATCTTTCAAGCTTTTTTAAATCTTCTTCAGATTTTATCGGAAGTTGCACTGGTATATTATCAGCTAAAATGTGTTGTGGTGTATGATTCTGGTGTTTCAATATTTTCAGTATTTCTTTATTTTGTTCTTGTAACTGGGCAAGAATTATTATAAGCCTGTTGTGATTAACTCCTATAAAATAATTTTAAGTTAGTACATTTTATCAGAGATTTACTGTAAGAAATAGTACAGGACTATATGAAACAGCAACGGTTAAATACCTGAATTAGCTAATTCAGAAGATTGCACTGATTGCGGTGTTGAAGGAAATTCATTAGATCTGCTTGAAGACGGTGTGGAAGTTATATATTCTCGAGGTGGGGTCAGATGTAATCCAAAAGATCGGTTCGGTGGGGTTAACTGCACTGATGAATAATAATTTTGTGACAACTTAGTGTTGTTGTTATTCAACGCATTAGAACCTAATAAATTATTTAAAAGAATATAGAAAAAAAAAGTTTACCGAACACTTACAACTTGATAAACTATCTGATGTAGTTCTGTGTTGACTCAATGTCGGGGGAGGTGAAAGTTCATTATCTTGATTGTCGTCAGCGCTTGATGAATTTTCATCTGAGGAGAATCGTCGAGGCACTTTTCTTTTTCTCTTTCTTTGCACTTCCAGATCTGATGAAGGAATATCAGAACTTTCTTCTAGAAGTTTTAATTTTCGTTTAGACTTTTCTATATCATCTACAAAATACAAATATGTATAAGCTTTCATTGTTTTCATTTTACGTCACAGTTACAATATATTCATTTTTCAGCATAATTGTCACATGGCTCTCACTATTTAGCCACTCGACCTCTTTTTCAGCATACAGCATGCTGAAGTTTGAAATTTTATGTCGAAAAATTTTTATGAAAACCCCACAGTATTGAAAATAATAGATCGCACAAGTATACAAACAATATTTATATAAACCTCTTTTTTATGTAGTATATAGTTACAATCTTTACAAGTAAAATACATACCATTCTCAAAGTAGCATTTTGATATCGGGTATAATGTCCATGATTCCTCATCTGGAGTATCTCCACATCTTAAAGCCTTGTTATATCGCGATTGATTTTTGTATGGTGGCCAATAGACCTCCTTTTTCCTTGGCGTTAACCACTGTTTGGAAACTAGTGCAATTCCACTGCCATCACCCTCTATGAACTGTACTGCAACGTAGGCCATTTTATATGACCTAACTGGATTACTTTTTAAATAATTTTCCAATAATACAGGATGCCCAAGAATTCGCGGGACAATTATAGTGATAATTAAGTTGCTTACAAAGGTCAGTGTTCTACAAGAAAAGTAGATGGAAAAATCAAAATTTTTGCAGTATTATAAAGATTTACATGCTTGGTGAGACCGTATATAGTGGTATCCTGTTCCGTGAATTCTGGGACAAGACGAGATTACATGATTTCATCATCAAACATAATCAAACCACAAATTTTAAGGTTAGGTTTTGGTACACAAAAAATGGTTTGATATGAAGCATGCGAAAAATCAGAAATTAACAATATTGTAATAACACTCTAACATGTACTTACCAAAAAGCCAAACAAGTCACACTATAAAATACAACTAATTTGCACAATTTGAAGACAACAAATACACACAAAACGCCTGACGCTGAATGTAGAAACTGGCGCAAAGCAAAAGCGTAATAACAAACGACCACACTCATCGCAAACTCGCAAACGGCTGTGTCTGGCTGTGTCCGTTCGTCTGAAGCGAAACGGCTAAGAAAATACGTGCTCTCATTGCGGTTTATTACAAGTAAACTTGAGCTTTGATTGGCTGGATGAGGAACCGCGTAAACTTCACGTGTGGTGGTTGGTCACTTAATTCACATATGCGATTTTTAAATATACACAGCTGAAAGACAAAAAGTTCGAGAAAATCTTATCAGCGTTTGCCATATTTCAGGTGAAATACTATTAAAACACATTTACAAAAAAATTTACAAAAATAATAACTTACTAAATTCAAACGATAGGGAAAGTCTATTTATAACATGTATTTAGGTAATTATATATTTTTTTTTTATGATTAACCACTATTCAAATATTTTCGTTCAGTTTTAGGTATTTTAAGTCAAAGAGACCCAAAAAAGCCAACGAAAATAATAAAAGTGAGATACATAATTATTTATAAGTAATTATATATATAAGGCGCATTATAAAACAGTGAATAGGATGACCAGATTTTAACGTCATTTTGACGTTCATAATTTACGGCTACAGTTGGGTTCAAAAATCACGTCATTCTTACGTAACTTTTTGGGCGAATGACGTCGTTGACGAGAAATGACCTTAAAATGACGTGAATCAGACGTGATCATGTTGGCTGGGAATGTATGCTGAAGATTTCAACATCATGCAATACTAATAACACAAGTATGATGGGTTGCATATATTTAAATATGATTTATTCATTATTACATTATAGGTTAAATAAGTATTTAAAATTAAGTAGGTACAAAATAAAGACAAAATAAGTCTAAGCAATATATTTATTTTGTAGAAAAAATGAACAGAAGATATGGTTTACCTATGTATAACAAAACGCAACCTCACTTTTCTCAAGGCGTAAAAATTGCATTGAATATTCTAAATAATAGACCCTTGTTCAAAGATAAAAAGGTACTTAAAGCAAACAATAGGGAAAGAGTCATGTTGAGGGATGGAACGGTAAAGAGAATGAGTCATTTAAACACTCTATAAAACTGTATGAATGGGTTCACATTCGTCTTACACGAGCAGAAGAAAATGTTACAGAATAAATAATGCATTTAAAACGTACCTACATAATGTAATAAATTTTATAAGAGGGATTTTTATAAATCATGCTTAAAGATTGTAAAAGTTACTTCAAACTTATGACTAAAAACAAAGGATATAAGTTAAAAATATTCTAACACGATATAGCCAGCAATAAGGTTTTATATAAACAACAGCTGAATGAATAAAAATTCATGAACTTGTATGTGTAACTCAGAAGTTTCATAGACGTTAAGACTTGTATGGTTTCGAGACGTACAAAAAGAAATATAGTATTAAATTTGTTTATAGTTTCTTGCAGACAAATGTATTACTGTAGGAAAAGTCCTTGGTAGAAATGGACCTGACGTGGTTGAACTCACTAATCGTTGTAATATAAGTAATATGGGAAGAAGAATTCTTGTCATCTGCAATGTGTTTTCGAGTGTACCAGGTTTAAACATCTCTAAAAGAAAATTGAAGATTATGTTAGCGAATGGGAGAAACAAGTTTATAAACAAATACAAGGAGGGATTGTATTAAGAAAAATATACCTACTGTTGAAGATACCGGATAATTTAGGGAAAAGACTTTTAAATAAGCAAATGGCTTAAGGTGTTGACGTTTAGTGAATGAACTGTCAAAGACAATATGTGCGTGTGTTAGTGTAACATCGACAACTTGCAGAAAATAAAGGGCAACGATTTCACGATGACGCATAATGCCAACCTAAACTTTAGTTCGATGGATGGCGTAACAAGCGTTGCATATTTTTTTTCGGGTATAAATTCATAGAACAGGAATGAACAAGAGGAGATTCTTATTTCGACTTCGAAAGATAAAGACTTTTTGAAAAAGCTAATAAAGGTTTAAGCGTAGGGTAAAATACACTACGACTTGATATATATTTATTCATTTTGTATTGGTATATTAATTTCATTTTCATTTCAATTTCATTTATAATAATAATTTTTCTTTTGATAATTTTTTTGTATTTTAAAATGGAGATGCCTAAGGCAGAATTTGAAGAAATTTTTAATGAAACAAAGTAAGTTTTTCAATTATAAAGAAATGTCAATGCTGCAATGCGTTTATAGGAATACTATGTGAAAATATTTTTTATTCCAGTATAACGTTGAACAATAAGGATAAAATAGATATTGTCCTGTAAAATAATAATTCGTTAGTTTTTTTTTATATTATAACACAGAAAGGATTATTAATGGTGTTGGGTATTAAGAGAATACAACGTGCGAATGTTTATTTTCAAATACCTTCATCAGGCATCATTAATTCTGGCAATTCATTTTTGATTTCAAACTTAAAAATAAAATATACGTTTAGAAAAGGGAAATGTTTCTGTGTGGCGGGTATTAAGACGCTGGCTGCAATACGTGCGAATGGTTGTTGCCAGTGGTCAATTCAAGCTTATCTCCGAACGTGCAAATATAATCTTTCTGGTAAAATAGAATTAGCACTATATTACAAGATTACCGACGTTCAATTGAGTTTCTTTGTTTTTAAAACAGGATAATATTTTTTTTTTGATTAGCATTATTGATATATTTATTCTACAAAATATTACAACCAAGAATACGGTATAAATATTTTCTTTCAATTATGTGTTTTTTATAATTTTTTGAGGTCAATATAGTATAGCGATGCTATCTATGATTAATGTTTAAATAAAATATACAAGTATGATTTTATATAGACATAGATTTTTCTTTAATACAAATTATAACCCTATCCCTAAACAAGAATAAGCAAGAGATTTACCAGGAGAAAGGGAAGCTGAATACACTGCTAGAACTCACGCGTACTTACAAAGTACGTGCTATTAAGAAATAACTCAATATATCTAATATAATAAAAATTATCATTATTTTAATAAATTATGTTGCTGGTACAGCACACAGCAATACGCATACATTTTTAGTTATCATTTATTAGGTCTAGAACATTGTTTATGTTACAAAATGCCTCATTCGGACGACAGGTACAGGGCAAAAAGACTCTTATTTGTTAGTGACAGTGCCGCATATATGTTAAAAACAGACAGACTATTAAAGGCAACATATCCTTACCTGCTGCATATTACTTGTGTAGCACATGCTCTCCACAGAATCTGTGAATATATCGGAGACAGGTGTCCGGAATTTGATAGGCTTGTATCCGCTTTTAAAAAAGTTTTCAGAAAAACACCATCGAGAGTAGCTCTTTTCAGGGAAAAACGTCCATCTTTGTCACTGCCTCCGTCGCCAGTAATAACTAGGTGGGGACCATGGTTGGAAGCTACTAGTTTTTATGCAGAGAATTTCGATAGTTTACAAAATTTCGTTACATGTTTAAATGACGATGCTCGAAGTATTTCTGAGTGCAAGGAACTAACACAAATCCCAAGTTAAATTATTAAAAAATCAGTTGTTATTCCTTCAGGAACACTTTGGAAATTTGCCTAAACTAATCACATATTTTGAAAATCGAAATCTCAAGATGGATTGACCACATTAGATGTGGCTATTAATAATTTCAAAAGTATTTCAAGTGACTTCGGATGTGGCCTTCGGCAAAAGTTAAGACGCAGTTTTTAATGGAAATCGAGATTTAATAACATTGCGGCAATTGTGACAATGACACAAAATCTAATTGCTAAATACGCTGAAATAAAAGAATATTTCCAGTGCGCACCTATAACCAGTTGCGATGCAGAAAAGGACGTTTTCTATCTATATGGATGTACTTCATTCAAAGAGAACAAATCTTACAGAAGATAAAATGAGCAAATAATAAGGTATTTTGTATTTTATAGATCACCACTTGTTATCCAATTATATAAATAAAATTAAAACCTCTTTAAAATAAGAACATTTGAATAGTGCGCCCATGGGCGATGAGTCATCAATCGTGTCCGCTCTCTGGTAATAAGATAAGGAAAATTCCCTGCAACAGATCAAAAACAAAAATGGAAATATTCCGCCAGCTCTGATCAAAAATAAATTACACATCTAGTAGATATGCATTAGTAGTTGACATTTCCCAATTAAAAACATAATTTTATGTTGGCGAGATATCCTTTCAAAAATAACTATTAGTGTGCTATTAGGTACCTACAAATTACAAATTTTTAAGGCGTTGGTTTCATATTGTATATTGCACAATTATAGTATTGTAAATAAAGTATTTGTTCTCAAGGGTGTATGGGGACTTTTGTTAATAGAATGCAAATATGTATATAAGTACTTTTTCGATTCCTAAAATGAATTTAATAAAAACAATAATTTCTACAATTAACCTCAATCAATTTCTCATCAATAATAAAAAAGAAAACATTTTTTATCTATTTATTAAACACATTTTTCAAAATAACAACTTTCATGTATTTTCATCTTCCCAGCAACTTGAGAGCTCTACAACTACAACAAACTCAGATAGTAGTGGCAAGCGTCGGAAGATTGCTTTTGTGAAAGCAATTCATAACTACATGTAAATTTTGTTCTACAAAAATAACTCATCAAGAATTTCATATTTTGTCATAGAGTTTTTACTTTTTATACACTTAAACTCAACCTCTTAACAATTGCATTATGTTGAATAGTGCAATAATATTTTTTCATTTGGGAATTGCGGAACATACCTTTAAACTGATGAACAAGTGTACTGAAGTATAAAATTGATATTTTTCGTCCTGAATTTTATCTCTTACTTGATACAAATTAATGAAGTAGTCAAGTAATAATATTGTTTACACCCTTGGATTTGCAGTTATATTTCTCTATAAAAGTAACGTGGCTGTAATAAGTGTTTCACAGCCTATTTTGAATTTAGTTTAATGGGCAGAATTTTGAGTAACCTTTTTATATTTTTCAGCATATCACCAAGGAAATTAAAGGCACACAATATTCGGCTGGCGTCGTAATCCAGTCATACTGTCCGAAAATAGGCCCTGAATTAGAAAATGAACCGAACAAGCCAATTTTTTTATATGATGTTGGATGGGGTCAGGACAGCTTAATTTGAAGTTTTCGACCGAAACCCCTCAGGGCGTTTTCCGCCATCTTGAAAATAAGGGTGAATTCTTGTTTCCTTTGTAACTCGGCTCCTCGTCGTCCTACGGGGAAGTTGTTTAGGTATTTTTTGTTCCCTTTTTTATTCTATATAATTGATGTTATATAACTGTTTCACCTAACATCTGCCGTTCTCGAGATATCGGCAAAAATAGGACATAATTTGGGGTACGAGCTCGGTTTTTATTTTTTTTCTTCTTTATCGTCACACATAGCCAAAAAATGTATATTACCAAAATGGTAGAGTACGTTCGTACCTAAAAAATTGTATTTTTGTTTACCCTCCATTTTCAAAATTACGAGTTCTAGTTTGCCGCAAAGTCGGAAAGGAAAACTTCCAAAGTCTCAGGAACGACAGATTCGATATCTTTCACAAATTCATCCGATGCAGGGTAATTGTTCGTATCATGCGTGGCACTTCTTATGTCCTCGCGGATAATTGCTGCAGCTTCGCGAATGACTCGTAATCGTTCTCCTCGAGAATCCTCATTTCTTTCGCTGTACCAGTTATCCGAAAGTATTTTATAACCGGTGTTCCGAAAGCAAATCAAGCAATCGCATCCTCGTTTTTCACTGATCAGAATGTCATATCCAAACTTTGCTTGTAAACGACTTTTCACAGTTTTAATATGAGGAACGTAGTCTCCTTGTATTTGGCTGATCAATTCATTTAAAGAGAATTGACATTCGTCGGAATTTTCAATTATAAATGAGTAAATGTCCTCTATGACTTCGTCCACTTTGTCCCCGGTAGGTCGTATTTTTTTATGTCCTTGGAAGCTAACGGGTAATACACATGAGTAATGCATTTGCGATGGTACCGAGATCCAGCGGCGACGAGATCAGGTACATGCTGGATACGGTTCTTGATTGAAACAGCAAAATCACCATCGCGTCCAGCAGGGTGTTGCATAATTTTTTCTTTCATCGATCTGTCTTTCACCACACTAATTCGTTTTCGTTTTCGATGTTCTACTTTCCCTTCTTCTTCTATTACTTCTGCACAAAATAAGCATTTATTTTTGAAATCAAAAACAGGCTCAAGCAGCGGTTCTTCTTCTGGTTCCTCGAGTTCTTCCGAATGCCTCAATGCAGATGTCCTTCGTCAATAAGCAATCGACGCTAGTCTTTCGTTGCTGTAGCACGCATGGTGAACACTCACTGAATCGACAGTTTGTAACATACGCTGATAATCCTCATGTCCTCTTTTAATGCTAGCCGCTAAAAGAGATTGGACAACTTTCTTCTTCGTCATATAAATGTCTTCGATCAAAGGTTTTTTGCAAATAAAACAATCGCCCATTTTCACAACGATAGTAAATACGTACGCTCACACTGACATTCGCGAAACAACTGCATAACAATCTCCTATACAATGTAAGCACACTTATAAATTTCGATGGTGTGCGTAAGCCGAGGAAACCCGAAACCTCAAATTTTAGTTACGAACTTGCTCTACATGCTTCATAATAGATATTTTTCGCTGTATATGGCGATAAATAGAGAAAAAATTGAAACCGAAACCCAATTTTTTTCCTATTTTTGCCGATATCTCGAGAACGGCAGATGTTAGGTGAAAAAGTTTTATAACATCAATTATAGAGAATAAAAAAGGGAACAAAAAATACCTAAACAACTTCTCCGTAGGACGACGAGGAGCCGAGTTACAAAGGAAACAAGAATTCACCCTTATTTTCAAGATGGCGGAAAACGCCCTGAGGGGTTTCGGTCGAAAACTTCAAATTAAGCTGTCCTGACCCCCTCCAACATCATATAAAAAATTTGGCTTGTTCGGTTAATTTTCTTATTCAAATGTATATAATGACTGGACTATCGATACAAAAACAGATAAGGAAAAGGTTGTACACCGCACAACAAAAAATCAGCACCTTAAAAAAGCAAATTATAATAATAATAATAATAATAAATGCCTTTATTGATACGTTAACATACCGTAATACAAAAACTAATACAAGATAAACAAATGAAAGGAATACATACATATTGCTGTGACAACATATATTTGTGGATATTACCACAAGTTGGGTATAGTCTTTTGTATATGCTGTACTCTTAAAATTATTCTTTATACACCAAAAACTTATAATTGGTTTTGTATTTTATTTTGTTGAAGCATGTACTTAATGACTATTGTGGGTTCTGGCAATGTATGTGGTTCCTTCTCCTTCACTGGTGATCTTTCTCTTGCTCATAATAGGGAAGAGGTAATAGTTTTGTTCAAAGAAAAACTGTATGTCTATACAACATAATCATATACCTTTTATTTTTGTAATTTATAGATTCAAAATAATTTTTACATACACCTTTATGCTCTAAACAAAATACATAATTGAAAATGCTCATATCATTTATACCTAATGTCGGTTGTAATGTATGTAAATCTTTTATTTATTTATTTATTATGCTAAACAAAATAAATATTTATCCTGTAAATAAATAAATGTAAACTTTTATTGTACATTGATAGTGATACTTATCGATGTAATTATATTTATATATTGGCTTCAATTAATTGCCTTAGATAACCATTTGCACGTGTTGTATCTAGCTCTTAATCTTTGCCTTGTGAAACTTTTAATTAATTATTAGCCTAACTTGAAAGAGATTAATGATGCCTAGACAATACGATGAAGAAAATGCTCATTCGCACGTAGCATCTCTCCAACTGCCCAACACCATTAGTCCTGTTTTGTTGTAATTCCAACTTTATGAATTAAAAGAAAACCTTACAGGATAATATATTTGCTTATCTATATTGTCCAACATTACATTGATTAATCATATGCACGTAAAAACCAATGTCTGTCTAACAATTTGTATAACTTCTTTCAAAAAAAAAACTTACTTGCTATCTTTTAATATTTCATCAAAATGTTCATTTTGAATGTCCATATTGAACGTTTCAAGTGAATTTAAATATATATTAAATAAAAGAAGAATTATTATGAATAAACGTGATAAAGAAATAATGAAAACTACTATTAATTTTAAAAGCGTCTTATTCTTTCGGAGTCGAAATCAGAAGTCTCTTCTTGTCGAATCTTGTTTCTTATTTATAGCGGCAAAAAAAACTCTACGTTGACCATTGCGCCCTCTAGTCCATTTTTAGGTTGGCATTGGAATACGCGTTCCAGTGAAGTCGCTGCCCGCATGTTGCCGTCTTGATACACGCACACATACACATACCGTTCTGACAGTTCTCCACTCACTAAAACGTCAACATATCGCAAATTGTTTTCTTATTCAAAAAGTCTTTTCTGCCTCGCACAGCATTTCCAACGGTAGGTTTATTCTTATTGCTAATACCATCCTTCTTTGTATTCGTCAATGAACCTATTGCCTTGTTCATTGTTCGATACATATTTTTTCTTTCCATTTATTAATGTCAATTTCACTTTTCTTTTAGCTGGATTGCGACTTGGTAAAATGGGAAACATGTTGGAGATAACTATTATTTTTCTTCCCGCACTGCCTGTACCTGGAGGACACGTTTGTTTCTTCACTGTTTCTCTGTCCTCTATCCATGATCTTTCTATTGGTGAAATGTCAATCTGCAATAAACTTTACACAAGTTTTATATTTTTTGTCTTTTGTAGGTCATGAAACTGTACACGTCTGTTTCCAGTCTCTGAAGCATTGTGTTACAAACAAATCATAAACACATATACTTTTTATTTATGATATCAGCTACCTTTTAATACAAAATGTTATTGCTGATCATTTTTACGTTTTATATATCTTTATATCCTTTTCTTAGTCTAGTTATAAGCTAAGGTAAATTTTATCTTTTAATACAATTTAGTTCTTAAACTCTTTCATAAAGTTTTATTGCTTTATGCATGTAAATCATAATAATTTACTTAGTCACATTTGCCTTTCTTAATATCGTCTTTCATCTTTTTCATGATATATAAACCATACATCTTGTGTAATCTTTTCTACAAAAGAAATATATTACTTATATTTATTTTGTCTTTTATTTCATATTTCTTTAATACATTTTTATTCAACATTTTTCACTATTTATTTGAATAATAATAGTTTTTAAATCACTTTTGTATATTGACCATGTGTATGCAACTTTGTATACATCCATGTAATTTTTGTTGCATATTTTACTCAATAATATTTATTTTATTTCAAAACTTAAACTAATCCTTAAGGCTATTCTTATTTTATAAATTTGCGAGTTCACGGCAATATGTTAGGCATCAATCACAAGGCGAAGTTCAGCAATTAGCTGTTTTTCAACTTAACCTTGATAACTATGAAACAGGTGCTTAAGAACTACAAAAATCGAGACAAATACATAAAAATAACTGACTTTTCCAATTCGTATATCTTCAGCAATACCTCAAATTCAAGTGTAATACCTTGCAGTAATACCCCTTACAATATAATAAAAAAAAAGAAAGAAAAGGAGCTCCTCTGTGCAGTCTAGAACGGCTCCACACAAACACAATACCACACAACATTAATTTAACCCCCTAACCACTGGCTCACATTCATATCCCCCGTGATTCTAAAAATCTCTTAACTTTTCCGCGAAAAGACGTGACGGTGGAAGCAATCTCATAAGGCAGACAATTATACCTGCTGTAGATATTGAACGTGAATGACCTCCGGTAGAGAGCAGTTCTGTGTCGTGGCGGAGATATTTTACCTCGAAATCTGGTGGTGAGATTGTGTATGTCGGTCCTAAACCGTATCTTATTATATAAGTATGGCGGCCACCCCAAAGAAAGTATTTTATGGTACATAACCAAACATCTCAGCTCCCGCCTGTCCTCCATACTCAACCAACCCGCACTGGCCAGCGTATGTGAAATAGAATCATATTTTCGTATACAATAAATATATCTTAAGCAGGAATTTTGCACCTTCTGTATACGATTCCTCGTTATGCTATCCAATGCAGGATGATATACAGGAACACAGTACGAGAAATGGGACAAAACAAAAACATCGCAAAGGTTCCTCTTCACAGTAGCATTAAAAATATGTCTGTAAGGATACAATTTTTTTAAATTCATATACGCGTTACGAATATAAATTGAAATGTGTTTACGGTACCTATGCGTATTATCCAAAGTTAGACCTAGACTCTTAGCATTTTTCACTAACGGCAAAGGAACACCATTAATTTTCAGGCCAAAGATCTGTGAGATATTGTCACAAACTTTCCTGGAGCCAAATAAAATCGCCTTTGATTTGTTAGGATTAATGGTAAGGCAATGCGCGAGCGAAACATTGTGCAAATAATCGAGATCTCGGTTAATATTAGCAGCAGCTTCATTCCACCGACTAGGGTGAAAGGAATAATAAATTTGTGTGTCGTCGGCATATGCATGGAAACTACAAGAAGTCAAACCCTTGTAAAACTGAGAGGCATAAATTGAGTACAAAACAGGCCCAACGACAGAACCCTGAGGCACACCCCGAGTGACACTTAGAGGGTCAGACAAGCAGCCGTTGATGTCCACATATTGTGTACGATCACGTAAATAACTCTCAAACAGTGACAGTGCCAAACCACCAAAACCCACATGCTGCAGGCCAGTGGCGGCTCCGGGCGTGAGCAACCACACAGACAAGACCGACTCGCCCATTATCGGCGATGTACTCCCAGATGTCGAGCATATCACCGACAACAAACGAACCAGTCCCGTCCACGCAACTGCACCGCCAAAAGGCGCTCACCAGCCGCCACTGTGCAGGACACTCAGCAATATGGGGTGAGCAACAGTGTCAAAGGCCTTATGTAGTCCAATAGAACCAAGCATGTCAGCAAGCCATTATCCGTTGCCTCGAGAATATCATCCGTAATTTTCAGGAGTGCAGTCTCACAGCTATAGCCTGAACGAAAACCCGATTGTACAGGAGGAAGTATGTCACCAAGAGAAATATATTCTGTCACTTGTTTAGCCACAATGCGCTCGAGGATTTTCGACAGCACTGGGAGGATACTAATAGGCCTAAGGTCACGAAACTCCTCCGGCTGCCCGACCTTTGGCAAAGGGTGGACAACAGCGCACTTCCAGGACTCAGGGAACACACCGTCAGTCAGGCATGTGTTTATAATATGCGTCACATACGGGGTAATCTCAGGACAGCACAACCGAATCATGGCCATCGACAAACCATCACACCCGGTGGCTGAGGAATTAATATTTGCCATGATTACACTGATATCATGTTCTCCCACAGGTGTAAAGTTAAACTCCGTGGGAAGATTATTGCCGGGTCCATAAAGTGCCCGAAGTACCTCCCCATGATCAACTTCAGTATCACCACCCACAGCCCCAATAAAGTAGTTGTTTAGTCTATTTGGATCACTTAACCCAACCGGAATGTCCATGTTGGTGGTCTTCCCAATACCCAAGCTCCGTAGATCCCTCCAAACCACCCGACTCCCCCCAGACCGTGAAATGTATTCAAAATATGCTCTTTGTTCTAATCTACAAGTTTTAGTTGTCAAATTCCTTAAAGATTTATAGTATAACCAGTCCTGTGGATCTTTTGTTCTGCGGAATTTCCCCTTGCTTTTGTCTCTAAGTGATATTAACAATTTTAAATTATCCGTAAGCCATGGAAGACGACGTTTGGTAAATCTTCGAGTTATAACTGGAGCATGTAAATCAAATAGCGAGACCAGGGCGGCTGTTAGGATGGAAACCTTATCATCAATACAAGGACTATAAAAAATGTGTTGAAAGGGTATGGACAGCAGATCAGAGCGAAAAGCGTCATCGTTAATGGCTCGGAAATCCCTATAAGAACGGAATCTAGGTAGAGGTTTATGTGATTTGATACGTAAAGTAAAAAGGACAAAGTCATGATCCGAAAATGCACAATCGACAACACAGCTGCTATCGATTAGTTCAACATCATTCACAAATAGAGGGTCCAATAGGGTAAGAAGTCTAGTAGGTTGATCAATTAATTGTGAAAAACCCATTGAATCAAAATAATCAACCAAATAAGTAGCCCGAGAGTCCATTACATTTAAACAGTCGATATTGAAATCACCGCAGCAAATTACAGTATCACATGTGGGTAGAACGGATGTTAGCGTGTTCTCAAGAATATCGAGGAAATACTTGTAATTTAGAGTAGGTGGTTTATAGACACCACCTATAACAAAACGAAAAGATGATGCACTAATTTTTACGAACAGCTGTTCAATACCATCAAGTGTATTAATAATCTCAAAGGTAATATATGTTCTAATATATACTGCAACCCCACCACCCCGTCCAGCCCTATCACGTCTCACCAAGGCAAAACCGGGAATCTTAAGACTTTCATCAAGAATATTAGAAGTCAACCAAGTCTCAGTAACAACTATAATGTCTATACGCTTATGAGTTACAAAACCAGCTAATTGATGTAATCCCATTACTGCAGTAAAATGTATTAGCGTGTGTCCGAGAAATCAGAGATGCACCATAAGTGGTAGCTCCTTTAATAATACATTAATGTGAACTACAAATACAAAATAAAATAAACTACAACATAATAGAAATTCCGTACACAGTTAATATAAAGTAAAGTGAAAAGCAAGAAATGTATATAGAAACAGAAGGTAGAGAAAAGTATTTTTTATGACGCACGAATATAAATATGTAACTCAAATTGTACACTCCAACTGCAAGGTGCAAAGTACTATTATTAAATTATTGTCCTATATCCTGTAAAGTTAAAGTTAACAAAAAAATATATATGTTATAAAACTGAAATACTTTCAAACGCACAAAATACGGAAAAAATGAAAACAAAAAAAAAAAAGAAACGAAAAACAATGTTAATCCTAACGGTAGCAGCTGATACTGATAATGTAATATAAAGAACAAAGTCAGCAAATATTCAGCTTTACGGCGGTCTCCTTCGACAGTATCATGAACAATTTCAAATATAAAGAAGAGAATGAATCACAAAAATTAATACGTGTAAATAAATATACAAATGAATATATAAATAACTAAAAGTAAATAAATCTTTTCATTCAAAGAAGTTTTCGACTCTGTTTACCAACCCATTATTTCTATAAAAGATTTTTCCATCACGAGACCATACGCTTTTCCATCCGTATTGTGCAGCCAGCTTCTTCATACAATTAGCTCGAATCGGAGTAAGATCCTCTCTGATTATTATCTTGGTTCCTTTCAGCTTCACCTTGGCTCGAAATACTTCAGACCTCCGTTTGTGAGCGGTGAATCCGACTAAGATCGGCCGTGGAGAGCCACCATCCCTGCGCTTCCCTACTCTGTGACAGATATCAATACAGTTATCCGTCGCGCGCACACCCAAAGACCTAACCAACACATCCGTCACGATAGATTCAACATTTTCTGTTTCTTGCTCAGGTAACCCAAAAAACCGCAGATTTTTTCTGCGTCCATACTGCTCTAGCTCGTCCAGTTTATTGTCGTGAGATTTTTATTTTCAGCCTTTAAATTAACAATTTCAGATCTTAACTCACTGACAGTAGTTTCGTAATACTTTACGATATTACACATCTGCTTTTCAACAATTGTCCCAATGTGGACTGCAATACTAGCGATGAATGTTTCTTTTTTAAAGGCTTCCACTATTATGTCTTCGTATTCAGCTACCTGCGCACGTGTGAGGCCCATGTTCACATAAAAAGACAGCTGCACAACACTAGGAACAACTACACCAGTCACAAAAAATTGATCACCACTCCTTTAATTAAATAGACGGATATAAACCGGAGCCGTAAAGCCGTGTGTGACTAGCCGTTCGCCATCGACTCGATATGAATAACAAACTTGAAAACAGTTGTTGATGATTTACGACAACAGAATTACATTTCTGATTGTGCTATGGAACATCTGGAAAGTAGTTATTCATCAGTTCCACGAATGCTTATGAGCTGATGTCTAAAGAACATCCACAACCAAACAACAACTCATGAAACATATCAACCAATAATCTTACGTGAATTCGCTTGCTTTTTGCAGTTTTATTCTAATAAGGGGTATGAATATGTTCGGGAAGAATTTGCGATGGCATTACCTCATCAATCGACAATTCAAAAGTGGTGTAGCAACATAGATTGCTCTCCAGGGCATATTCAACCCACTTTCGAAGCTATAAAGCAAAAAGTGGACGAAGCTACCCATATTGGCAGAGAAGTTATAAGTTCTATGATGATTGATGAGATGGCAATCAAGAAACAAATTGATTTTGATTGAAATAAAATGTGGGGTTATATTCATGTGGGCGTCAATTGTGAATCGGGAGATCAACAACCAGCAACAGTAGCGGTTGTTGTGATGGTTGTTGCCCATCAGTCACATTGGAAGGTGCCCATAGCATATTTCCTTATAAAGTCCTTGACAGGAAGAGAAAAAGCGATAAAAGTGTTACTTCCGGTCCGAATTTTGAAAATTTTTTTATACAAACAGTATTGGAGACTAAGTTCTAATTACTTTTATACTCGTAACGTACCTGTCTAAAAAGCATGGTTTGCGAAATATTTATAAAAAACTGATTTTCGATAAGAGTAAAATACCTACTTTCGGTAGAAATTTCAAAAAAGTTTTATAATAAAATATTTCTCAAATTTGATTTTGAGTACGTACGAATTCTTTATAAATTTGTTTAAATTTAGTAGTTGACGAAATATTGGCAAAATTCAATTTTTTTCTTTCACTGAAGTAAACTACTACTTCCGGTCTACCGATTTTACTTAAAAACTAATCAGATCTCGAGAGGGAGATCAGGAAAATCAAAAACTCTTGGTACAGCATGATTTTTAAGTTTTTTAATTGAACTCCAAGGGCTAGCACTGAACGAATCTGACGTGAAATGCTTGCTACAAATTCTAGAATATTTCGATGGTTTGAACTTCTCACGGCGCATTGCTAAGATCCATTGCTTTTTCAATATTATATCTTGAGGAAATCTGTAACACATTAATTTTATCAAGTGGATGCTTATTTGAATGTTTGAAATTTTATTTGCTACTGACTTTGCCGCTACTAGTGTTTTAAATTAATACGTTAATTATTAAGTAATAATTATCATAATTAACACATTTATCATGATTTATATTAACAGTTAATTAACAATAATTGATGATAATTATCACACTCACAACACTAGATGCTACAAGTTTATTTAATAGCAGCATTATTATACTTACCGATGAAATGATATATCTGTCCCACGTTTGTGTCGTTCGTTGCAGTTATATGCACTACAGGATTGTACCATAATTAAAATTATAACGATTTAATCAATATTGACACTATATCTATAACGTTAAAACGGACGTTAGACATACAACAGCAGAAACAAGTCTACCCGTGACGTCACATGCCTGCGTTATATTTGCTTCAGTTCGTATTCAAGGCGGGACGGAAAACGGCGTGTCTATATGTATAAATGGTCTAAGGTTTTGAGTGACTTATTTTAATTACTGCATATTCAAGGCCGTCGGCGCGGCTTCTCTTCCCATTACTTCTTACTTTATTAAAGAACAGGTAATAGAATAAAAATGATTTAAGTATCACACGTCCGACAGTATAAATTACTTTCATTGTGCCTCATGCAAAAGCACAAGAAGAACCATGATGTAAACTACATACATGTTATGAACAATTTGTGGAAAGATGAAATGAATCCACTACACTTGACATGGTTCACTCCATATATTTAGCTTTTATTATAAAATAAAGACTTTAAAAAATATATTTCTCTTTATTGTTTTCTTTAGACAATAGTAAGTACTAAATGAAAAAGTATTACAATTGAATTTCTTCATTATAACATGAAAATATAATAAAATGAATAGCAAAATGTTATATATGCATAATATTTACAAACTGACATGAAAACAATTAAAGTAAAGTCTAATATTACATATACATATGTTCACTAGGTATATAGTCATCATTTACATATTTCAATCAGTTTCTGCCGCCGGTTCAATTTCATCATTACTCTGATCTTGCGATTCTTGCGTTGTTGTTACCGCCAGCTTTTTCCATGATTTGGCTGCAGCCAGTAATTTCAAATTTGGTTTACTTGCTTCGTCCTCTGGGAATATATAATCAAATACTTCTTCCCAACCCTGTTCAGTACCATCCTCATCAATAATCTTTTGCCTTTTCTTAATTCTTCTGGGCATTTTATCATTAACTTTTTCTATAGAAGTTTCGTCACCATAAGTGTTTTCAAAATCCTTCCAATTCTCCAATAACAATACTCTGGCCTCTTTCTCTACCGAGTTTTTCAGGCTTTCATTTGCCTTTTCATACACCCGCCTCGCTAGAAGTATATTCATATTATCCTCTAAATTCGGATTATTCAGTTCAAATTTAGCATATGATAACCACACTTTAACATGTAATGTTCTTTCTAATAGTCTTTCATATAATCTTCTGGCATATTCAAATTCTTCTTGAGATATTTCAAAGTCTATATATGATTTCCAAAGCAATTCCGGCATATCCAATCTTGGCTGATTAATAGCTAGTTCATATATAGACCTGGCCCTTTCATAATCACCTAAAAGAGTTTCTAATTCAGCAAATTTCATCCAAGTAACACAATTTTCAGGACCAAATTCCAAAAATTTCTGATATAATATTCGGCATCTATCAAATTCACGTAACTGAATTTCAAAATCTATATAGCCTCTAAATAACTTATCTCTAGGGCACATACCAATGCCCATTCCCAAGACTTTACGGGCAGTAGTCAAGTTTTTCTGTCTAATTTCAAATTGTGCATAAAGTAGCCATATTTTTGAAAAAGTAAATATTTTATGTGGTAACAATTCTAAACAAGCTTTATATACTTGCCTTGTTCTCTCAAAATCAGCAGCTTCTAATTCTTCAAATAGAGCATAATTAATCCAAAGGTAAATATATCTCCTCCAAAATTGTTTATTTTTTGTTGGAGGTACATTAGCAATTGCTCTCTCATATGTTTCACGAATAACTTCATAATCTCCCTCACTTTCAATTAATCTCAAATAATCAAACCATGCATCATAATTGGTGGGATTTTGTAATATTTCCTGTTCATATTGAAATTTACGTTTTGATACAATAACATCCTCAATTCCACTACGATCACCATACTTCTTTTCATGTATAGTATAAGCTTTGTATAATTCTTTTGCATTTTCCTTTGGTATATGATCTAATGCATATTTATAAATAACTCTAGCTCTATCATGTTCTTTCTGATTTTCTTCAAAACGAGCAAAAGCAATGAACAATTTTTCATCTAAATAATCATCACCATAAAAATGTATGGCTCTTTCATATATAGTACGTGCTGAATTAATAAATCGATGATTTTCCTCAAAACGTGCATATTTTATCCAATGCTTAACTTGTGGATGTGTAATAACAAATCTTTCATATATTTGTCTTGCACGATCAATTTCCTTGTAACGTAATTCAAAATTTATATATGTTTGCCATGCTTGTTCATCAGGCTGCCATTCCATCCACCTTTCAAACACTGCTCTAGCTCCAGCAACATTTTCCAACATTTCCTCCATGTAGGTATATTTATACCAAAATTGATTTACTCTTGGCAAAATAGTTACAGCTCTGTCCCACAAATTACGAGCATGATTTACTTGTCTGTTTCGCATTTCCATTTCTGCATACTTCAGCCATAATGTAATATTGCGATGGTCAACATCTAAACCTCGTTCATATATAGATCTAGCTCTTTGTATTTCTTTTTGTGACTCTTCCCATTGTGCATATTTTATCCAATTGGACATAACAGTTCTATTTTTACGTATGTTATCCTCGAATTGCTTCCTTCGACGATGCTGATAGTCTGCTAATTCAGCAGGGTCTGAAATTTTTTGTTTTGGAGGTGGTGGTAAAATTTCTAGATCCCTTTCTTTGGCTTCTCTTAGCAGCTGCTCTGCAGTAATTTGAATCTCTGCAGGGGCTTTGTTTTTAACTTTTGCCACCTTAGGCATTTTTTGAGGTTTAGTCTCCATTATACCAAATAAAAGCACTTCTTTGTTAAGTCTATCTCAGTGTATATTAACTGCATAAAATACAGACCAGTTCCATTAGAAGAATGTCTGGCTTATGATAAGAGTAAAGTTACAAATATCTCACTAAAAACACACTGCCACACAATATATTAATAAATAATCATTGGTTTTTACCTCATGAATTAAAACTTCTGAGATATAATGTTGACTTGTTTAGCTAAATCGACACTGCTAAACTTAAACTATACAAAAGCAGAGACGCAAAACTAACCTTAAACTATACAAAAGCAGAGACGCAAAACTAACCTTAAACCACCTAAAACAAACTTGATAGCCTTGATAGTTAAGAAGCATAAAATATATATCATAAATTGAGAAACAACGCCTGGTCAGCCATTTTGAAATGCATTTATTTAATTTATTTGAACACTTATTTATAAAATTAATTTATTATTACTACTTCAAAAACAATTTAATAAATACTGAGATTTCGCTGTTTCCACACATTTCTTTAATTTATATATCTATTCTTATGTTATACTTACTTATAATACTTACTAATTTCATCTGATCCAATTTGTCGTGTTTTCTATGTTCATGTCATTTACATTTTACATGTTTAGTTTAGGCCTGGTCACGGGTTTTACCAATTTTGAATTTTATTTTAGTTCCTATTACAAACACTAAGCGCTAGTAGATGATATACGAAGTTTTCCGAATACGTATCGTCATAACGAAACATAAAAGAGTGTTATTTGTGAACATTTTAACCTAAAATTACATGCGTCGTTGATAATTCATAATCAAATTGTTGCGTGCGTTGTATTGTTTACATTGAGTTTCATTAGTTATTTAGACTTGTTGTAAGATGTGAGGAACTATGGTAGTAGTCAAGTATTGTGTGATCACGTGTACATATTGATAGCACTTCACCGAAAGACAGGTTTCTTTCTTTATTTGGATAAATACGTAAGTGTAAATAGTGCACAACTATAAAGAATTATTGTTCTGTATGTATTTACAAAATCAACATTGTTCAGATATTAATCAGTGGGTTGAAAGAATTGGTGATTCATCCCTTAAAACGACTAATCCTGCTAAAGTGTATAAAAACCATCGGATTTGTGAAATAGGTACATTATATTAACTCAATATTGTATGTATGTAATTTATAAGCGTGAGTCCTCAATAAAATAACTAAGTAAAAACAATTTATATATGTTTCAAACTCTGTGAGGGTTATATTTATGAGTAATTACACTCGGAGGTTTATTAATATTTATTCACTTGATACAATTTATTATTACATTAACATTTTAACATGATAGTGTGACAATGCTTTCATTCAGCAGGCGGATCGGGAACTGATCCCGCTCCAACCGTTCACTTCACAACAGTTGAGTGTTCGCTGGACAGGACCGCTCACCTTTATGTCATCGTCTGTCATCTGGTACTTTTCATTGCTGCCATATGTTAAAATTATAGAGATTAAACCGAATAAACAATAATAATAAATTGTTATTCTGCATTAAGGTTTGACGTAGTTTTTAGTGGAAGGGCTGGTTTTTCCAACCCCGAATAAAATACTGAGTGAACTCCAATATTATAATACATTTATTACTGCACAATACCTTTAATTTGCTGTATCTTACTTTTCTAGTAACTGTTTTCAGAAGTATGTATTAGGTTGGTCTTGGAATGAATCAATGGCGGATGCGTACAGAATACGCTCACCAAGTGAGCATATTATTTTTCCGCTCAAATGGCGACCACTCCTGAACATGTTCAGAGTGAGCGCTCGTCTACTGGACATGATCACTGAACCAGTGGCGGCTCTTTAATGAGAGCAAGTGAGCAATTGCACCCCCTGGAATTTTGAAACGAAACAAACCAAGCGGCAACTATCTGTGAAAGTCTTTATTTATTACGTATTCATAGTTATTGAACAGGAACGTAGCGTGTGAGGCACGCGTAACAACCTACATGCGCCGATCGTCGTCACAGATATAATGACGACTAACAGCACACGGATGTAAACTATTCGAATGTTTACCCCTTCCACCGAGAGAAACATACCCATGAGCAAAGCCCTACCGTTGCTCCGTTAAGCCATTAACATTACATTGAAGGTGGGGAGAACTGTATTTTGTTCTACTTCCATATCGTATAATACATAGCCTGTGAGCAAGACCCCAGTCTGCTCACCGCTGTTGGTTCTGCATCTCCACATAATACGTAACGGTCCCGCTTGATTTAATATTTTTATCTATGTACAGGGGTCGATTAATATTTTAATAATGATTTGAATTAAAATACGATAATTCCAGAACGCGTATGCCCCGTTTCCTTAATGGGGAAAAGGATTGTTTTTAACATTGATGTGCCTTTATGTAATAATTTTATTTAAACGATTACGCATACATGCAGAGTGGGCGGAGCTAGCTGAAATTAATTTCTCTCTTCTGATTAAAGTAAAATTCGGCACTTCGGAGTTTTTGTGGTGTCATTGATCACGTATCCAAAGTCGAAATGTCAAAAAAAAACAAAATGGCCGAAGGATTTTTTGAAAATGGCGGAAGATTTTTTTGAAAATTGACGTATGAATATGAAATTTTAGATACGGGGGTGTCTTAAGTCACCGATCACGAATCCATAATCAAAATGTCAAAAAAAACAAAATGGCGGAAGATTTTTTGAAAATTGACGTATAAATATGAAATTTTAGATACGGGGGTGTCTTAGGTCGCCGATCACAAATCCAAAATCAAAATGTCAAAAAAAACAAAATGGCGGAAGCTTTTTTTGAAAATTGACGTATGAATGTGAAATTTTAGATACGGGGGTGTCTTAGGTCACCGATCACGAATCCATAATCAAAATGTCAAAAAAACAAAATGGCGGAAGGCTTTTTGAAAATTGACGTATGAATGTGAAATTTTAGATACGGGGGTGTCTTAGGTCACCGATCACGAATCCATAATCAAAACGTCACAAAACAAAATGGCGGAAGATTTTTTGAAAATTGACGTATAAATGTGAAATTTTAGATACGGGGGTGTCTTAGGTCACCGATCACGAATCCATAATCAAAATGTCAAAATAAACAAAATGGCGGAAGATTTTTTGAAAATTGACGTATAAATGTGAAATTTTAGATACGGGGGTGTCTTAGGTCGCCGATCACGATTCCAAAGTCAAAATGTCAAAAATAGACAAAATGGCGGACGAGTTTTTTGAAAATTGACGTATGGACGTGAAATTTTAGATACGAGGGTTTTGGGTGTTAAGCTTTTAAAAATTGTCATTACAATCCCAATGACAACGTCTGAAGCGGAACGCCAGTTTTCACGGCTGAAGAGAATAAAAACTTTCCTGAGAAATACAATGAAAGAAGACAGATTAAATGCCCTTACTATGTTATCTTGTGAAAAAGAATTTATAAATGATTTCCCAAATTTTAATGAAAAAGTGATAGAACTGTTCTGCAAGTCAAAGACACGCAAAATGGACTTCGTTTATCGTCAGATGTAATCAAACTGTAGTGTTATATTTACTATTCCCTCAAAACAAACTGTACAATGAACAATACCTGTCTGGAACAATATGTCGGTGAAACTTATAAAGATTGAGTAAGCGTTCTTGTATTATACTTCTTAATTGTGAAATTATGCACTCCCTATGTGAACCACCCCGAACCGCCACTGCACTGAACAGTTGCGCAACTGTTGCGTCTGCTGAATGAAAGCAATGCTTTCATTCAGCAGGCGGATCGGGAACTGATCCCGCTCCAACCGTTCACTTCACAACAGTTGGGTGTTTGCTGGACAGGACCGCTCTCCTTTATGTCATCGTCTATCATCTCATACTTTTCATTGCTGCCATATGTTAAAATTATAGAGATTAAATCGAATAAACAATAATAATAAATTGTTTTTCTGCATTCAGTTTTGGCGTAGTTTTTAGTGGAAGGGTTAGTTTTTCCAACCCCGAATAAAATACTGGGTGAACTCCAATATTTTAATACATTTATTTCTGCAGAATACCTTTAATTTGCTATATCTTACTTTTCTAGTAACTTTCTTCAAAATTTTGTATTAGGTTGGTCTTGGAATGCATCAATGGCGCATGCGTACAGAATACGCTCACTAAGTGAGCATTGAATTTTTCCGCTCACAAAAATGGCGGCCGCTCCTGAACATGTTCAGAGTGAGCGCTCGTCTACTGGACATGATCACTGAACAGTTCCGCAACTGTTGTGTCTGCTGAATGAAAACATTGCTTAACTGGATGTCACCAAACAATATACATATTTAAGTAAAATATTGATTATCTATTTAAAATTCTAACAGCAACAGATAAACATTATTTAATTATAAAAATAAGAATATGACGCTCCTATTACTATTAACAAAAGGTACGTATAATATTTTGTACAAAATATCTCTATTTTTTTTTTCTTTAATGTAGGTTATGTATTGTGTAATATACAATAATAACTATTTTTTTGGATTTTCATTTTTTGTTTCCCTATGTATTTTGTACAAAATATTATACGTACCTTTTGTTAATAGTAATAGGAGCGTCATATTCTTATTTTTATAATTAAATAATGTTTATCTGTTGCTGTTAGAATTTTAAATAGATAATCAATATTTTACTTAAATATGTATATTGTTTGGTGACATCCAGTTAAGCAATGTTTTCATTCAGCAGACAAAAGGTACGTATAATATTTTGTACAAAATATTATACGTACCTTTTGTTAATAGTAATAGGAGCGTCATATTCTTATTTTTATAATTAAATAATGTTTATCTGTTGCTGTTAGAATTTTAAATAGATAATCAATATTTTACTTAAATATGTATATTGTTTGGTGACATCCAGTTAAGCAATGTTTTCATTCAGCAGACACAACAGTTGCGGAACTGTTCAGTGATCATGTCCAGTAGACGAGCGCTCACTCTGAACATGTTCAGGAGCGGCCGCCATTTTTGTGAGCGGAAAAATTCAATGCTCACTTAGTGAGCGTATTCTGTACGCATGCGCCATTGATGCATTCCAAGACCAACCTAATACAAAATTTTGAAGAAAGTTACTAGAAAAGTAAGATATAGCAAATTAAAGGTATTCTGCAGAAATAAATGTATTAAAATATTGGAGTTCACCCAGTATTTTATTCGGGGTTGGAAAAACTAACCCTTCCACTAAAAACTACGCCAAAACTGAATGCAGAAAAACAATTTATTATTATTGTTTATTCGATTTAATCTCTATAATTTTAACATATGGCAGCAATGAAAAGTATGAGATGATAGACGATGACATAAAGGAGAGCGGTCCTGTCCAGCAAACACCCAACTGTTGTGAAGTGAACGGTTGGAGCGGGATCAGTTCCCGATCCGCCTGCTGAATGAAAGCATTGCTTTCATTCAGCAGACGCAACAGTTGCGCAACTGTTCAGTGCAGTGGCGGTTCGGGGTGGTTCACATAGGGAGTGCATAATTTCACAATTAAGAAGTATAATACAAGAACGCTTACTCAATCTTTATAAGTTTCACCGACATATTGTTCCAGACAGGTATTGTTCATTGTACAGTTTGTTTTGAGGGAATAGTAAATATAACACTACAGTTTGATTACATCTGACGATAAACGAAGTCCATTTTGCGTGTCTTTGACTTGCAGAACAGTTCTATCACTTTTTCATTAAAATTTGGGAAATCATTTATAAATTCTTTTTCACAAGATAACATAGTAAGGGCATTTAATCTGTCTTCTTTCATTGTATTTCTCAGGAAAGTTTTTATTCTCTTCAGCCGTGAAAACTGGCGTTCCGCTTCAGACGTTGTCATTGGGATTGTAATGACAATTTTTAAAAGCTTAACACCCAAAACCCTCGTATCTAAAATTTCACGTCCATACGTCAATTTTCAAAAAACTCGTCCGCCATTTTGTCTATTTTTGACATTTTGACTTTGGAATCGTGATCGGTGACCTAAGACACCCCCGTATCTAAAATTTCACATTTATACGTCAATTTTCAAAAAATCTTCCGCCATTTTGTTTATTTTGACATTTTGATTATGGATTCGTGATCGGTGACCTAAGACACCCCCGTATCTAAAATTTCACATTTATACGTCAATTTTCAAAAAATCTTCCGCCATTTTGTTTTGTGACGTTTTGATTATGGATTCGTGATCGGTGACCTAAGACACCCCCGTATCTAAAATTTCACATTCATACGTCAATTTTCAAAAAACCTTCCGCCATTTTGTTTTTTTGACATTTTGATTATGGATTCGTGATCGGCGACCTAAGACACCCCCGTATCTAAAATTTGACATTTATACGTCAATTTTCAAAAAATCTTCCGCCATTTTGTTTTTTTTGACATTTTGATTATGGATTCGTGATCGGTGACTTAAGACACCCCCGTATCTAAAATTTCATATTCATACGTCAATTTTCAAAAAAATCTTCCGCCATTTTCAAAAAATCCTTCGGCCATTTTGTTTTTTTTTGACATTTCGACTTTGGATACGTGATCAATGACACCACAAAAACTCCGAAGTGCCGAATTTTACTTTAATCAGAAGAGAGAAATTAATTTCAGCTAGCTCCGCCCACTCTGCATGTATGCGTAATCGTTTAAATAAAATTATTACATAAAGGCACATCAATGTTAAAAACAATCCTTTTCCCCATTAAGGAAACGGGGCATACGCGTTCTGGAATTATCGTATTTTAATTCAAATCATTATTAAAATATTAATCGACCCCTGTACATAGATAAAAATATTAAATCAAGCGGGACCGTTACGTATTATGTGGAGATGCAGAACCAACAGCGGTGAGCAGACTGGGGTCTTGCTCACAGGCTATGTATTATACGATATGGAAGTAGAACAAAATACAGTTCTCCCCACCTTCAATGTAATGTTAATGGCTTAACGGAGCAACGGTAGGGCTTTGCTCATGGGTATGTTTCTCTCGGTGGAAGGGGTAAACATTCGAATAGTTTACATCCGTGTGCTGTTAGTCGTCATTATATCTGTGACGACGATCGGCGCATGTAGTTTTTAGTGGAAGGGTTAGTTTTTCCAACCCCGAATAAAATACTGGGTGAACTCCAATATTTTAATACATTTATTTCTGCAGAATACCTTTAATTTGCTATATCTTACTTTTCTAGTAACTTTCTTCAAAATTTTGTATTAGGTTGGTCTTGGAATGCATCAATGGCGCATGCGTACAGAATACGCTCACTAAGTGAGCATTGAATTTTTCCGCTCACAAAAATGGCGGCCGCTCCTGAACATGTTCAGAGTGAGCGCTCGTCTACTGGACATGATCACTGAACAGTTCCGCAACTGTTGTGTCTGCTGAATGAAAACATTGCTTAACTGGATGTCACCAAACAATATACATATTTAAGTAAAATATTGATTATCTATTTAAAATTCTAACAGCAACAGATAAACATTATTTAATTATAAAAATAAGAATATGACGCTCCTATTACTATTAACAAAAGGTACGTATAATATTTTGTACAAAATATCTCTATTTTTTTTTTCTTTAATGTAGGTTATGTATTGTGTAATATACAATAATAACTATTTTTTTGGATTTTCATTTTTTGTTTCCCTATGTATATATTTTTCATTTTATACATGGATTTATTGGTATTTACGAAGTTCATTCAGTGATTAACATGTTGCAATTTGAATATGAATTGTTCATGTTATTATTGTTTAACTTTTGTAATGTTCCATGAATCTGTATATTATACTCAAAGATATAAGATTTGTATTTTCGCGCGGTTTTGTGACGTAAGTATACATAGGCGAGATAGGGGAATACGGTGCCGTTTTATTCAGACTAGACCGACTCGTGTTTTGTCGGCCCTCGGGCACCGTATTACCCACCGGTTTCCCGGAGAGCCGACAAAACATGAGTCGGTCTAGTCTGAGTGAAACTTAACCGTATTCACCTATTCGCCCATGTAAAGACGTAAGAGTCATAGTTCGTATTACAACCACTGCGCGCTGTCAAAAGTACCATGAAAAGTATTAAGAGTGGCCTAACTTTAAGATTTATATTTATATCCATTTTATCTTGGGTTTAGTTTGAAATTTCTGGTAGGTATAATTCAAAATTTAAAAAATAGTAATATGACTGAAGAATTAGATAATGTAAGTAAGAAAACGAAGCCATTATTGTTATAATATACTCATACTTATTGCAGATACCACCGATAACCGTTAAAGAACCGTTGGATTTAGTTAGGTTAAGTTTAGATGAACGCATATATGTAAAAATGAGAAATGATAGAGAGTTAAGGGGCAGATTACACGTAAACACAGGTATATTAAGCAACGTTTTTTTACTATTCACATTAACTATTTTCAGGCATATGATCAACACATGAATATGGTATTAAGTGATGCTGAAGAAACTATAACAACAGTAGAAATAGATGAAGAAACTTACGAAGAAGTCTATAGATCTACTAAACGCACAATTCCTATGCTGTTTGTAAGAGGTGATGGTGTAATTTTAGTATCTCCACCAATGCGGACTGCTTAGGCATTTGAATAACTATTTTTAATAATGTAAGATGAATCTAGTTTATAAAAGCAACGTTATTAAAAAGAGCAAATTTTACAGACAGAAATAAAATTATTAATATATTTGTCTTCATTGGCTCTTTCTATACTTAAGACTAATGATTTAAAAATAAAATTTACTGTTTCACCATTCATTCATTATACATTATGCAATAAAAAAAATGTTTCAATGTAGTCTTTATTCCCATTAAATACAATTTATTTTACAAATTATATACCTGAATTATGCTGTTTATGATATAAAGACAAAATTGCGGCGCTATATATTAGGTACGAATATAAGTATATATAATATACAGAGCTTATACATATGAACAAATTATTTTTAAAAAAAACACTTGAACTTACATCATACAAATCACAATATATACATCTTTTCGGTAAGACAATATACACATACAAAATTGGCTAATAAGATATAAGATGCTAAAAAAATACAAGAGTATTTCTAAAATAGTTTCTTGTCTAATACTGAATTATTCGATTATACATATTTTATATATTAATACAATTTGATTTATTAAAAAAGGATTTGTAAAGTTATTGCATTAGAAGGAAATCAAAATTAGTAAGTAAAGACAAAAGAAACAATTTTGTCTATTGAATATGGATTAATTTTGCAACAAATATCTTCAGTATAAATTACATCTTAGCTATAGTTTAACAAGTAACACACATGACTTCCAAATGAAGTTGTATTACATCAAAATTATGAAATATTTGAGATAAATGCACATTTATTACCACTCACTTTTGAAATAACAATTAGAATATGAAAATATATTACAGCATATTAAGTAATTACTTTTCTGTCTACAAATTAAGGCAATAGAATTATAAATGGTGTCATGTGACAAAATAGTTTTACCCAAAGGATACAAAAATATTCACTGCTTCAACAATTAACAATAAGCATATCGAGCACCTGGAGCAAAATACTAATGCAAATGATTTACTCTATTTCATCTAGAATTATATTTGATTTGATGTTACTAACTATTAGTAGTCCTTATACTTGTGGTTATCATTTAATGAAACTATTATGCTTTATTATGACTATAATCATTGTATTATTTTTGAATATCTTCTTCAATTACCATACTATCTGCATTAAATCGTTTAACATATTTATATTTTTATAGACTTTACAATAAATAGACAACTAGAAGTGTCTTTCTGGAACATCCCGGATACACACAATTTTCACTTTAGAAGACTAGAATCGAGCGGGGAAAATGTACTTTATTTCAATAACAAATTGTTTGAGCAACAGTTCGGGAAGTCACATTATTTAATTTAAACAAATAAGGCAATTACTTAATAAACACATAAATTCATGTTGAATTGCTCGACAAAGACTGGTCATACAAAGCATTAACCCAGTAGTGGTTGCTGTTCATTATACATAAATGAGATATTACTTATCCAAGATACAATAAATGATTAGATTATAAATTTAACTCGTGTGGAAGAATGTAAAATTTTGAATTGTGTCAACACTTTGTATGAGAGTTTAGAAACATTTTATGCATACAATTGGAAAATCAACGTTCTTCAGAAACGTTTACTTATGACTTTAAGTGAATAGTTCCTAATAAAATGTATAGAATCTGCGGTTGGTTCTTGGTGAAACACTATGAATATAAAAAAGGGTAAACACTAGGTTATTTGTTTCACTTGGACAGATTTATATTTCTCCGACACGTGTTTCGACCTCTTGGTCATTATCGAAGAGTTTACAGAGTCAAACTAAATTTGAAACTGATGCAATTAGTTGCAGCAATTCCAGTTTTATGAAAAATTGCACGAAGATTCGCGTTCACACTATGCAATTAGTTGCAGCAATTTATCGCATATGAAAAGTTGCACGTATTAAGCTAGGCGCACACTGCACCGACCGGTACGGCAATCGACCAACGGGAACGAAACGGACAAATTCTACAAGATCCTTCCTCGTGACTCATTTTTATATTCAGTCTTAAATGCTGAAGTTTCGTTCCGGTCGTAGGTACTGGTGGCGTACACTAGCAACGACCGGCACGGTACGCCGCGGATTGTCCAAAAGTTCCTTCACTCCGACTTTTTTCAAAACAGCGAAAGTGGCGAATCCTCCGTGGCCTGTCGGTCGTTGTGGTGTGCGCGCCTCCATAGAGAAACATGCATTTCACTTTTAGAAAAACCCCGGTCGCCCGTGTCGGTGCAGTGTGCGCATAGCTTTAGAGCGTGTTCTATTTTCTGTAAAAGTTGCATGCGATTTTTTAGTAACTTTTACGCTGCCAACCTGTCTTATGAAATGTACCAAAGTACATGTATAATTTAATGTTGGTAGTACCACAAAAAAAAATTGCATTTGTGAAAAATTGTTTGTACTTCCTGATCAGTGTGAACCAACCGTGCAACTCTTAAAAATTGCACCGTTCATGCAACTTTTCACATGCGATAAATCGCTGCAACTAATTGAATCAGTGTCAATCCCTCTTTAGAATGTTACCAATACCTATTTATATGAATATGCTAGTGTCTTAAGTACAGAGTCAATGTGTTTATGAAATCTAGTTGTGTGTTTGTGACGTGTTTATTACCTATCGTAGCTCTTTTAATTTCAAGGATTTCTAATAAATCTAATTTTTTTCCTTTGTAACTATTGTGTATTAATGTGTAATTATTAGTATCGAATACGTGTATAAGGTCTATGCAATGTTCAGCAAAGCCTGTATTTTTGTTATTATTTAAAATAGCTTTTTTATGTTCGTTGATGCGTTCTCGTATGGGTCTGCCTCTTTGACCAATATAGATCGCGCCACAATCACTATAACCTATCTCATAAACACCAGATTTATCACGCAATTTTGCTTTTTCTTTATTATTTACTAAAATTTTTCATAAACAAGTAAACAAAGTAAATTAGCAAAAATTTTAGTAAACAATAAAGAAAAAAACAAAATTGTGACAAATCAGGTATTTATGAGGTAGGTTGCAGTGATTGTGACGCATTCTACATTGGTCAAACTGGCAGACCCATACAAGAACACATCAACGAACATAAAAAAACCATTTTAAATAATAACAAAAATACAGGCTTTGCTAGGGTTGCCATACGTCCGGATTTCCCCGGACATGTCCGGATTTTACGATCGTCCGGGGAGGTCCGGGCGGTTTTTGAAAAGTTGTCCGGATTTCCAAATCAAAAACTGAATCGCAAAACAAACATTATATTGCCTCGTTAGTCGCACCGTTATCTGAATAAAATTTTACAACAGACTTGCGCTTGCGCCAGGGCGCCAGCAGCAGACACAACTGGTGGGTGAAATAATAAGCATTCGGTAACGGTCGAGGTGGTTCGTGAAACGTCGATTATCGATTGTATCTCTGACGTTTAACAATAAAGTGTTAAGGAGTTAAGGTTAAGTGTCATGTGCTTGCGCTCACTAGTTTGTGCACTAGTTTCTCGAACTGTCGAATACAAAAGAAAAGTAAGTTCCTTATGTTAGTACTGTAGTTGGAGTTGTTTTTGTTCCTATACCGAATTATTGTATCGTTTGTGTTGCTATTAATAAGAAGAAAGATGTCCAAACGCCGTTGTAAAGTTTCCGAAGATTATTTTCAAGAATTTCCTTCAATGAAAAAAGGAAGAACAAATGAAGAAGTCCTTTGCCAAATTTGCAATTGTTTTATAAACATTGGCCACAAGGGCAGAAAGGATATACTAGAACATAATGATACTTCCAAACATAAGAAAAACTTGCGAAGTCAATCGGGCAGTTCCGGTATGCAAAATTTTGTAATTGTAACAAAAAATGAAGATAAATCAGTGTGGGCGGCGGAGGCAACATTGGCTTATCATACAGTGGAGCACCACCATTCTTTTAATTCAATGGATTGTACTGCAAAGGTAGGTAATTGTTTGAAAGACGAGTTGAAAATGTTTAAATATTTTTATTTCTGTGTTTGTTTTAGATTAACAAAAAAATATATCATGATTCTGAAGTAGGAAGAAAATTAACTTGTGGGCGTACAAAATCAGAAGCAATAATCACTGGTGTTCTAGGACCCAATTCGTTAAAATTGATTTGCCATCAGCTGAAAGAAATTCCCTACGTCGGTATATCTACAGATGCAAGCAACCACAATTCAATCAAAATGTTTCCCATATTAATTCAGTATTTCGACTGTCAAACCGGCATGCAAATAAAAGTTGTTGATCTGCAGAGCACAGACGGAGAAACTGCAGAAATTGTTTCAGAAATGCTGTTATCCATTTTGAAAAAACTAGAGTTAACAAAAAAATGCATTTCATTTTCGGGGGATAATTGCAATACGAACTTTGGAGGTGTTAAAAGAGCGGGTACAAACAACATTTTTTGTAAACTTAGATCAAAGATTAACGAAAAGTTAGTAGGGATTGGCTGCCCAGCGCACATTCTTAATAACACGATTCACACATGCTGTGATTCCTTGCCTTTCGCAGATCTCGAAAGTATTATATTTAAGTTATTTAATTACTTCAATATTTATACAGTGCGAGTGGCTTCTCTTAAAGAGTTTTGCGACTTTGTTGGCAGTAATTACGAACAACTTTTATATCATTCAAAAACAAGATGGTTATCTTTATTTCCTGCAATAGAGAGAGTTTTGAAAATGTTTCATGCTTTAAAATCTTATTTTCTATCTGAAAAAAGTCCTCCATATCTCCTTAAATCGTTTTTTGAAAACCAATTTTCGGAAGCTTATTTGTATTTTGTACATTCGTTAATGACAATTTTCCATACTAATATAGAATGCATGGAACGTCGTGATAATTCTGTAATTGAAGTTATGGATATTTTACACTCTGTTTTAAATACTTTGAAAGAGAGACAAAAAATAATTTTTTGCCGCTTAAAGTTCGAGAGATTTTGAAAAAGTTAACTGATGGTGGTTTTGAAAACGAGGGCCTTGTTTTCAAAAATAATGTCTTTGGATTTTACGATACGGCAATTCAATATTTAAATAATTGGATTAAACCATTTGAAGAGTTTAAAGTATTTAATTGGCTGAATCTCAAGGACCTAGAAACTCTTAAGTGGGAAACTGATATTATTCCATCACTTTCCTATCTTTTGGAAAAAGGAGTAGAAATTGATGATTCCAAACTTTTTGATCAGTTCACGGCATTAAAACATTATCTGATTAACAATGAATTTACAGACAAAAATGATCTGCCCTCTCACAAGAAGTGGGCGAAATACTTTGCTTCCTGTAAATCCTCAGAAATATATTCTGAACTGCTAAAAGTATGCCAGTTTTTTTATGAGCTTACAGCACATAATGCAAATGTTGAAAGGATATTCTCTTTAATATCCGCTCAGTGGACTAAAGAACGAAACCGCCTGCAACTTGAAACTGTAAAACATATGATTTTTACAAAGTTCAATTTTAATTACACTTGTTTAGAATTTTATGATTTTTTGTTACAGCCAGATCAGTCAAAACTCTTAACAGAAGTCCATTCTTCTGTTAAATATTTATAGACTGAATCGTAGCATAATGTTATGTTGATACAAAATTATTAATAATTTTTATTTTGGCTATTATTTTTTGTTTCAAAGAAATTTTGAAATTTAAAAGTTTGTACATCAAGTACGTATTATATAATAATCATATACCTAAATATACAAATCTTGTATTACAAATTAATGTTTGTTTTTTTTTGTAAAATATTTGTCCGTCCGGATTTTGTCCGGAATTTTTAGTAGCCTTGTCCTAGTTTTTAAATTTCAGAGGTGGCAACCCTAGCTTTACTGAACAATGCATAGACCTTATACACGTATTTGATACTACTAATTACACAATAGTTATAAAGGAAGAAAGTTAGATTTATTAGAAATTCTTGAAATTAAAAGAGCCATGACAACTAATAAACACGTCACAAACACACAACTAGACTTCATAAACACCCCCATTATTGACTCTGTATTTAAGATACTAGCACAAACATATAAATAAGTATTGGTAGCTTTCTACATTTAGTTTGACTCTGTAAACTCTTCGATAATGACCGAGAGGTAGAAACACGTGTCAGAGAAATATAAATCTATCAAAGTGAAACAAATAACCTAGTGTTTATCCTTTTAATATGTGAATAGCTCCATTCAATTAGTGGAACTTCAGATATTAAAAAGAAAAACATTAAAATGGAAAGGTTAAATTCCAGTTGTTTGTAATAAACAAAATATATTCACAAATATGGATTAATAACTGAATAGCGTTTATGTAATAATAGCAAAATCTATGTAAATATATTTTAAAAGTATTGAAGACCTAAGATTCAGCGAAAATATTATATTCTGGTTTGTACACTCTCAGAATGGCTAATTCGTATTCAAAATGAATCTGGTTTACCATACATTAAGTTTAAGAATGCTATTCGATCCAGTTTTTAATAAATATAAAAGTGACAAAAATTCTTTTACACAATATTTACTTCGAGAAACAGATAAAGAACTTTTTAAAATTTAAACTACAAATGTTATGTTATATTTTGTAACAAGTATTTATGAGAAAATCTAACCCCAATTCAAATATATAATTGAAAAAGTACACTATTCTATACAAATATACAAATACAAGCAGAATTTAACAGTAACTTGTACAAACCAATATTAATTATAATATCTTTCTTTACCTACTAATTTGAAATAAAATCAATATTTTCATGTATTATGTAAAATAGATCTTCAAGACATTCAAAATGAAAATAAAATCTCAAATGATGACTGAAACTGGCAACATGTAATCTTAAAAACTACAACTTTCTAACTGTGAGAAAGGAATGTATCAAAATTGTTTAGTAACAAAAACAGAAAATATTGCATTATTTTATTAATATACATTAAGATATAATATGAAATGTACCTGTCTCAACTGCATATACAATTTCTAAATTAAAAGTATTAAAAATTATATTTAAAAGTTATACCGAACTTTTAATCTTATTCAAAAAAATTACTTGGTAGGTGTGAAATACCAAGTAGTCTTCACATTTAATGCTACTATGACTGTTAAATACTGTGAGGTTCACTTAGTTTACATTGAATAATTAAATTTGAAATAAAGAATTGAATGATTTTTTTCTGTCAAGAGACCTTGATTTTTACTTTGAAAATGTCAAGAGGAAACAATTGGAAAATTATATATGTGTCTGAAAATAATCTATTAATTTGTATTAGTCATAAAGTACTTCATTTACTGTATGAAAACAAAAACAAAAAAACTTTAAATAAATACTTAAGACATTTTTAGTTTCTAATAATTAGCACTGGAAGATAATAATCTTTATAGCAATACACCTAATATATTTATCATGGTTTCACCATTTTAATATAAATAAAAACTAGTGAAATTATATTTTCCAAAGACAGGGATGTTCAAAATTTCGCTTTTATCGTTTCAAATTAAAATACTTGCACAGCTTGTATTTGATTTTCAATTCCTATACTTTTCATCTTATATGCTCCTAATACGCCGGCATTCTCGGTTTTCGTTGTGCTTCAGTATACCTGACTAGCCGTGCTAGCCTTTCTGCGATGTCACGCTGAGGTTTCGTTTTCACCCCACCCTTCACTGTCACATTCGGATTCGGATGCTGATTCTGAATCACTGAACTCAACCGCGACTCTCCTTGCCAAAATACTGGCCACATCGTGTAATCCATTTCCACGTTCGACCTCCTTCTGTTCAATTTTCTCTACTTTCCTCAATTTGATACCGTCTCTAATCGCTTTTAACAAATCATTTCTAGGATCGACCATTGGTGGTGCTTGTTTCGGAATTGGTCTATCTTTAACAGGTGTTAGTTTTGGTGGTGACGTAGTAAGGATCTTGTTAATTTCTCCATTCATAGATGGCGGACTCGTCGGCCCATTTGGTATTGATGGCATTGGCGGAGGTGGTGGTGGAGGTGGTGCTTGTACTGGGGTAATTTGTTTTGGTGGGGATGGCTGTTTCGGTACTGGAGGTGGTGGTGGAAGCTCTGGTTCTGGAGTAGGTTGGTGGGAATGCGGACTATTCGATCTAGACTGGCTATTCTGTCGAACAATATGAGCAGGGATACCATTTGGCGGTGACATTGTCTCTGGTGGTGGGGGTGGTGGAGGTAAAGTATCGCGTCTTGGTGTATTAGCTGGAGGCGTAGAAGTATTGCTCGGTGGCGCAGGTGGAGGTTGCGTAGGACGAATCTTCCCACCTTTCGTTGGTGTACCTGACTGATATGGACTTTCAAGGTTTGTTGGTGGTGGACTATATATTCCTCCAGACTGGTATGGATTCTCCTCAAACGTAAATACTGGTGAATGCATACCGTCATGTTGCTCCTCATACATTCTATGGATTTCGATTGAATTTGGCCTCTGTGGTTTCTGCTCAATTTCCATTTTGGGCTCATTTTGTATTTGAGATGGCTGATAATGTGACATTATATATTCTCCATGACCTACAACGAGCTGTCGTTGTCTTTCTCGAGTATTATGCGGTTGGCGAACTCTCTTTTTATGTCTTCCACCTCCTTGTCCTCCATCCGGGCCGCGAGGCCTGTGCGGCTTTTTACCTTGCATCATACGTTCCGTATCCTTGAGAACTTCATCACGCCACAATTCGAAGAAGTAATTAGGATCAGTATAAAATTTAAGGCCGTCCTTGCCATCTTCCCGATAACAATTAAGTTTATCAAGAGGTGGAGGCTTGTCACACGATTTATATGTTTCTAGCATTGCTGTTGGCATAGTCCCTCTAGAAAATATCTGAAATCATGAAAAGCATCACATTAAAACTAAATTTCCTAGCTGACTATTTCAAAATTGATATATGAATAGACTGGTACAGTCAAAAATATGTTAGCTACTTAATTTCTTTAACAGCATGAAATATACGCTTCTAACAAGGGAATTGAAATTCTTGCAAACAAAGCAAAGTTTACCATATATAGCTTTAATTTATGAAATTTTAACACAAAATTGATACATGCTAATCTTTAGGTGATGTATGTTCGTGCATAGATATATGTGATCATAAGTAGATGCACAATGGCTCTTATACTTGATTTATGAATTGTCATTTAGAAATATCCAAGTTAGTAAACTGGCAACTTTGGACATCTTTCAATTGTTCTGCTAAAAGAGTTGCGCATAAATACTTAATTTACAAAATAAACATCATTTTATAATCATAAAACCATGCATAGATGCAACTATAAGCTTGCCAACATCCAGAATTGAAATTCATGTTTTGTTGACGTTGATTAGTGTATGTTGTCATGTCGATAATGTTGAAAATCATTCTTGAAAAAATCATAACCTGCGCTTTATGGGATTATAATGCCAAATTATGTTAAATTCAAGTAGGGACAGAAATTATAAATAGTAAATTTTGCTATAATGCAAGTGACTGAATAGTAAATCAATTAAATACATTAACTCACTGGTACATTTGATGGAAAACAAGGAACTTGAATCATCGAACCCTTGTTTATTAATATTATATTTGTGGAACAATAGTATATTAAAATACGAGTTTTATAAGACATGATTTTTGCGCACGCGTTCAAAATTTCAAAAAAGCTTACAATGAGAGACATGTTTAGATCGAACGTTTTAGATATAGTTTTTTTGAAGTTGGTTACTCTGATTTTTAAATAGAACATTTTAAATACATATTTGAATATCGGCGGTGTTATATGTAATTTTGTTTAAAATTTAGACTGATTTATGCAATAAATTATTTCAAATTATCAATAAAAAAGACGAAATAAATAATTGCACGTCCCCAGAGATTCGCATAATAGCGGAAGACAATTTACAAAATCTCTTGCCAACAAAGTCTCGATATATTTATCAAAAACAATACCAACACTTTTAAGTTGGTGTAAAGAAAATAATATAGCGAATATTACCGTATGTGTGAGTCAATGCGAAGCAAGAGGAATTCATACAAAACGTCAAAATCTGCCTGGATTAATGCACACGAATCTTCTAGTGTTATAGTAAACTTTTATAACAGTTGTACTATTCAACATGGGAAGTAAATTTCAATAGTAGCATCAGAAAACTTATCATCCAACTTTGCTTAACAATTTATATTGATAATTAGTAAAGAAAATGTTAGCATGCGTGTGTACAACTTCTATTGCACATGTTTGTTACATTAAAGCAACCTCAAAAAAATAAAATTAAAGTGCGATAAAGTAATACAACAGTGGCGGCCCGTGATTTTTTGGGACGGGAGGGCTCCGGGGGTCTGAGTGTTTAATATCATAAATTAAGTACAGACAAAAAATAAACTCAATCTGCTATTTAATTAACTTGTTTGAAAATAAAATCCATCCGCCGTTCCTTACGATCAGCAAAATGATTAATAACTCATTTATTGAAGTTTAGTGTTGATGTCAGTAATTGTTTTTCAATGGAACGCATTGCTAAGGCACAGTAGTCTGCTTTCCCGCATGGTATTTCTAGAAAATGTTTTTATTCTCTTCAAAGTAGAAAAACACCGTTCACTTGATTTTTTCTATTTTGCACGCCCCCAGAGATTCGCAAAATAGCAGAAGACAATTTACAAAATCTTTTGCCAACATAGTCTCGACATATCAATAACAAGCTTTTATAACAGTTGTACTATTCAACCTTGGAAGTAAATTACAATAGTAGCATCAGAAAACTTATCATCCAACTCCGCTTCACAATTTACATTGTTAATTAGTAAATAAAATGTTAGCATGTGTGCTTTTTATTCTTTGTACAACTTCTATTGCACATGTTTGTTACATTAAAGGCTTACATTTTGACATTTAAATATAATTTGGTTCAATTTTTTTTTTGTTACCAACGTCAAAACAACAAAATTAGCGTGCGATAAAGAAATACTTTTGCAACCAAAACGGATGTCGTAAAGTGAACTTTATAGCTCCGAAATAGAAAAAAGCATTTTGCACATTACACCCACACAACCAGTCTGATAAACTGTAAGAGCATCTGTTGAATTTTCTCGTCACGGTTTTATTAGTTTTCAAATTGTGATCTTCTAGTTTAATCAATAAATCTGGTCTAGGGAGACCTAGATTTTTTAATTCTGTCTTAATGTTACTAACGCAATTCGTAGTTGCATTTGCACCGATAGAAATTACAACATACACTCACCGCTGTATATTACATACTGAACCGCCACCCGGACTCGGCACCATAGAGTAGTGCCCCGCCGCCTACATATATACGCGCGCTACCCGCGCCAGTTTCATCGCTCGATTTCTAATACAGACGGAGCAATCGCGCGAGATGCCCCGGAGCCTATGTCAGACTGCGATTTTTAAACGCGCTGAAAAGACGGACTGTTACTTCCGAAAACATATTATTTAATAATATGTTTTAATAATAATAAATAATTTATCTGTTAAAAGAAATTTGTCACGGAGGGGCAGTGCCCCGTTGCCCTCCCTGCAGCAGCCGCCACTGTAATACCACGCGATCATTTAAATTCTAAATTATAGCAGGCGGGATTTTTTTTATTAGGTTGTCCAGAATGTCAATTATTGATTAATTAACATTTTGAAACGTCACTTTGACAATTCAAATTGTAAATTAGTACTTATACCGTAAGCGTCAAATTTTAATTTCGGTTTGCACTTCTATCATATGCAAAAGATGATCTTATCCTATGCAGCGATGCCTGCTTGCTAACAGTGGAGGGAGAGCAACGGAGTGGCGGGGGACCCCCACGCCTTACAAATGTCCAGTGTGGCAGCCTCGCTTATGTCTATCTTTAGTTTAATTCGTCGCGCTCTTTTCCACTTACTACTTTCCTATAAGAAATTAAAATATGACGACCTCGGTATACCAACTTAATTTAAATTTCACAGCCTGCTCTAATTTAGAATTTAAATGATCGCGCGGTATTTTATGCAACCAAAACGGGTGTCGTAAAGTGAACTTTATAGCATCGAAATAGAAAAAGAACTTTACTATGTGAAAACTATGCCATCTATCACCGCTCACCAATTAATTGACAGTGGAACAACTATAGTACAGAAAGATTCAAATAGAATATCTATCCTGCTTCAAATAATGTCTAAGTAAGTTACTATACTTAGACATAGGCGTTCTGTACGACTTTTCTTGCAATTATTTGTTATATTTTGACTTTATTATTGACATTTGAAACGTGTATCTTTTAAAAACTAATAGAATAAAAATGATTATCTTTCACACCTGACGATGAAATGTACGCCCATTGTATACATTTCTAGACATTACACATGTTTACCAATACATTTATTAAAATTATTCTAATAATGTGGCGCATACCTAGAATGTGTTATATATCAATAAGGCGAGACACAATCTTTTTTAATCTTTCTGTATTAATAAACAAGGCTAACAATACCTGTGGAAAATCATAATTTTCTTAAAACTAAGTATAATGGGAGTATTTAATGGCTTTAACAATCGGCCACTAGCATTTTAGCACATTTTACGTTTTATAATTTCTGCCCCATGCTATAATTCAATACAAAATTTGACATTATAATCAGCAATGATTTAAAAAAATTTTAACATAAAGTAATGAGCCGAGCAGTATATGCTTATACATAGGTAGAACAAATGAAGGAAGACATCTCCCAGCTGCCGCTTTATTAACATACAAATGCCTAAATGACAATGTGTAGATCAATTAGATATGTAGGTCCTATTATCCATACATAACTTCTTCAGTTTCTTGTTTTGCTTGCATATAAATTTAATATGGTACTGTTTCATTAACAACAAATAAAATTCCTTCTTGTACTAAATAGCAATTTTTATATTCATTTATAGTTAATTAACTTTGAACAAGGTGGACTTGGATTTAACTAATTTATTATAATTGTTACTATGCATTGACAATTTGAATAATTCAAATGGAAGTCAGCAAAAGATGTCTAAAGTAACATTCCTAATTAATCAGTATTCAACTTGAACTATGAAAGTCTATTGATGGGAGAGGGTAGGAGTTAAAATTAAATGTATCCATTTAAATATTATTAACTGTTTATATGACAGGAATGTCCGTGGTTATGTCAACTACCTATTATGAGTAACGAAATAAGCAACCAGCAACCCCACCTACTTCTACTCTGGGTGACCAATCACATAAACGGTGTATATACGCACTTCAAGTTGTTTCTCTGTATATGTATATTACAAACTAATATGGAAATAGAATAAGAGAGGAAAACGGCGATGTAATGGAATATAACAGTTTTCTTGTACTGCACAATTTGAGAGAAAAATTGGTACAAATCAACGTGAAGAAGTTTAAACAATCTAAAATCACATCATTTTTAAAGCATCTTCCATAATAGTTTTTCTTATACTACATGAGCATACTGAACTGTCCTGGGTTGGCAACAAAAAAGTCCCAGTATTATCAAAAACTAGGAAATATTTACTTCCGTGAATTGTCCATACTACTGTAAATTTACATGTCAAATGTCAAAATCAAAATGTAACAAATAAAGTGCAATTACTATAGTTCTAAAAAATTCATTCATATAATTCAACTTAAAACTTACACTATTTCATTGACATTTATCACAGGAAAATTTTAAATATTAAACCTAATCACAAAAATAAATAAAAAAGGCTTGCCAATTACACTGTGCTCCTATATTAAAATCGGTATGGCCAACTCATAACAGTTCAAAATGCCCATGTTGGATATGTACCAATATTTATATGTATATACAAAATGTTTTTTTATAAACCTTTATTTAGTATATACATATGTGGATACATAGTATTACCCATATTGTTTTTTACAAAATAAACTTTATTTTTTTGAATAAGTGCACTTAATTTCAACCCTCACGAAAGTAACCACCCCCAAAATAGCAAAATCGCTTGGCCGGAATTAGTTCACTAAATCGCGACTCCACTATAATACTTAATAAGCTACGCAAATAAATAAAATATGTAACTAGTAGTAATACGTATAATTTTCTACTGTAACCACTAATAAATTTAAATAGAGTCTGTTCACTTTAAGAATGTTAAATTAATTTTCTGGGTCTTTAATTGGACAATAAGGCAATGTAAATACACACAGCAAATCGAATTTGGTTATAATAATTAAATATCATTGATGATTATAACAAGCACTTTTCTATTGTTCCTTTTGTAAATTTATAATTTTTCTGATTATCTTCTAATATTGTTAGTTACCTATTTCTTATTTTTATGCAATCTTTTTCTCAGTACAAGAATGGAAGCCAATTATAGCATTAACTATTGCATTCTTAAAGTGAGCAAATTATCAGTAAACTTTGCCAAAAATATATGCTCACCTGTTGATCAAAGATAACAGCACTTTTAAAGGCTTTTCTCATATGTATGTCTTGTAATGAAACTTCTTCACCAGTACTATCTAATTGTGTTACTTTAATTGCTAGCCTATCTATTCTAGCTTGTAAAGAATTTGATCTATCATATATTTGTTGTGCATCTCTAGCTAATTCTCCAAATAAATCTTCGGCATGTCTTGACAATGAAGACAACTGCCTGACAGTATTAGCTAAAGTACCATTAGTTACTGCTTCTAGTTCTGAAGGTAGTGGAAAGTCTTCAGGTAATGTTCCCCTGCTAACATGAACAGGGCAAATAACTCTTTTTGGTAGTGGCATATTTGTGCTTCATGAAGTTCACTTCACCTTTTTAGAAGTTCTTGTTCGACATCACTGAAAATCTAAAAAAAAAACTCTCAAGATATGTGTACATTTAATTTAATTCTTATACAATGTGGCACTCCCTTTTCTATTAAAAAATCAACATTAAGCATATGCTAACATTTATAGTTGGACAATTTCATTAATAAAAACTAGTACCATGAGTCACTTCCTATTTATTTTCCCCATGATAACATATTGATTACAGTTCTCACAAACGTCTGTCTCGGAATTACTTACGTGAATAAAAAATATTATGTGTCGTTTCTAACATATTAAAATGCAAACATTCCTTAATAATTGTTTTATTTACAATCAAGGACAAAATTATATTTACTTTCTGATTAATATCGAAAATCTTATCTAATCAAAAGTTAGTAAGCGAATTAACACTAAAAAAAATATACTCACTTGGAGGATAATGTTAAATTAAAAACGAAAGTGTTACATTCTAAATATTTTTTTAGTTAAATGTCAATTTTTTAGTTACAACAAATGTCAAACAAAAAGGCCAACAAACTATCCGACAAGTCAAATGATTAGATAATAATAGCATACCTGCATTTTCTTCAATATGGCACATATACTAGGACCACCGACAATGTATTCGGTCCATAATTGGCACACACAATTAATATTATTATTGTATAATTGCTTTTTTTTATTAAAATGGCGAAACGGTACACCCAAAATGAATTTACAGCATTACAAAGCTAACAACATTTTTATAGAAATTCCCTAAACTTTTGACAGTAATATTTCTAGGAACTGCCAACGTTAAAAAACTGCGTAGAAAAAGACACCTTACCCATTTTGTATACATACACGGCCAAAATTATATGCCGTTAATTACAATACGCTCATTTAGTGCGCGTCATCAAATTCTGTTTGCATCCAGTTTAACAGACCTATCTATTGTGACGTATTTACCATATGATCTTTGTTTGCATCCACTTCACTGACTTATCTTATCACCGTGCTTAACAATTTGGCGTTGTGACGTATTTACTAAACGAGCGTATTATGTGTAGGTGGGAAAATAATGGATTATGAAATTATTTTTTTACAAAACAACTGAATTACATGCAAATTTTACCCATGTCACGCTTATTCAGAAAAAAATTAATTTATTTAACGTTTATTTTATTTTAATAACGTATTCTACCCTATATAAACGAAGTAAAATGTGATCGTGATCTAGGAAAATATGCCATTATTGAATCACTTTGCTAATACAATACAACACAATAGTTGTTATTTATCACATTTACCGCTACTGTCTATATCTCCATTTTCGTTTCCAATAGCTTGTACTGGATAATAAGTTAATTGCTTATGTAAGTTTACGTTTTATAAAGTGAATTTTACAGATAAAAAGCAGTATTATGTTGTTTTAAAAGAAATATATAAATAGCATCTATTATGGTCAGAACGTGAAAATATACGATATAGACAAAATTAATAGTATTAATTATTGGATGTGTTCTTTTTACTTTGGTCTCAAAAGAAACACAAGGTGCTTTTATAAACATTTCTCACTGAGTACACTGTCACCGGGTTAAAAGTAGGCTTTATCCGCCAATCCTACTTCTAAATCTTAGTTGTCACCTTGACTGTCATAAAATAAGTCGTTGTCATTACAATATTTAGACTTTTCTAAATATCATATATATTAAATAGCATGATAAATCAATAAAGAAAATATCACGGATACATAATAAAAATAGGAAAAAGAATATCGTGTTAATCCGCTGTAGTGCAACCGCAGACACGTGTTTCAGACTCGTTGGTCATCGTCAGTACGGTGTAGCCAAGGAATAAGGTGGGATATCCTCGGAGATAGAAACAAAAGGAAGACCATCGGGAAGACAGACCACCAATTGCAGCTTAAATGTCAGAAGATCCTCAGGTCTGAGTGACAACAACTGACACCGCCGCGAGGCATACATTGTCAACCCGCGTGCCGTCCAACCCAGGAATGATAAATCAATAAAGAAAATATCACGGATACATAATAAAAATAGGAAAAAGAATGACCAACGAGTCTGAAACACGTGTCTGCGGTTGCACTACAGCGGATTAACCCGATATTCATTTTCCTATTTTTATTATGTATCCGTGATATTTTCTTTATTGATTTATCATTCCTGGGTTGGACGGCACGCGGGTTGACAATGTCTGCCTCGCGGCGGTGTCAGTTGTTGTCACTCAGACCTGAGGATCTTCTGACATTTAAGCTGCAATTGGTGGTCTGTCTTCCGGATGGTATTCCTTTTGTTTCTATCTCCAAGGATATCCCACCTTATTCCTTGGCTACACCGTACTGACGATGACCAACGAGTCTGAAACACGTGTCTGCGGTTGCACTACAGCGGATTAACCCGATATTCTTTTTCCTATTTTTAAATATCATGTCCCGTCTCAGTCAAACTCAAAAAATTAGAGTAAGAACTTTGCTGGAAAAGGGCTGGAGCATGCAAACGTTGACAGACGATCTGCTTGTTAGTAAAACCTGCATTTTTAAATTAAAGCAGAAGATTGACCAAGGAGTTGATCTGCAAGGTGGAGGCGCGAGAAAAATTTCAACGTTGGAGGATGATGCTTCATTGGTAAATTGGATTCAAAAAAAACCCTTTGGGACATCGGTGGAAGCGGCATACCAAACTCATTTTCCTGGTTCCATTTCAACAGCAAGGCAACGTATTCGAGATTTTGGGCTGAAAAATTATTCTGCTTCCAAAAATTTTGCATTAGAGTCACAACATAAACACGACAGATTAAATGTTGCTAATTTATATGTAATTAAAAACGTCGATTTCGGGGAAAGATCTTCCAGTCATCTCACGACGGCCCGGTGTATCTATACAGACCTGCAAATATGCGCTATGAAGAACGGTATATAAAACCAACGTTCCATAGTGGTAGATTTTCAGTGTATGTGTGGGCTTGGATCAGTTGTTTGGCTCCTGGTGTTTAATGGAATGTTGAAGAAAGATTAACTGGAAACTACTACACAGATCTCTTGGAAAATGTTATGTTACTTTCGGTAACGCGGCTTTTTGGAAATAATTTCATTTTTCAGCAAAGCAACTCTCCAATTCACACCTCCAACGTTGTGCGTCAGTGATTTGCAACAGAGTTGCAACCAACAACATTAATATTTTAATGTTCTTGCATGGCCGTTAAAGAGTTCTGATCTTAACCCTATTGAGAACTTAACGTTTGGCGACAAATAACAAAACGTTTGTACAGAAATCATTTTAGAGACTCAAATGGTGATGAACTTTGGGAAAGTATTGATGAAACATGGGAAAAACTAACTCCAGATTATACACCAATTTAACACTTATTATGTCAATGCAGAATCGTTGTCATCAAGTCATCGAAGCCAATGGAGCATGGACAAAATATTAAAATAATTCAGATTTGCTTTCAATATCCAAATAACTTTATTATTTAATAAAGATATGTCTAGATGATAAGTTAATTATTTGTACTATATTTTTATAGTACCTATGTATTAGTTACATTCAAATTCAATATTCATCATATGAAGCACTATATACTTACTGTACAAATTTGAAGTTTAAAAAGACAGGATATTAAATTTCCATGGAATGCAATTTCACACTAGGAAATTTAGAGGAATTTGTATGTTAAGAGTCGTTAACTTTCAAGCTGGTGGCAGTGTACATTCATGACAACATATCTGGTAGTATTCCATCATTTCTAATGCAGAAAATTAGAGGCTTACAAAGGATTCGGACAAATATTTTATAAAGATTCGTGCAGAATTATAGAACACGAACAAATTGCAAATTTTATCTACACATTCTACTGTATTTTCAGTTAAAGCGTTAGTAACGGTTGAGCAGTCCTACGCCGTGAAAGTGTGTATAGCAGATCATTTTGATGTCCAGTCATACTGTAGTATGTATTTTTCGCTGTTATGGAATATATTCATATGTCACTCTAGGCTGTTGCTGGATCCATTGTTATATTATATTGTATATAGTGTTCTGCAGCAATGATTTGTGCAAATCTCTACATTAGTTGTATTATAATTAATTGATTTTTTTTTATTTTTCAATGTTCATTTAAATTTTCTTTACATGGACATTTCTTTTCACTACATAATTTTATAACATCGATGTGACCAGGACTCAGGACTTCTACAGTACAGTCCGTTGTAGCCATCTTTAAAAAAACAGAATGGCTAAAAACAAGTATATTTTTGACAACCAAGTAATGAATAATCAATTTAATTCACATTTACGTTATTATAGAATAGAAATATTACTTAGTTGTAGTGCAATAAGTATACCTGCATATACGTCAGTTCGATGCAGAGCTACAGGCGCCCATATTGATTTTAATTTGACATTTTTATTTTCTTGGTAGACAGATACCTAATCTGATGTTTTCTGTTTATTTCAAATACTCATGTCCTTTATCATTGTGATCTATATGACCATTTGTTTCATTTTCTTTATTTACCTAAATATAAAACAAAACATCTGTCAAAACTACATGAGCATATTATTATAGCAATACACAAGTGTTTCCCAATACTTCCAACTAGTCAATGCAACCAACCTTCACTTTGAATAACTCCAAAAAATGTGTTACTGGGAAAATGAATTTGGGCTTTTTGCTATAAATCCTGAATTTGTAATTTTAAAAATGGCTAAATAAGTACTTTTCTTATAGTTGTTATAGTTTTTGCTCCGTTGCAGCTTGCTAATAAGATTATGCTAATCAACACTACTGGGGCCATCTAGCGTGCATTATATGTAAGTGTTTAATGACTATTTCTTCATTCCTCCCAATTTCAGAGCAAACAGATTTGAATTCAATCGATCACCCGAGTGAAACATTTACTTACTTTAGTGTTTGCCCTTTGGCAATTGTTATGCATTCGGGCAATCACATTTGCATAATATTCAAGCAATATACTGTGTCTGTAATTTATATACGCCGCCACCATTTACAATTCAGCGCTTTTTACGTTTTACAATTTCCACCTCTGCTTAAATTCTAATTATGTGTCAAATTTGACATTAGAATTAGAAGCGCCGTTTAAAGGGGTTATTAACAGTAATTTTAAATATTATAGGGATTCAAGCTAATTTTAATTCGAAATTACAGGTTATTAATGCTATTTGAACATATTGGCAATGTTATAGTTACATATAAGCATGATCAAATGACACTGGCTGTAGTAGCTGTGGAAGAAATGAAAGGAGATGTTTCCAAGTTGCCAATCAAACAATATGAGAAGTTCTAAATAGCAGTGTGCAAGTTAATTACAGATACAGATTATATACAGGTGTCCCAAAAACATACCGACAAACTTTAAAGGGCGGTTGGGGATATCAAAACATACATTTTTTGTTTAATAAATATATGTTCGCAAATGAGCCATATTAGCATAAAATAGGAAAAATTGTTTTGGTATTATTTTACAAAACAAAAGTTTAGGATGACATTAATAAATCAGTTTTTGTTCATGTTAGCCTTTGTTTTATTGACAAGTAAATAATTGATGATGGTTTACAAAAATTGTTGAAAATGTCGGCCATTGCTTCCATACAAAGATTGCACCGTCGGTTTATTGACTCGCGGGCACTATGGAATAATCCGGGAATAGCCTCTACATGTGTAAAATTCGCTATTATTCTTGCTAGGAGATCTTCCTCATTACGAATAGGTAGTTCGTGATTTGAGATAACCCCATGGGAAAAAATCCAGGGGTTCGGTTGGGTTGGGTTTTAATTAAATTTTAAATTAACAATCAACAAAGTAAATGTTATGGTGACAGCTAAATGTCACAAATAACTACTACGATTTCAAAATGTGCATCTGTGGATTTTTTATTGTGATAAAGAAATATTTCTGCTGCCCAACAAAATGTTTAACGAAAGACAGTGGCGTCCAACTAAATCAAGAATTACTTTAGTTATTTGGATATGCTTTAAAACATTTTATTGTTCTACAACACAAACGGCTCTTTTGCGAACATATGTTTTTTAAAGAAAATATGTTTGTGTTGATGTCCGCTACCACCCCTTGAAGTTTGTCGGTATGTTTTTGGGACTCGCTGTATATTAGGTAGACAAAATTTATTGCATTACAATATTACACTAATCTGTGTAATACGGTTATACTTATAGCTTTGATATAGTTACTCTTGGTATCATTATTAATACTAGCTACTATTGGTACACTTTCCTTATCATTAGATATTGCTCGACGGGTCATGATTTTCACGTAAAGTAAATACGGACACGGCAATCATATAAAATAAACATTTAATACAAACATTAGGTAGAAAATAAGATACAGTATATTTGAAATTGAAGACGCAAAATAATCTTAAATACATTTTATTTTCTGTAACAGAAATGAAGACAATATGTAACATGATATCTATAACTTGGTTACATAAAAACAAACTATAATTCCTAAATCTAGATAGATCACACATCATAGACTGTTTACCATTTGCATTGAATACCTACATAATTTTCATTAATACTTATCTACAAATAAATTTCAGGATTATCAAATTGAAATGGGACATCCACTGTTCAATTACTTAACTTATTAATCTTACATACACAGCTAAACAATTAAAATCCAAGAACAATTTATTACTAATAAGTGTAGAGGGAAGTTTGCGCTAACATTTTGTTGAAAGATTTAGCAATATAACAGTATTTTTTAATGTTACACTAAAAGACTTATTTTAAATAAACCTAAACATTAAACTTCAGACATCTTTTTTTTACTAAAGTTTTATGTTCGCGGTAACTATTACATAAAATATTTTAAAATTAAGAAATTTATTAACAAAAATCGAATATACAGAATAATATACATTTTTATGGGTTTGATGACATAATATTTTAACTTTAAAATCATTGTAATTCTATAGATATGAACATCTATCATATATGTTTTACCAATTAAGAAAGCAATTTGTTCCTAATAGTAGGATAAAGCTATATTCATCGTATTTTGTAATTAGATTAAATCAAAGACGTATTTTCCAACACATAGATCATTTGGTGAGTATGTTTTGGTGAAGCAATTACATACACAGGACTGATTCGTTAATTATCGGTGATATGCTCGGCATCTTGGAGTATATCACCTATAATAAACGAATCAGTCTTGTCTATGAAAATGCTTCACCCAAACGAACTCACCAGCCACGACTGCAAAGACTCCAATTTCATTTTGTCTACATAAATAAATAAATGTGCTTACCGCACATATTATGTACTAACCTGCAGAATACTCATTTCGACAATTAAGTTGTCTATCGACTGAAACACTTGTTAACGCTGGTGATGAAGTAAAATGTTAAGTGTTAGACTATTATTAACCACTTATTATTTAGAATTTTATTAATATTATGGGTATTTATTGTTTCATAGATATGTTGATTTATTTATTATATTCTCATTAACACTGAATACATATATATAAAATTTAATAACAATTAATAAAAACAATTTATACCTCAATAAGTTAATGCCAATTAGATGGATAACTTATTTGCCATAAGTTATTATTACGCACTTGTAAGTTCTCACAATAGGACAAAATCATAGATTCCTGGCCAAAACCCGAGAGGTTGAAATACTTACATCAAATTATGGATGTGAGTATTTTGGGATCGCCGATGAATAAACCTTCAAATGGCGGACTTTTTCCGAAAAAAATATATTTAAGGCGGTAAATCAGTGAATCAGGGGTCGCTGATGACGAATAAAATATTTATATTTCAAAATTAAAAATAGCGGGCCGAAAACAAAAATATTCAAATTTTAAAAGTTCAAGTAGCGTATAATTAATTTTATATTCTGCTAGCTGCCCGTTGCTCAGTCACATTCTAAAGAAAATTTAAAACTTTCTTTGTATTTACTGCCATTGACCGACATAAGGTTTTTGTTTATTCTCTAGATAAACAACAAATCAATGATATTTTATTATAATCAATCTATCACCCCAGTTCGATGCCTTTGGATACACAATATTTTGATCTGTATAGAGATGCCGACAGTGTGTGTGTGTATGACGTGCCGACTGTGTGTATTCCGTTTCCTATAGAAGTTCATGTACTTTCCCGTATTGTTAATTTTTAAATATTTTCCGAAAAAATTTGGAAAAAATGATCACAACCTTCCACACAAGATATTTAAAATCTTATATGAAATATATTTTACTTCCAACTAGCTCAATAAATCTATAAATAATATATACTATGTATATTAATAATCTATGCATATGAGACTCTTTTATTAAATTATTATCTTTCCAAATGCTTACAACGTTGGATTACTTAACTGTTAACTCTTTACAGATGTACTCTTTCAGGTCTGAATATTTTGATTGTCTGAATGCCGGGAGCTTCATCGGATAATAACAGAGCAAGAGCATCCGGCGACAATGCTTTGCCCTTGTTAGGTTGCACATTTCGCGATAGCTATATTATACATATGCCTATCTATGAAAGGTCAGATTTTTAGGTTAAAAAGTGTTACTACGTATAAACATCTTTATCTGTTTGAACACGATCACCGAGTATATGCTTTTTTCTTAGCTAAACGGATTCTCGTTCATTTCAGTCTAGTATTCTTTACGACGGTGTTAACGCTCACACCTGCGCTACGTCAGAAAAACTGAATTTGCAAAAAAAAGGGGGGGAAGTGGAAGATTTGCCTTCTAATTCTCAGGGTTTATACTTTCTTACACTTAAAACACTTAACAGCATCATGGAACAGAACTATTTTGTATGTTGATTTCACGTTTAGTCGATATGAAAGAAATTAGAAAATGTCATATTCAATAACAATTCATATTTAGATATTTATAATAAAACGAGTGCGATGAATATAGGTATTTTGTACGTCCCTGGAGAGACATTTTCCATTCTTAAAAATCACTTTTGGATACTCGTCCTTGATAGCTCGGGCAATACCGACTTTGAGCTGTCGTGGAGAGACAAACTGTCTGCTATTTCGTAGCTTTATATACTATACTAGAATCGCCGAAGGGATTCAGTAATAAGAGTGCGTGATCAAGGGATCCTATGCATAAAAACGGCCGGCGGCAAAGATCGTTTACATTAGGCGATTTGGTAAACTCTAATAGTATCACAGATCGCAGGTGTTTATTTACTTTTACGTTTCTGTTTCCGTTAAATCTGTTTTGGCTGCATTTATTCTGTTTTCATTTGAATATGCACAATATCTTATGTCGAATAGTACGGCGATACCTTTTTTACAGACATTGATCCTTGAATGATATTATGTGCCTGTGTGCATACGACTTTGGTGTGATCACGTGAACCTAACGTGATTAACGAATCTGTTCAGCAATTTGAGTATAGTGCCCTGTATATCAGGTTTTCATATGCAGAACCTCGAATGGTAACTTCGATTTTCCAGGTTTTGGCCAGGAATTTGGGGTTTCATATACCACTACGGTTCGTCTTAAATTAGGGCTTCCTAGCATTCGCAAAAGCGGGAGGAACACGATGCATAAAAGAAAAAACTTGTAAATGTGATGCGATCTGGATAAAGGGACCTTAGGGTGATTTTTAGACAATTTCGCTTTTAAGCGCCTTTTTATATAAAATTAAATTCTGAATTTACTGGTGTTTTCAGAATTATACTATCTCCAAAGTTAAAAAAGCTGTAGCGTTTTGAAGTGAACAGCACAATACACATATTTTTGAGAACCAAAACACTTATTTTGCGTTTCCTGTAAAATATGCCCTAATACCTTAAGGTCCCTTTATCCAGATGGCATCACAGATATAAATCCATATGCGCAAGTTTACAAATTTCCAAATAAATGACGAGGGAAACTTTTTTCAAGATAAAGAATTCTGCTAAATATAGATGAAAGAGATGCGTAATAATAGGGTCGACTAGACTTATGCATAATTTTATTTCACTCTATGCAAGAGTGTATGTTGCATGTTGCAACATTAAAAGTATATTCTAAATTTAAATTTTAATAGTACTAGTTCAAGTTAGTTGCGCTGTAAAATATTAATAGTTTCTACCTCAAAAAACCTATAAGTAGTAAGTAAAATCGAATACGGAGTTATCGGACGATATAGAAAAATCATTTCTTGCATTGATAAATTTAAGAGCTTGTCAAAAAAAACAAATCCTATTTAAAGAGAACTTAGAACTTAGTATTAAAGGCAGATAAAAATACTGTTTGTTTATCACGATTATTGGTATGTCTATCTAATACTTTACTACAGAGAACATGCAAATATATTTGAATAATTCATGATTTAACCTCCCCTTCAACAGCTTTACGCTAATTAGAGAGACCTGTACAGATCATTTGTAATTACTATCTAAGCGGGTTACAGAATTAAATTATTAATTTTTTTCTGGCGCATACGTACCTCCACTGCTTTTCAGAAGGAGAATATTGTATATGTATATAGGTAAACGTGGCATACGCACTTTCATATGTATACTGAAAATAAAATCAATGTATTTGGAGTGTAATTAGTTTGCGGTATATATAATACCAAATATTAAATCGTTATTTTACAATTGAGACCTAGGTGAAGGTCAATTATTTACTATATAAATATGGTGTACCTAAATATTTAAAACTACATCTAACAGTGGATTTTCATATGGATTATTTGAAAGTTTTCGTTGAAGATGATATCAATAAGCACTGCTGTATTTGCATTGCAGTTTTAGCTGGGATACTTATCGGAATTGTGTAGAGGAGTTTTTCCATTCTGATTTTAATTAACTGATTTAATTTCTGAATATTACTTTTTAATAAGTGTATTCAGTATAAACAACTGATAAGTAAATTGGACACAAACTGACATCGAATATGTTTTTATTTCATGACTGTAGTTGAAAATTCAATACCCTACCAAGATTGAACATACTGAAATGTGATGTTAGCAAAAGAGTTTCTCAAAGATCTTGTGTAAGAGTGTTAGTTGAAGTTACCTAATCCACTGCCTATACTTATACATGGATCAAAAGTTTAAACAAGGCAGTTCTGACATATTTTACAAATTAACACATGCGAATATTTAAAGATGACAAGGCCCATTAATAAATATATCATTGCGTATATAGTTGAGTTGTTTTGGCAACCGACACGGCCAAAGTACGAACTAAAGACGACGACTCAATGCTACTACAAATTTCCATCGACCGGAACAATTCCAGAACAATAAAATTAAACTAATTAATTAATATTTCAGGATAAATACAATCCGCTGGTAAAATACTATTACATGAAAGCCAGTTATAAATACAGCTATTAAAAATTACTTTTCTACACCTATATTTTATATAATATTTGGCTATACTGTTTAGTAGGCAAGCATTATTTACATTTTTAAATTGTTTAGTAAACGATTCTTATAAACGTCAAGAGGTGTATGACAATCCCGAAAAGAATTATGGAGGTTATATTACTTGACAGATAAAATTTTGCAACATCTCAAATTTGACGCCATTTTAATTCAGTGGCGCATGTCGGTTGCGAGAGCGACTCACCATATATAAGTTTCTGTTAACAGCTATTAACATTTTTTATTATATTTAGAATTATACTGATGTAAGGCGTTTTCGGAAAATGTATAGCATTTAACTGACCCGGTTAGATACTACCTGACAGGTTCACAAATTTTACCGGATTATTTAAAACATTTCCGAACGCAATTTGCGGCCCTGTATAGTAATGTAACATAAACACAACCTATATTCATAGCTTCGATCGGTTTAGATTCTGTACCAGCAGAATGAAAGAAGATGGGAATACCACAGTAAATTACTCCAACTCCAGATATTCGTAAAATAGTTCTATTAGCAAGTTTGTTTGTACTTGAATCTGACAATGATACTATAATCTGTATAAAACCCAACGCAAAGAGGAATAAGAAGGCAGTTTGCATTAAAAACTATAAAATAGTTGTCGCGAAATACAATTTGTCATGACTTTTTTTAAATTTGTTTCGTATAAAAAAAATAAAGGAGTTTTGTATATTGACAAAAGCGCTTTGTAAGGTTATATCCGGAGAGGGAGTAAAACAACCTGCACTACCCTACTCGCTTACCAGGGTTATGGAAACCGAACCGGCTTGTTGAACCAGGTTACTTTTTCGATTTTATGAACACGGTTGTTTTTCCCGACTGAATTAACAAACACATTTTTTCTAACCGTGTTGTAACCCCAATGCCCGGGTTTAATTTTCGAAAACGCCATTAGACGTCTTTTTCACTAATTCAGTATGCAAGTTGACTAGGAAGTACCGATTTGATTCGTACATATCAAATTCATATCAAATTCAAATTGAAAGTGGAAAAAATCGCCTGAATAGACAATAATAGCTGTATTTAATTGATTTACTGATAGGCCATTTGAATTCTAGCAAATTTTATGTTTTGCAATTTGTGCCCCTGCTTGAGTTACAACATAGTTGCCAAATTTGACATAATTCATCATGTTGGCAATGTTATAGTTGCCTATAAGCACGATCATACGAAGAAAGACATTTCCAATTTAGGTAGAAATAATAAACGCCAATATTCGAGGTTTGATCGAAAAGTAACGAGTCCGATTGTTTTTGTTGTATCGGTCCACTTGTTACTGAGTATGTTGACATTTGTACCCATATTGGATCAAAATATTTGCGTTAAATTTTGCTTAAAAATAGCATAAAGTTGCAGAACCGTATTCGTAATGTTGAATAATGCTTTTGGTGAATCTACTAAAGCAAGAGTTTACGAATTTCATAAAGAGCCTTAAAAATATTGAAACCGGTAATCATCCTGGACGTCCCAGGTAGAGAATGCAATCCCGGGATCTCGGCCGTTTTTTGATCCCGAGCGAGAACACATACCAGAATTAACAAAAGATGAAAACATTAATGAGCTGATAAAGAAAATCGGCAAAGTTGTAGTGTATTTCAAAAAATACCATTGAAAAATAAAACAGTACTTCAAAAATATGTGTAGATTGAACATGAAAAAGAGCTGTCACTTCTATTGGACTGTAAAACCAGGTGGAATAGTCTTTTAACCATGCTGGAATGTTTTTCTCTTTTAAAAACCTGCATTCAAAAAGCTTTTATAGATCTCAATCATCCAATCCGTTTAGAAGATGCTGATTTTGACTTGTTAAATAAAATTGTTGATGTGCTGACCCCAATTAAATTAACAGTAGAAGCAATCTGTCGGCGAGATGCTAATTTAGGCACAGCTGATGTCGCTTTGAAATTTCAGAAAAAACTCAGCACTCGTCAATAAAATGAAAACATCCTTAGTGGAACGTATAAAGCAACGACGAAATGATGATTTAACTGGTGTGCTGAATTATTTACAAAATCCACGAAAAGATGATGAAAATCAGTTATTATCGGATTTGAAATGGCTTGACTTATTTCCAGTTCCTACACAGGTTTTAGTGAGGAAGCAAATATAGAGTATTGTTAAGACTAAATAGTCGAGATGAAACGGAAGAGGAAGAACTGTCAGGATCACAAACAGATGATGAGTCAAGGCAACAAAACTCCCAACCCCAATTGACAGACACTAAATTAATAAGAGCAGGGAATCCCCAGATCCCTGAAGTACAAGATGAATCGGGGGGGGGGGTAAATAGTATTAGACGCGAAATGAGCCTGTTCGAAAATGGCGGTGTTCTTGGATATCACTTACAATTAGCATGTAAATATCTATTGTATATTCCTCCAACCAGTGTAGAACCTTAGCGAGCGTTTTCAGCTGCTTATGTTGGCCATAAACTACGAAGCAGGCTTGGAAGTCTAACATTGGATGCTTTGATATTTCTGTGATTGTATGTTCGAAATTCTAAAAAATTTTTTGCATTGTCGTTTTTGTTCTTTATTTTAGCATATTGTGTAATTGTGTTGTGCAACATACTAATAAATAATTTTTAAGAAAAAGTTTTTTTTTTCATTTGAGCCCAATTAGCCCACATAGTCTAATCCCGGTGGTGTATTCTCTAGACCCAGCAGATCAACAACCGGCGATTAAGTCGAATAAGGAAGAAAATGATTATAGACAACCGTGACTGCAATTGTGCGGTCCATAAAAGCCTATAAAAATTGATATTAACGGTAAAAGATGGTCTAAAAAGAACGTTTTCAAACAATTATGTATCATTAATAACAGGAACGCATTACCGCAATCTCGGTAAAATATTGCGTTTACGGTACATACTTCTGATGAATTCTTAAAGTAAACTTATCACGTGTCATTATTCTGGTCTAATCTTTACATTTTCGAGCAATTTTGTGTACTATTACATACAAAATGATAAAGGCAAAAGGTTACTCTTGCACATAAAAATATAAAATACGAGGGCGGTTTTTTTTTCAACCTCCGATCGCACTGTATGAACACCAGGCATGCGGCTGGTGTGCGCATTGCTAACTGCGCATCTCGCCCTCCACACGCTCTGTCACTGCCGAGTCCAACACGCCATTTCTTGGTGAGCTGCAGTCACGTGAACATGGCTGTCTCTACTAATTCCCCAGCGAAGTGTGAATTCCAAAGCGTTATTCGTTTCTTGCAGGCAGAAGGGAATAGTTCAGCGGAAATTCATCGAAGAATGAGTCGAGTATATTGAGACAGCTTTATGAGTGATGGTGTTGTTCGTGAATAATGTCGTAAGTTTAAAGATGGCCGAACTGATGTGCATGCTGGAGGGGGTCAAGGACGCAAGTCTGTCGATACAGACGACCTTGTTCAACGAGTTGACCAAGTGGTTAAGGAAAATCGAAGGTTCACCATAAGTGAATTATCGATGAAATTTCCTGAAGTTTCAATATCTTCCCTGCACTTTATAGTTACTGAACAGTTGCACTACAAAAAAGTTTGTGCTCGCTGGGTCCCAAAGACGTTGACTGACAACTACAAAACTCGCCGAATGGCTGCAGCTTTGGCATTACTTGACCGTTACAATACTGATGGAAAAGATTTTTTGAAATCCATTGTAACAGGTGATGAGACATGGGTTCAATATGACACGCCCGAAACGAAACGACAATCACATCAATGGATGCACACAAATTCTCCAAAGAAACCCACAAAATTCAAACGAACCTTCAACAACCGCAATGTTATGGCAACTGTTTTTTGCGACCAAAAAGATGTGTGGCTTGTGGAGTTTATGCAACCGGGGACAACATTGACTGCAGATTCTTATTGTGAAATATTGCGACGCTTACGGAGAGCTATGCAAAACAAAAGAGGAGACGTGTTGACTTCTGTAATTGTTCTGATCCATGACAATGCCCGTCCTCACATTGCTCGTGTAACCCAACGGCTCCGTAAGAATTTCAATGGGACATTTTCGAATACCCACTATATATCCCAACCTAGCGCCTCTTTTTCCTGAACTGAAGAAGTGGCTTGGGGGGCAGCGCTTCCAAACTGACCAGGAACTTAAAGAAACCGTCACAACTAACTTCAAATCATTAGCGGCAACATTTTATGAAGATGGTATTTCAAAGCTTGTTCATAGATATTACAAATGTTTCAATCGTCAAGGTGATTATGTACAAAAGTACTCTTTATTGTACATTACTTTTGTAATAAAATCATTTTTTTTATATTCACCGTCATTTTTTTATAGCTTATCGGAGGTTGAAAAAAAATAGCCCTTGTATATTCTAATTACACACTGGTAAAGTTCATAAATAATTTTATGTACGTATATTTTCACGTTCCGTGTGAATTTTAATTACATGTTTAATTACATCATATACCAGCTGAAATTAAAATACATGCCATATAAAAGGTAAAGTTTAATTTTAATATATTTACCATATATTGGACGAGGAGCGGCTGATAAATTCGCGGCCTGAAGTATCTATCAATGACTCATAATTTTGTTACTTCTTACACTAATTGGGAGACACAATGTAGTATAAATCACAACCTTTTTCAAAATTTCGGGTCATAAAAAATAAACATCACATGTCAGCCGACTCCTGAAAATTCTTTTAATTTGGAACATCGCACCGTGATTAAATTTCTTGTAATAAAAAGAAATACACCGATAGAAATTTCTGACATGTCATCGGTTCTTCCGGATTCTGGACCTTCATATAAAATGGTGAAAAAATGAGCTCGTTTATTTCAACAAGGACGAAAGAGCTGCCAAGATTCTTCCTGCCCGGGCCGTCCGGTAAAGGTAGTGACCGATGAAAATATCCAAAAAAATTAAAGATTAGCAAGGAATGAATTGGCGGTGTGGCCACCACACGACTTTCTTATACGTACGAGCGTTTCAAATTATAGATTTTCTTTATACAAAAATTATTCAAAATCCTATTATAAATACTTCTAGTTTCTTAATAAATTCAATAGAATGCACACTTTGCAAGATATTCGAAAAAAAGTGCTACTCGATACGAGTAAAAGTGTTACTTCCGGTCCGAATTTTGAAATTTCATGAATACAGAACCCATTGCAAATCCAGTTCTAAATATGTACTTTTGTACTCTTGATAAATATAAAAAGAATATATAATTTAGGATATATTTGCAAAAAATCGCTATTTGATAAAAGTAAAAGTGTTACTTCCAGTCCGAATTTTTAATTTTTTTTTATACAAAAAATATGTAAAATTATGTTTTAAATACTTTTATACTTGTAATGTACCTGCCTAGAAAGCATGACTTGCGAGATATTCGCAAAAAACTGATTTCAATAAGAGTAAAGACCTACTTCCGGTAGGAATTTCGAAAAACTTTTTTAATACAGTTTTTCTCAAATTTAATTTTGAGTACAATTGAATTCTTTATAAATTTGTTTAAACTTAGTAATTGACGAAATATTGGCAAATTTCAATTTTTTCACTAAAGTAAACTACTACTTCCGGTCTACCGATTTTACTGAAAAACTAATCAGATCTCAAGAGGGAGATTAGACACGTAAATACAAAACTTAAAATTGATATCTACAGCGATTTGACCGCTATCGTGGTCAGAGAGAGAGAGAGAGAGAGAGAGAGAGAGAGAGACAGAAATTTTTTAAAAACAATACTTCCTTATACTACGTATACGAAAGTAAAAATTAGTGCGTGTTGAATTCCAAGAATGCTCACACTGTTCGACAAACAAGGACGACTAAAGAGCTTCAGGGTCGTCACTGTAAATGAAACGTGGATTCACGAAGTTTATGGCGACTGTTTTCTAGGATAATGAGGGACTTCTATTGATCGATTACCTAAGGGGACCATAATGAATGGGCAATATGGTTATATAAAGCACAAGCGACATGGGGAACAAGTGCTCTTTTTGCAAAACAATGGGACTGTCCACACCACACGGATCACAAGGCAGGCATTGAAAGACACAGGCTTTTGAGATATCAACCACTCGCCCTACAATTCATACCTCGCTCCCAGCGATTTTTTTTTTCCAAATTGAAAATAGACTTACGGGGCCGAGAAGATTTTCCGACGAGAATGAGATGAAAGCGACCGAACATCGTCATTTTGAATAGAGAGATAAAGAACATTTTTTTAATGGTTTTAGCGTTTTATGCCAAATGTGGAGACTATTTTGAAAAATAAAAAATATTTAACTTTTTTCATATCACCTTAAGCGGCGAATTTAGCAACCACTCCTCGTACAATTCAATATAACTTTTAAATTTGAATAGTTATATCGCAAAACACAAAATGACTTATATAAGAAATATACGGTGGCTTATTTTTTTAATGTGATTTAAGGGTTAGGTTGTTTGAATCTGACGGCGCTTGTGTGTAGTAGACTTTGTGAACAACATTATTTTGGTACAATTGAGTGCAATTTATTTTCATAATGCATATTTTGCAAATCTGTAAATATAATCTAGACTTATAATGTCAAAACATGTAATCACAATTATATTTCGTGTCATACGATATTAATACATTATTATGTCGAAATGCTTATTTTCTTATACTTTGGAGGAAACTATACAATAAACAATTTACTCTACAAACACTGTTACCACACTAATACATAAAAAGTGAATTACATAGTTCGACAACTACAGTGCGCGGGACCACATAATTAAGCTCCAAAAAAGTATTTTGATTAACTATTTTTTTTTAAATAAAATAATTAATAAGTTAGCAATATTCCCTAAATTAAATTGATAAATAACGCGAGCGATGACATATATCGCGGGTGGCAACCCTAGCGGTCATATTTCAAACCATAGGCACTGACTGTTCCGCAGACCATGGTAAACAAATCACAAACTATTACATGGATAAACCCATGTCCATTCACATACGCGTTCAAGAACCAGTACAAACACGTTTGATGGTACAAAACATTCAAGAGAAGTACATTAAAAAATAAATTGTTATTTACATCCAAGGTATTTTTGTTTTTAAAATGTTATCCATTAAAGCTTCATAATTCTTATACCAATAAGTTTCAATTTTCATAGTTAACACAACCTGAATATCAGCAAGCCTTTTTTTATTTATATCGGTTAAATGTTACATTTCCTACATTTTTGAACCACTGTAGGGTGTATGGCAATGGAAATATTTAGAGGGGGGCTCAATATTGACGTGCACCTCGGGCCTATCAAGTGCTAAATCCGTCACTGCTCTACACTGCACAGGCAACGCAGTTTTTATTAATCAGTGCTACTGATGAATTATAGTTGTCAAAATATACATTTAGCTTTTTATTCATTCGTGTGTTAACAGTGTTTTAAGCAATGGCGGCTCGGGGTGCTTCACATAGGGAGTGCATAATTTCAAAATTAAAAAGTATAATACGAGAACGCTTACCCAATCTTTATAAGTTTCACCGACATACTGTTCCAGACAGGTACTGTTCATTGTACAGTTTGTTTTGAGGGAATAGTAAATATAACACTACAGTTTGATTAAATCTGACGATAAACGAAGTGCATTTTGCGTGTCTTTGACTTGCAGAACAGTTCTATCACTTTTTCATTAAAATTTGGGAAATCATTTATAAATTCTTTTTCACAAGATAACATAGTAAGGGCATTTAATCTGTCTTCTTTCATTGTATTTCTCAGGAAAGTTTTTATTCTCTTCAGCCGTGAAAACTGGCGTTCCGCTTCAGACGTTGTCATTGGAATTGTAATGACAATTTTTAAAAGCTTAACAACTTCATTAAAGGTGTCGCTTAAGCTTAATCCATCCAGCAGAAGGCCTAGCAGACCTACAGCAGCGACTTCTATATTTTGCCTAAATTCTTCTCTAGAATATAGAACACTTCATTCAGATCGTAGTCTGGTTTCATTGAGGCATGGATAAAATTTTACTGCTTCTTTAAGGAAATCTCCCGGAAATTTTTTTTGAAAAGAGGAGAACTGTTTAAAAGAAATTAAGATTGCTAATATTAAGTGCCCTGTATACCGAAATCTAGTTTTTATTTCAAGCAAAATAATATCGCACACTTCAATAGTTTCCCTCCGTCTTTGGCTACCATCAGTTACTCTTCGTCGCGTTGATGGTCGAGGAGTCATTTCTGAGTCATTTTGTTTAACCAACTGATTATCTGTGTCAGCGATTTCGGTTAGAAATTTTCCAATAGCGCGTTCAAAATTATCTAAATTATTCTGACATTTTGTAATTGATTATACAATATGTCCACATGTGGCATAATTTTATGAAAGAAAGTTAACCAATAGATAAAATTTTCCTCCTCTAAAATTCGCAAATTGGCACCAGCTTGATGAATGGTAGTTTGTAAACTAGCTTCTCCCTCGATTTGTTCTAGAGTTTCAATTATTTCTTCTCGGTGCTCATATATTGTATTCACTGTCCTAGAATTGAAGTTCCATCTTATTTTTGAAGAACGAGGTAAGCTTTTTCTCTGAAGGAATTCTTCCAATCTTGCAGCTCGTTGTGGTAAAGTGGAGAAAAAAGTACATAATCCCGTCAGATTGGCAAAAAAAATTCTGCAATTACTACTGCTCGATGTAGCATGTGACATAATAAGATTTGTCTGATGTGCGTAACAATGTACAAAATTGGCCCTTGGATACTGGTCTTGGACATGTCTTTGCACGCCGTTAATACCACCACTCATGACTGCTGCCCCATCATAGCTCTGTGCAATCAGTTTTTCTGGGTCATCAACAAGCAAACTAATTTCGTTAAGGATGGAGGCAGATAAAGAATTAGCATCATGTCAACTAGGCAGAAGAAATTTCCAAAATCTTTCGACCGGTCTCGCGTTCACAATATATCTTAAAACAATCACCAACTGAAACTGATTGGACACATCTGTGGTTTCATCAGCTATCACAGATATGAAGTCGGTTGCTTTAATTTCACTGGAAACTTGTTCATGATACACGTTCAACATTGCATCAAGCAGCTCATTCTGTATCATTTTTGATAATCCCTTAAAAACCGGTGCTGCTCCGATGTGATCTCTGAGCGATTTATCAAATTCTGCCGTAAAATTTATCAATTCCCGAAAAATGCCCTTGGTATTCGACGTTTGCCGTTCATCATGACCCCGAAGTGCCAGTTCAAACGCGCCACAAAATCTAATGCAATTTATTATTAAATTTAACACATGCCTATTTTATGTTACCTGTTCATTGTGTTGTTGAACTGCTTTTCTATATGATGAATCTAAAACATTCTGAATGTTATTTTTTCCTAACATTCTTAGACTAAATATATTTTTCAAATGCCCTTCGGAATTTTCATGTTTCGTAATTTTAGCACTAAGATGAATTAAGTCTTTTATTCCGTTCTTTGACCAAGAAGGTTCACCACCAAACAAAAGACACGGAAAACAAAACAAACTATTTTTAATTTCACACCCACAAATCCAGTCATTTTTCTGATAAATATTCATTTTGAATTTTCTTATAACGTCTTTACCTTTAACAGATTGTTTATTTTCTAAACATAATTGAGGCATCGGCCGTTTAAGATATGGAACTAGAACAAAATACAGTTCTCCCCACCTTCAATGTAATGTTTAATGGCTTAACGCAGCAACGGTAGGGCATTGCTCATGGGTATGTTTCTCTCGGTGGAAGGGGTAAACATTCGAATAGTTTCTCGTCATTATATCTGTGACGACGATCGGTGCATGTAGGTTGTTTCGCGCGCCGCACACGCCACGTTCCTGTTCAATAACTATGAATACGTAATAAATAAATACTTTCACAGTTAGTCGCCGCTTGGTTTGTTTTGTTTCAAAATTCCAGGGGGTGCAATTGCTCACTTGCTCTCATTAAAGAGCCGCTACTGGTTTTAAGTGTATTTTCTTTAGTGTTAAGCCACCCTCTCCAAATTAGTTCCTTAAACTACAATATTATTATTTAATTTCAATATGTCGTATTATAGTCACTAATCTAAATTACTTCATATTTATATATCTTGATCACGTAAAATTATAAAATTATCTTTGTTAATTTGTTCAGCTCTTATAACATTTCATCACAAAACGACTTCTAGGATGAAAAGAAAAGTGTATCTCGAAAGGTGATTCGTTAGGTCATATACTATTTATTACCTCTATATTATTATATATAGTATCTAAATATTTAAGAACGGGGCATTGTTAATTATTAAAAAAACAATTGTAAGCAGATAATTATTTGCCTTGATAAAACTAAAAAACTTAATATAAAAAGAAAAGATATTTTTCAAGTGTTCAGTCCAATTTAACACCGAAAGTCTAGAATCATATTATTTATGCTCATCTGTTAGAAAAGTGATGAGCATTTATTAAAGATAATAGACATTTAGATATAATTATTCTCTACAACAAAAACGGGAATATTCGAGTGAGTTTACAATACAAGTAACTGCCTTTGCGTTTGTAGAAAAGTATGTCTTCCATAAAAGATGTTTACTCACAACTTTTCGGCAAGAAATCGTATAATAAAAGCAGAATCTGTCTTTTTTAAGGCATAAGAATTTTCTCTAACTGACAGAGTTGCAAATTTAGATTGGGAAAATTCTTTTACATATTACATTGCGTTTTACGAAGTCATTGCTGAAAGTTGTTATAGTTTGCTGAAAAATCAAAGAACTTTTGACACCTGAAAAAAAAACGACAATGTATTTAAGCATCCAAAATAATCACCATCAGGAACTTCCTATGAAGAATATTTCAGTAGACTCAAAAGTCCCACAAAAATGATTCCTATTTTTGTTAAAATACATCTCTAGAACTAGTTTTCTTTCATGGTTCTAAAATGGAAAATTAACAAAAGTAGTCTGTTGGAAGTTTAATGAATTTCTAAAAAAATGTCACGGAAGATACAGTACCTATTGAGCAGTTAACCATGGATCTACTTAGATAAAAATATTTTCATTTGACTTTTCATGGGCTTCATTTTAAGAATATATTCGACATATAATCCAAATTTTAAAGCTGTACAACTCATACAAATTAAAAGTAGTAAAAGAATTTATTATGAAATTTTTAAGGATGAACATAGTACAAATTTATATATAACAGAAGCGTCGTGTAAATTATCCAATTAGCGAGTTACACAACTTTTATGACGTACTGATCAAAATGAATCACCTCTATCATTTCATTAAACAATCCAAGAGAAGTTAGTAATACAAATATTGTTATGAGTTAAAGCTCGGATTTGTAGCTTATATGCTATATGTAAAAATTGATGGCAGATTAAAATTATTTACAAATAAATATGAATCATGACAAAACTATTTAAATAAAAGACAAATGTGCTTTTTTGCTCTTTTTCAGGTTTTATGATTATTTAAAATCTTTATGCTTACTTCCGGATTATTACAATTTTACATTCTTTCTAGTCTGTTCTTGGGTCTTGTTGTTTTTTTGAATGTGTCTGCGATAAAAATTTGGATCGAGGCCCTCCGTACTGACTATTTGCACGTTCACAGCGGTTTATTAATTCTCTAATTTCGAACGAGGTGAGAAATCTGTGTGGAGGCGGCAATGTACTATGCCGACAAAAGTGGTTTTTGAATTTCCCCAATCTGCATCCGTCTCTCCAAGATTGTCAGAGTCTTCTTAAAAACTCAGAAATTGAACAGAATTTGGCTTTCTTAAAAGCAAATTACTATTCTCTTAGTAGTGTAATTAAAAACTTGGAAACTGCAGCATTATCTTTGGCGGAAGCGGCAGAAGTAGTACACAATTTCCAGACTGCAATATCAGGTGTACAAGCTGATGAAAAACGCAGGCTTTACAATATTAGAAGAAAACTCCAAAATCTTATACGGAGAAATCCACTTGCAAGTGGAAAGACCATTGGACCCAAAATTTAAATATGCACCAATTACAAGTCTAGATGTAGAGAGAAGCTTTTCGTCTTTAAAAAATATCTTAAGCGACCACAGAAGAAGTTTCTCGGTACAAAACATACAAAAATATTGTTTTAAAAATGAAACCGACTGAGAAATTGAAAATAATTTTTATCATTTGTTAAAATAGTATTTTTATTAAATTGTCCTTGTTGCTGCAATCCTTGTTTGTTTTTCTTAAGAAGTTATACATTTTCTTGTTTTGTTGAATTTATTTTTAACTAATAAAATTATATAATGTTTTTCAATTTTTTTATGCTTCTTTGAAACTTATGACGCTTTTCTGGATTTTTATGCTCTTTTAAGCGCTTCTTCATTTTTTTTTTTTGCTTATAAATCCAAGCTATAGTTCTGAGCAGTGGCGGCTGGTAAGCGCGTTTTGGCGGTGAAGTTGCGTGGACGGGACTGGTTTGTTTGTTGTCGGTGATATGCTCGACATCTGGGAGTACATCGCCGATAATGGGCGAGTCGGTCTTGTCTGTGTGGTTGCTCACGCCCCGAGCCACCACTGGTTCTGAGTAAATAATATGTTACCAATCCATTTAGGCCTTTACTAAATTTCTTATCACTAACACTGTCAATGGCACCGTTTTCCTTTCTGACGCTTATTTTTAGCCTGCTTAGTTTTTCTTTGTCTTCATATACTCGACTAGGATATCAAATTAGTTATTTAACTTGTTTAATGTATATTTTCTATGCTACACTAAATACTGAACAAATATGCATTCTTGATTGATCATTGTGTAAAAAATAATCTTAAAAATCTACATAAAATACTTCAGTTCCAGTTTGTATGTTATTGTACTGTATAGTGTATATAAATAAGATTTAAATTTACTTTAACGTATACGAACTATAATATTAATGAGAAAAAAAAAAGTATGTAAGTGAAAATTAAATTAAAAATTAAAGCTAAAAATTACAATTGTTACAAGGTTCTCAAACATATCAGGCTAGTGATTGGTTCAATTAAAGAATTATATTCCATTTATGAGTTTATATAAAATTTTCCATAGCAGAAATGAAATTTAGGACGTAGGTATTCAATAAATATCAGCATGAACAGCATAGGCCAGCAAGTCACCCCACCTACACAATTTATCTAAAACTTCTGATAGCATAAAAAAAATGATTCAAATAATACAGTCTATTGACAAAAAAATAATAGTAGGTTTGTTCAAACCTCCAGTTCTGAACGGTTCTAGAACTAGTGCGCATGTCATTTAAAAAAAGACAAGGTTCAATGTTCGGTTCTTCAGAACTCGTAATTCAGAACGGTTCTTGAATTACGCGTTCTGAAAGACCGAACACTGAACTACTAGTTCTCAGAATTTGTAGTTCCAGAACTGCATGGTCCGAACAGTTTTTTTTAAATGACATGCGCACTAGATCTACAACCGTTCAGACCTGGAGGTTAGAACAAACCTATTGATAGCATATAAAAAAAATTGGCGCGCGCCTGTTTAGACAATTGGATGGATTGAGTAGCTCAGAAATCGGCACAGTTGGTCTTAATCCCTGCCGCAAACCGTCGTTGTAAAATAGTATATTAAAGGACAAGTTTCATTTTGACGTTTCAAAGTACGAATTCAGAGTTTAAGAAACGAGTGGCGTAGCCACGAGTTTCTTAACTGAATGAGTGCTTTAATGTCAAATGAAACGTGTCTTTTATGCGATTTTTTGCAATTAGTTTTAAAATTTCTCTTTTTGTAAAAGCAAAACGAGAAAAATTTGATAATCAAGGGAAATTTTGTGGCGGTTGTCACCTTGGTTTGGCACAAGATTTAAATTGACAAGTTAATTTAAAATCGACACATTTTTGATAATTTTCAACAGAATGTTTCTACTGCACACGGTATCACTATCACTTCGAAAGATAATTCAAACGTTAATATAAATGTTTATAATAGTTGTACTATTTCAAAGATTAATTAAAAATATCAAATCTTACAATGAATTTCAATATAAAAACCTCAAACTTGCTTACAAAATGTCATATTGACATCTCCATTTCTGTTGCAATGTGACCAACTTAAAATAAATCTGTTTAAATGTTCCATTTCTATAACGCAACTAGTGCTGTAATAGACCCTATTACAGCACTAGTGAAATAAATGGTATGATTACGGTACTAATTGCAAAAAGTATATTAAGCCCACAAGCGAATTGGACTGTTCCACAAACGACGATTACGGTAAAAGAAAATATTAGGAATTAGAACTTAGAATGGCAGAACATAAGAGGGGGAGGGGGAAGATTCATATTAAGATTAGATATTTAAATTAAAAATATAATTGAGATTAGCGGTAGATCTAATGAAATTGCAAATATAAGGGATTCTATAAAATAATTTGGTTGTTATAGAGCGTCTCAACCTTAGTATTCAGTCGAGTTTCTTATGGGATATATACCCCTTTTACTACCGTAAGCAATTTGTAATAAATTGTCTTTTTTTACTTCAAGGCAATGTTGTCAGTTCGATTTATTATGTTTATGGTTGGTATTGTCGGTGTGGTGTAAGTATCACAGTGTCTGTCTGCATTAGATACATACTGAATACTAAGGTTGAGACGCTCTATAGCAGGTTGTTTTCTGTAACTAAACATAACCTATATATTTTCAAACAGTAATGACCTGACACTAGTGCTGACTTAGTACTTGAAAACACTAGATCTCTGAAGGTCTGTTAAGAATTAGACTCAAAGAGCATATTAGAAGAAAGAGAATTGATGCATTCAGTATGGACTAAGAAAAGGATGCTTGTCTGTACAGGTTATTAAATCGGTACTAAAAATATGAATAGCGCGAGTTTTGATAATGGTTGCTGTGAAAAAAAAGGTTTTAACACAACAATCTGAGATTTCATTCTAAAATACACCTAAAAGAGCGCCCGTAGTACTTATAATGTGTCACTATTTCCAAGACAGGAAAATGGAATCAGGATCAGTTAAATTAAGAAAGTATTTTCAGACTTGACATTTATTGTTCACTTTTGAAGATACTTAAAAATTCATTATCAAGATATAAACTTATGTTTTTTAAATGGCAATGGTTGAGCATGACATCATAAAAATGGTTATTTTTTTTCTAATTTCAGAGATATAAGGTTTGGTATGGCTATCTTTTTATAACTTTTATTATATAAGGAGTAATTCAATTACTGTTCATTTTTGAAGAAATAATGAGCAAGTAAGAATGCTTGTAAATTATATTAGCTAAAGTATCATAGGTCGTGACAGAAATGTTTCCACTTTATTTCTTACAAAATGGTGTATTACGCATGCCACATAATACTAACGATGTTAACTATTGCATGATACAAATGCTGTCACGAACGTTTGAAAGAGTACCTACACTGAAAGAATAAGAAACATGTATATAAATCTATTATTGTCTGTATTGTAAAAAATTAGAAGTGGCAGAATACACCTTATATATATTATATAAAATATGAAGGAGAAAGAGAATAAATATTGTCAATAATTTCTACAATTTAAAACAATTTCTATGGAGTGCAGTATTTATCAAAATCCTTTACTTCTATGTCCGAAATGTGTAAAATAAAAATAAAAATGACGCACTTAGTTTCTAAAGTATATTTTTTTCCTTAAAATATTATGTTCTGTTGTCTTTTCTCACTTTGGTGTTGCAAAATAAAATTAATTATATATTTAAATTAATTCAACTAGTAAACACGTATTATTAACTTCCATCTTTACCTAACAGTCTATCAGTATCTCTTGAAACATACATATTTTATATTACTATATTCTACATACACAATCTATACACTTATCTCAACACAAATATTAGTACCTACCTTCTGTTTTTTTTTTTTTACAAAAACAGAAATAACTTCTTTTGTTGAGGCAAGTGTATACTAAAAATCATAACAAACAATAAAAACAGTCATTCAATAATTATACAAATAAAATAATAAAAAACATCAATGTTGTATTAAATACGAATGTCAGAGATCAATCAATCTAAATGCTTTTAAAAACAAACAAAAAATATGAACTATAAAAAGGTGTATTATTAGATATGGCAATTGTTGCTCTATAAACATAAAAACCTTAAAGTATGCTTTTCACGCAATCTTTTATATACTCTGGGGGTTATGGCAAAAAGAAAACTTTTTAAACAAATATGTACAATTTGTCAATAAAACAAAAATAAAACTAGAAATGCAATAAAATTTAGTCTGATAAGAAAATATATAAAAAAGGTTATTAACATAGTTCAAAAAAGTTATCAATAACAGTAGTGAGCTTTTCAGGTTTGTCGGGAAATTTAAAAGTTCTTTGAGTTTCTCTGCGTTCGCGCCATTCTCTCATTTTTATAGAATAGACAGCCATATTGTCAAAATCGTCCATTTCTGTATAAACATTTATAATACCTCTATAGTCATATTCCAATCCTGAATAAGCTTCACCGAACAATTTTAAACTTATGTCTATCGAACGTAAATACAATGTCTCAGCGTCATGATATCTTTTCATGTGATAATTATACAAGGAAGCTAAATGACCTACGCTTAGTCCTACTTCATAATCATCAGGACCTAACAGTTGCTCCTTAATGGAGATGGCTTTTAAATGCATTTGTTCGGCTTCATTGTACTGAGTCATCGTTTGATAAAGTCTACCTAAGTTACCGTAATGTTTAGCCGTCTGTACGTTTCTTTCGCCGAATGATCTGCGAGATATCTCCAAAGCAGCTTGATGTAGGGCTTCGGATTCTTTCAGAATATCGCTTTGTGCTTGGATGTTACTGGCTTCGCGCATATCTAACGCTATTTCTTCTAAAATTAAAGCTTTGACACGTTTCGCCGAAGCCAGAAGCAGATGTTCCCGAGGCAGAAGTTTTTCCATAATGCGCATTGCTCTTTCAGCATTCTCACTGAAACAAATAAAGAATGAATTCATATTTAGTCTACACATTCCACAGAGACTACTATTTATTTAAAAAGTAGTAGTAGATAATCACCTTGTACCAAACACCTATGTGTCTTGAATATTCTGGCATGTTTGATAATATCAATAATTGATACAAGCAATGAGCTGGAATATTTGGGATACAAAAAAATAATTGGTGATTTCTTTAAATCATACGTACACGATAGAGCATATCGTATTTCCAGGCGAAGATTTATATTCTTCCGTTAATTTAGATATGTAATTATAATAGCTTTCCTCCTACTACCGTCAGAACACAAATCAGATGGGATGGTTCAGTTATGTGGGCGGTTTTATCAGACGGGAAAAAGCCGTTCATAGGTATTGCTACTGTAACGCTGTCGGCATTGTCGGAACGCCAACAAATTTTAATCGAAAATCTAACCTTCAACGTTTTAAACGGGCTAAGCATTGGTGTTTATAATATAATCGTACCGTGAGTTCTGTAAAGAGTAATATGAGAATTGTATTAAGTTGGCATAAGCCATTTTTAGACTCAAAAGATGGATCAAGGCTGGTGCATTGTGTGTGGAGCGTACAGGCAGGAAGTAAGAGCGATGCATTATTTTCCGACAATGCGAACAGGTAACTAACGGCACTGATAGTTCATATATAACCCGGAGGTGAGCCGGATATTTTTTGTTTGTAGTTCTGATTCCAGGTGTAATAAGGACCACCTGGTTGTAGTAACAATTTTTTTTTGTTCCCGATTGCACCAATTAAAGTTTAAATGACAATTAAGTAAGTAAGTGGCAATTAATAGTATAATTATTAAGAGTATAATATAAGTGTATAAGAATGCCTTTAAAGTACACGAAACACTTACTACATGTTTTTAAGTTTCTATAATACCTTTTTTCACAAGCAATCAATCGATGTTTAGCAGTGTTAATACAAACAACAAATTTCTTGGTACAGAAGCATTTATGATTTTTCCTAATGATTTTCCTAGGCAGTTTCCTATAATGAAAACTATCGTTGATATTTGTTAGTATACAGTTGTAATTATTACGTTTTATTATTTAGGAGCGAAACTTAGCAACAGCAAATGGGCATGAAACCTGTGCTAGATGAAAAAATAAAATGTGTAATAAGAAACTTTGCAGCCTACATTTTGACGCGACCTGCTATGCACACCCTCAATCCATATGCCTCAACAGAAATGCAGTGCGGACTCTCCATCACATGAGGTCACCCATGGAGCCTAAGGCACTCATATCATTAGAAGTCTCATTTGTTTCACAACAACAATAAATTAATCAATTTAGTGTTAGTTATTGCAATTTTAAGTTTGTTGTTTTCTTCTATAGGCATGTTATTAACATGATTTAGTTTTTAAAGCCAAAATTGTCACTTTTTAATTATATATTGATGATAAGATGTCTACTAAATTTGTTAGGTATCTTATGTATCCATATTTTTATTTATATCGCCTCATTTTATGTTCATCATTTATGCTATTGTTCGTTAATTTATTTTTGTATTGGTAATTCAACTAAAACATAGGTCATAGATGTTAGGTATAATTTTGTTGATTATGGCTTTTATGTTGACACACTTGCCAATTATCTCGTAATGTACTTGTGTAGAGTTTGATCATGTACGAATAATATTTAACGACTTTAACTACATCTATAATTTTTATCCACAATCCCCTTATAATGAGACCTGAATCCACTCTTAGGAACCATATTAACAAGCATTTCATCCACACGTGGGTGAAAGCTGGTTTAAACCACGTTTCTAACGGTGTTACATTAGCAATGTGGAATAAACCAAGTTTATTCCACTCTTGCCGAAATTGCCAGACTAATCAAAATCAATTGTGAATAAACCGTTGTATTCCAAATCGTGTTTTAGCAGCATTCTATCCACTTAAAGAAAGTCAACATTCTTTGCGTGGATAAAATGCTATCTAAAACACTTATGCAATAAATAACTATTATTGTGACGACCGTTAAGATTAGTTGCATCTTGAGTTTTTACACTTTACAAGCCTTAATAGTACTTTGACTTTAATCATCACAAATGCACTTTGTACCTTTTCTACGTGTCAGTATTAAAGTGTAATTATTTAAGTCATTTTCCTTTAAAACGTTATTGTGCGGTTACAGTATTGTAATTAAATATCGTACTGTAAACTGTTTTCCATACCAATGATCCCTCATTACTACAGAAACTAGTAAATGGTACGCTATTAGATTACAGTGTTGTGATCATGTATTAAACCGTAATTTGTAATAAAATGTAAGTAGATAACCTATGGGGCTTCTGGCGCAAATCTCCATAAGGTTAACACAGGGGGCCTAAAATTACTTCCCCCCCCACCCCCACCACTCCAACTTCTGACATCACGTGACCGAAAGCAACATCCCCGTTAACGGCTTCTGAAGAGTTTTGAACAGCTTCTGAAGAGCTTTGAACGGCTTCTGAAGAGCTTTGAACGGCTTCTGAAGAGCTTTGAACGGCTTCTGAAGAGCTTTGAACGGCTTCTGAAGAGCTTTGAACAGCTTCTGAAGTGCTTTGAACAACTTCTGAAGCCGTTAACGGGGGTGTTGCTTTCGGTCACGTGATGTCAGAAGTTGGAGTGCTGGAGGGAAAAAGTAATTTTAGACCCCCTGTGTTAACCTTATGGATATTTGCGCCAGAAGCCCCATAGCTTATTTACTAATGTATTTTGAATTTCCCGCTACCAAATACATTTTGAATCGCCCGCTATTTGCTTGCTATTATTGAAAATTGTAATTTTTGATGTCAGCACCATCTATATTTGGCTTTTTGCCGATCCAGAACGCGGATAAAAATCTTGCGTTGACTGCGCCATCAGATCTGATCTCTGCGTCAGAATCAGTACAGAACTGCATTGAGTTTGCGCAGAAGAAAATTAAATTGCAGTTCTAACTAAAAATGAACCGTCTTATTCTTCGTTGTCTGTTGCGTTCCAACACGATTTTAAGTGCTTCTCGCACTGATTCTGAACCGTGAAAATAGTTATTGCTCAAGAGGTAGTATTAACTTCAAATACTTGTCTTTCTCTTTTTATAAGAATGCGTTTACTTAAGGATCGTTTAATTTGTGCCTTACATATTCATAAAATTTTGAGCAAAATGTCACCTCTAGTACCAATAAATATTCTGTAACAAAGATTGAAATACATGTCGGTTTAACGTAAAATTCAAGGGAAGTTTGAAAATTAGTGTGGGACTCTTGGGTGCCACTATCTGAAGCTCCCCTTAGTAGGGTTCTTCTTGTAACATTGCATGATATATACCGCGAAATCAAAAATTATATTGATAAAGGTGTGCCATGAAATGTAAAACGTCTGTCTTAAGTTATATCATTAAGTGTCATACTGTCATTAATATAATGACAAATATTAGATCCTTCATTTTAGTTTATTAAAATCCGCAATCTTCTTATTTGAAGAATATTTGTTTAAAAACATTATAATCTTGATAAATATACGTTAGACGTCAGACATACAACAACAGCAGGAACAAGCCCACCCGTGAATGTGACGTCACTTAGACCATTTATACATATGTTTAAATGGTCTAAGTGACGTCACGGGTGGGCGTCAGTTCGTATTCAAGGCGGGACGGAAAATGGCGTGTCTATATGTATAAATGGTCTAAGCACGGAAGTGCCTCTGTGTAAATTCACCTACATTAAAAACGTAATCAATTTGATATTTTCCAATATGATATTGTAAAAGTGCTTTCTTCGGCAATTGAAATGGTGTGTATTGGTATCTCAACTGGGGCAAAATTGCGCGAAATTTTGGTGACCTTCAATTTGTAGTTTAATTTTAAGTTCAATAAATTTACAGATGGAAAACAAGCCTTAATGGATTTATTCAGAAGCCAACATTATTTATGTTTGATGAGTATTTTGTTACCAGTGGATCCATCTTTTTTTTTTTTTTGGTTGAATATATTTTTGTGTAACTTTCATTCTTAGTATCCTTATGTTCAAAATAAATTCTAATGCATTCACTAATATTAGTTCAAAATATTGTATGTATACTGCGAGGTAATAAATTTAACTTTGATTATAATATTCTGTATATCAAATTATTTTCAATCTTATTTGCAAAAATAAATACTATTTGCTAATTTCTCCAATTTATTGTTGTTATTCTACTAAGCATTGTCCTTAACTAAATATTATGAGAATTTGTAAGAATATATTTTATATACAGACAAATTTTAATATAATTTCAGATATGCTTACCGAGGTGAATAAAATTGTCCTGAGCTGTATTCATTAACATACTGAGCATAAGCTAAATCTTCATGACCAATTGCAACCAATATATTATACTTTTCAAATACTTCTTTTCTTATACTTAAAGCTCTTTCATAAACCTTAACACTTTCTTGTATAAAATCCGAATTTAACAGGAAAAACCCATAATCCATCAAAGTATCTGCATATCGTGGATGTCTATCTATTGAGTATGCTAGTGATGCAAGACTCATTGCCTGTTTTATTAATAATTCTGCTTGTCCAAAATGTCTTTTAACAACACATGATTTTGATGCTTGTCTCAGTACATCAATAATAATCCTAAAATAATAATGACAAATTCAGATTAATAATGAAAAACTTAGTTACAATGTATTTGTAGGAAAAGCAAAAACTAAGAAAAACTATTTAAAAAATAAATTATCTCCTTGTTCAAAATGTTGTTACAGATTGCAACATACCTTTTTGGTAAATCTTCTCTTAATAATTTTAAAGCTTTCTTAGACCAGTTATATGCCTAATAAAATAGGTTTTAATTGAATATTATTAAAACTAATATATACTTACTTGCTCATATTCACTTTTTAAAAAATACATAGTTGCAAAATGCGCATACATTCCTGCTAGATTTGGCAGAGCCTTCTGTTGCTCCAGTTGTTCCAATATTATGAATATAGACTTCACAGTTTCTTCTGCACTTGTGATGCAATAATAACACTCTACATATATTCTCCTATACATAAACAATAAAATATGTATATTATCAGTATGCATAAAATAATAAAATACATACTTATAATAACAATCTAATAATTTTAATAATAAAGAAACATTATATTCCATCTTTTTGCATAAACCTTCTACAGTATTTAGAATTTCTATGGCAGACCCATACCATCCACCCTCAGAGAAGAAACCTCCCAGTCTCAATCCAAAATCAATCATTTCAATGGATGGAATACCTGAATTAATGTATTTAATGTAATTTAAAGCGAGTTCTGTAACATTCGAACAGTGGTCTGTCAGGATTTGAAACATTTTTAATAATTCTCTGCGTTTATGTTTGACTTTCAGCATTCTTCTAAAAACCTCTAGATTACTAAATTCTAAACCCAATAAACACAGTCTTTTTTCTAAGCACATCTAAAATAAATAACATAATTCATACAACAATCATTATGTTGAAAATATTATTACCTTATTATAAAAGTCAAATAAAACATTATCAGGTAGTAGTCTAAATTCTTTTTTGTAAAATTTGCAACCACATGTGCAATCAACAATAGCAACTTTTAAACATAGGCAATATAAACTAGGAAACTGATCTGACGACATTTTTAATCATATAATTATACTTCAATTAAAAATAATATTTGGTAAAAATACATATACAAAATGCACATCACTACTTGATAATACACAACAGCTGATTGACTCACTGAACTGACAACTAATCTTAATTGACGTCTCTCTTCTTCTTTGACAGTTAACGTGCAGTTAACCGATGAGATACATTAGGTGATCCAAGTTGAAGTACATTTTTCAAGCAAAATAGATACATTATTTGACGTCTGGATCACAAGTCTTTATTTTGCATTATTAACGAATTGCTGTTAAAACTAAATAATGAGAAGCACTATATATTTTTATCTTACACACAATTGACAATAACCATAAACTGATCTGCAACTACAGAGAAGATCAAAAGTCTGAGACAAACTATAATTTTCAGTTACAACTACGTTACAAATATCATTTCGCCAGACGAAAGAATGTTCTAATAACAAAATTTTATGAATATAGTCCAATAATGGGTGGAGACTGTGGCTAAAAATGTAAAATAAAATGCAAAAGGAAAATCCCTTACCACAAAAAATATATATCAAAAAATCTAAATACGTATTTCGGCAACTAAGTTGCCATCTTCAGTAGATATCTGTATAAAACAAAAAAGAGTGTTAAACGTGGTATTTTTGGCTAAGGTGTAACCTTAGAAGATATGCTCTTCACCAAATCACCAGTGGGATAACACTGATTTCTTAAGAAACGACATCCCTATATATACTACTCTAATCTAAAAACTAACGAACTATAACAGTACTCTAAACCGTGACAGACTAATCCCCTAAATTACAATAATCCGTACAAGCTGGACTCGGGTAACGGTCCATTGTCAGAATTCATTAACTTACCTCTATTTCTATGTATATAAATACTTTCGTAACTGTCTAATTCTCTAAAATTATTTACACTTTTAATTAATCTAAGACTATCTGTGTAGGCATGCCATGGCCTGTATCGAAAATATGTCGAGCAACACTAGATTTTTCCGGTCTGTTGTATCTGAAATGTGCAATGTGTTCTTTGTAACGAGTTGAAATTGAACGCCTAGTTTGACCTACATATTTTTGATTACAGTCTTTACAGGTTATTTCATAAATACCAGATTTTTGATCTACCTCAATTTTATCTTTAGTGTTCCCTAAAAGTGATTTTAATGAATTGCCCGATTTAAACGCGATTTGAAGTTCCTGTTCTTTAAAAATGCTGTTCAAATTTCGTGTGACTGAATGATACGGTAAAGAAACAAACTTATTACAAAGAGTTTTTTGAGGTAGCAAACATGTAGTATCCCGAATTTGTTTCTTAAATTGATGTTTCCTAATAAGCTTAGTTACTATTTCTGAATCGAAACCATTGTACTTCGCGATCTTTTTAATTAAACTAAGTTCTTTTTCATATCTATCTTTTGTAAGTGGAAAACTTAACAACCGATGGATAAGAAAATTAAAAGAAGCCATCTTTTGCTGAAAACTATGATTTGAATCCGCTGTTATAAACTTGTTGACATTGGTTTCTTTTCGGAAGATATCTATTTCTAAGTTATTCTTATTTTTTATAACCAAAACATCTAAAAATGGTAGTTGATCATTGTTTTCCCTTTCTAGTGTGAAATTAATTGTAGTGAATTTCGAGTTTAATTCAAATAAGAAATCATCCAAATCACAAAAGTTAGTATTAAAAATCGCGAAAATATCGTCAACGTACCTAATCCATACTTTAGGGAAATACTTCGAGTTTCTGTCAAATTCAGTTTCAAAGTGACTCATGAATAAATTCGCTATAAATGGAGACAAGCTGTTGCCCATTGCTGTACCCTGTCGCTGTTCGTAGAAGTTACCTTCAAACTGAAAGCAGTTCTGGGACATGCAAAGAGTTGTCAACTTCAAGTATTCATCTATTTTTACGCGTTCAATTTTATTCTTAATCAACAAATCCTCTAAATATTTCAATGTTTCTGGAATCGGTACTGAGGGAAACAATGAACTTACATCAAAAGAAACTAAAATTTCACCCTGTTCCAGCTTATGACCTTTGACTTTTGCAATAAATTCTAATGAATTTTCAACTGAGAAACTATCTGGTTTTTCGGGCAAATTTGTAAATTCATTCACTAACCATTTCGAAATCAGGTATGTCGGTGAGTTGATACCTGAAACAATAGGTCTCATCGAATTGCCTGGCTTATGAATTTTAGGTAAACAATACAGTCTAGGTACAAATGGATTGCTTACATTTAAGGGAAGAAGTTATTAAATGTGGACAACTTTTTAACGCGTCTTTAGTTTGTTTAATCATCTTCGGAAGGGGGGTTTTATTTAATTGAACGTAAGGTCCATTCGATATTAAATGATTAACCCGGTTAAAATAATCGGTTTTGTCCATAATTACTAACTTGTTGCCTTTATCAGCTTTTACGTAAAAACAGTCTTTGGTTCTGAGATTTTTAATCGTATTCCATTCATCGCTGACTGCAATTTGTTTGTGCTGCTGTAAGTTTTCCCGGATTTGAACCTTACAGGCCCCTCTTATAAAAGATTTCACAGGATCTGCAAAACCTTTGATAGAGGTCTCAATGCCTGCAATAATCTCCTCCATAGGAACCCTACTGCTTGGCAAACAATATTTTAGACCTTTGTCTAATAAACTTAATTCTTTAACGTTACATTTTTAGCCACAGTCTCCACCCATTATTGGATCATCATGACTTCCCGGTCTACGGAGTACAACAGGTTCCACAGTTTAAGGAGTAAGATAGTATTGTTGAAAGCTGATATTAATTTCTTAAAACGGTGCAAACGTAGTAAAGTTTTTCCTAAATTTATAAAAAAAAAGTATTTCCCTAAAGTATGGATTAGGTACGTTGACGATATTTTCGCGATTTTTAATACTAACTTTTGTGATTTGGATGATTTCTTATTTGAATTAAACTCGAAATTCACTACAATTAATTTCACACTAGAAAGGGAAAACAATGATCAACTACCATTTTTAGATGTTTTGGTTATAAAAAATAAGAATAACTTAGAAATAGATATCTTCCGAAAAGAAACCAATGTCAACAAGTTTATAACAGCGGATTCAAATCATAGTTTTCAGCAAAAGATGGCTTCTTTTAATTTTCTTATCCATCGGTTGTTAAGTTTTCCACTTACAAAAGATAGATATGAAAAAGAACTTAGTTTAATTAAAAAGATCGCGAAGTACAATGGTTTCGATTCAGAAATAGTAACTAAGCTTATTAGGAAACATCAATTTAAGAAACAAATTCGGGATACTACATGTTTGCTACCTCAAAAAACTCTTTGTAATAAGTTTGTTTCTTTACCGTATCATTCAGTCACACGAAATTTGAACAGCATTTTTAAAGAACAGGAACTTCAAATCGCGTTTAAATCGGGCAATTCATTAAAATCACTTTTAAGGAACACTAAAGATAAAATTGAGGTAGATCAAAAATCTGGTATTTATGAAATAACCTGTAAAGACTGTAATCAAAAATATGTAGGTCAAACTAGGCGTTCAATTTCAACTCGTTACAAAGAACACATTGCACATTTCAGATACAACAGACCGGAAAAATCTAGTGTTGCTCGACATATTTTCGATACAGGCCATGGCATGCCTACAGATAGTCTTAGATTAATTAAAAGTGTAAATAATTTTAGAGAATTAGACAGTTACGAAAGTATTTATATACATAGAAATAGAGGTAAGTTAATGAATTCTGACAATGGACCGTTACCCGAGTCCAGCTTGTACGGATTATTGTAATTTAGGGGATTAGTCTGTCACGGTTTAGAGTACTGTTATAGTTCGTTAGTTTTTAGATTAGAGTAGTATATATAGGGATGTCGTTTCTTAAGAAATCAGTGTTATCCCACTGGTGATTTGGTGAAGAGCATATCTTCTAAGGTTACACCTTAGCCAAAAATACCACGTTTAACACTCTTTTTTGTTTTATACAGATATCTACTGAAGATGGCAACTTAGTTGCCGAAATACGTATTTAGATTTTTTGATATATATTTTTTGTGGTAAGGGATTTTCCTTTTGCATTTTATTTTATGAATATAGGTTTATATTTCGTAAGTAAAAATATTTTCTTATAGATATGAGGAAGACAAAACAAAGTATTCAAAAATAAAAGGCGTTCACATCCAGGCTGGATGCATAGATTAGTCTCATCAGTCACTTAAAATAACAGAGTACCAATCTGTGTATGAATTAGTAGGTAACGCAGTTATTTACGGCGGGATGCTGTTTTATACACGAGCAGTTTGTGCGAGTAACGTATATAAATGAGTTTTGGCTTCGCAGACGCCAAACTTTTCCAGGCAATGTTACGCTTCAACATAGCCTCAGTAACTTAATTAAAACTAGAAATATGCACAGAACTTATGAATTAGATTTTACTTATAATGGTTGCATTCAGCAGACACAACAATTGCGCAATTGTTCAGTGATCGGATTTAGATGATGTACTCTCACTCTGAACATGTTGTGGAGTGGTTGCCATTCTTTCGAGTGGAAAAATTCTACGCTCACTTGGTGAGCCTATTCTGTCCGCATGCGCCATTAACGCATTCTAACACCATTGTAATGTAATAAATCGGCTTACGCGATTTATTAGTTAAAATTTTATGTTTTTGTTTCATGCATTTGTTTAATTATTTTCTATTTTTGAAGTGTAAACTTCTTTAGGCGCGTTGCGCTGAATGTAGGCAGTGAACAAGACTGACCCGCAACGCTCGAATATGTAACGCTCTTCGGGTAAAGTCGGCTAAGGGAACAAGATAAATAAATGTATCATATAGAGGTATTTATTTCAATTGAATTAAAATTTAAATGAATAAATAAATTCATGTACCAGAGCAGATGTGAACCGGAGCCGCCTGGGTGAGAGGCCAGCACTTGACCATTAGACCAAGGGCGGGAATCGAAAGCCAGTATTCGTATCGTCTATTTATATATATAGATGCGTCCGAAAATCTCTTTAATAATGCTTGCGGCCGAGGCAAGACAATCTCTATTACCTTAAAGTTTTTCGCGGACAAGATATACAGACAATTTTTTGGGCAACCGTTAAATTTTTCATTCGATTTAATTTAAATTGAGACACAATTTAATTTAATTTAGTTCTAAAGGTGCTAAATTAAAGTGGTTTACTTGCTTTACATGCGTTACCATGGAAATGAGACGAATATAATAAACTACAAATACCTTGATACTTGTCAAAATAAGTCGTAGAATGTGTGATTAAACATGTGTCAAAATGTGTATTTACTTTAGCGGCCGCTGCCATAGCAACGGCCGCGAAATTGTATTTCGCGAACTGTGTTGCATTCGCGAATTGGTAACTTCGCGGACAATTATTTAAATGTAATATAGAACAAAAAAAAAGTTGTATTTCGTATTATTAACCTCGCCTTGATGAAGTTTAGACTTCTGCTGTGTGGTTCTAAGCACACCCATTTTCTTGTTTTTATAGTATTCCGGTCAATATTTCGTAAAACCCCGCTCCTTAAATTAAAAAGGGCGGCATAAGAAATCTTATAAACTAGAACCACACCTATCGTCTATATACATGGACCAATGAGAAATTTATACATATTGCTTAAAAGCAATATATTAGTTCTAAGTCTGTCAAGAGAAATGAATATACAAGTACCTTTAAAAGAATGCATAAATATTCGTTAAGGGAAAGTATAAGTGTGTGAAATAAAGCTGTTACGTGTAAGTGATTTACAGAGCACTTGTCGCCAGGCACTTTAATGTAGACGGTTAGTAGATTTCCTTTACATGAGTTTCAAGTAATTTATTATGGGGTGGTTTGGAAACTCTATTGTTAAAGTTGCATAAATATGTCAATAGTAATTGGTAATGCGGAAAGTACGTAGAATTCTGAGTTCTAACAGAGCATAGACCACACTCGCAGAAGAACATGTGTGCGGAGCAGACCTTTAGTCAAGTGTGTTTTAGACATTCTTACGTCCACTGAAAAAATATTAGATCACACACAGTGGTGTCTAAATTATATTAATGACAAGACCAAAATAAGAAGGTACATGTAAAAGGCGTACTTTCAACTAACATATCCAAAAATAAGTTCGACCAATAAGAACTAAAAATGGGTATGTTAACTGTATGCAGGGCGTGAAAGAATTAGACCAAGAACTGATAAAACTAGGTGCAGAAGAAAAGTAAGGAGAGTTTCGGCGGGGCTCCGACCGTTCCGACAGTCCCGAAGAGTCTCGACATTCCCGACAGCTCCGGCGGAAGTCTCGACAGTCTCGACAGTTCCGACATTTCCGCAAAGTTGTTGAATCATCGAAGGATCTCAATCTCGACTTGAGTCATCCTATAAAACATTCGCAGTTTTAAATTGGGTTAAGAATTCGTTCTAAGAGAATATGAACTGTCTATAATTGTGTAACCAGTTTAATTCTTTTTTGTAAAATTGTGTTTTATAATTTTTTGTATGTGATTCTCTTTTCTGCGTTATATAAATTACGTTCAAGCTATTATAATAAATAATTAAATTCACCAGTGAGTGATATTTGATTTGTGAGTTTGGTTAATTTGTGGTGGTGTAGACGATAGGCTGGATGACAATAAGGTCGGTAAGTCGTTAGTGTATTTTGTTTTGTTTTGTTGTGGTTAATGATAAATTTGGGCTTAAATTTACGGAGAATCATCAGCGGGATTATTATAGCTTTGCGTAAATAAGATTTCAGAGGCCGAGATAGCGCCAAGTACATTCTTTTAGTTTTGTTTATTTGTATAATGTTTTATCGTATTCTGTAATGTTATTGTGTTATAAGAAAAGTACCTTAGCACTATTAAATATTTAATTTTATTAAAAAATACCTGTTTTCTTTATCTCAATCCCGTAACACCCCACGCTCGAAGAAATCATAGTTACTTCACCACCTCGACGCGTTACTCAACAGCACGTGACACCTGAGTGGAAAAAAATTAATATAATTATTACCTATATCTAATTAATGTAACTATAGTTTACATTTGGTGGCAGCGAAAACAATATTCTCCGATACCACAGGTGCAGGCTGTTACAATAACTCACAATTTGAAGAAAGTTACTAAAAGAGTACCTAAGATAAGCAAATTAAAGGTATTGTGCAAATATAAATGTATTATAATATTGGTGTTAACCGGTGCGAAAAGCTGGCCCTTACACTAATGACTTCGCCGAAACCGTTGATTGAAGGAATACATAAAGACGCGCAACGCTATAGCAAAATAACATGTCTTTCTGTAAAGTAGTGTCGCGCACCCCTTGCCCAGAAACATCACCGCTGTCTCGCGCTGTTTTGAATCTCGGATCCAAACGACTGATGCAGTCGCTATAGATGTCGGATGCAGTTTAAGTACGCTCAGTATGTAGTGGCGCATCTTTATGTATTCCTTCAATCAACGCCGAAACTTAATGCAGAAAAACAATTTATTGTTATTGTTTATTCGGTTTAATCTGTATAATTCTAACATATGGCAGCAGTGAAAAGTATACCTACCAAATGGAAGGTGATAACATAAACGAGAATCGTCCAATCCAGCTAAGATTCAACTGTTGTCAAGTGAATAGTTGGAGGGGAACAGTTAAACAGTTTCTAGAAAGCATAAAGATGTTAATTTTTTTCTAAACTAGCGCATACCATTTCGCCTATATCTCACTCAAAATATACCGTAGACAAATACAATCCTAACGGAAATATACTACATAATGTATAATATAATTTATCGACGACTAAACAATAAAGTAGGTATTATATTAATCACTATTGGCTAATAATAACACTCATAATACCCGGAGGGACTAATGAAATGCGACGAGGAAATAATGCGCCATAACGTTACCATTATTCCCTGCATTCCGCCAATAAGAACATAATGTTCCTAACGTTGTCGTAGTAACGATAGACAAGTCCGGCCATTTTACTAACTGTCTAACCGTCAAACGTCATATTGATATAGTAATCTGACATTTTCGATAAAGTAGTGTATACTAACTCGCAATAATGACTGTTATTCCCTCGAGCTGAGTTACTCCCTCGCCGCTTACGCGGCTCGGTTCGTAAATTCAGCTCTCGGGAATAATAACTGTCATTATTGACTCGTTGTATAAACTACTATTAAATCATCTGTCACTCACTTTATATCAACGGTACCTTTCCTGTCACGGTATAATATTTAAGGTTGTGAAAACAAACCCATAGAGCACTACATACACAAAATACATAGGCCTGATATACTAAAGGGATGCAAAATAATCTTGATATGTTTAATATTACTATTATTATTTGATATTAGAATGAAAAAAGGGAATACATATGATGTGTCTGTAATGAATTTACGCCGCCACTATTCGCATTTTATGGTCAAATTTGATATTAGAATTCTAGAAATGCAGTTTAAATGTTCTGTTAGTAACAATTTTGAACATCATCGAGACAAATTAATGAAATTTAAAAGAATATAAATTTGAAATTACAGGCTATTAGTGCCATTTAATCATATTGGCAATGTTTATAGTTGCACGTAAGCATTATAATATGATTATAAATTTATCGTGTAAATTAAATGTTAAGGCTGGCTATAATCCCAGTTAAAAGGTCTTTTTAGCAATGATTTCGAAAATTATTAACATAAACTAATCAACTTTAACATAGGAATTAGAATTACATGTTGTTAATGCCAATTCATCCTCTTGTGAATGATATAGTTGCATGCAAGTATGAGAATGTAATTATAAAATATTTAGGGACTACTCTGGCGGCAGAATCAATAAAAGAAGAAGTTTCTAAGTTGGCAATCCAATAGCATTAAAATTTCTAACTAGCAATTAAGTCAATTACAAGCACACACAATCCATAAGAGGGACATCAGAAAATATATATCAAACTATAAATTCTAGTAACAAAGCTGTTCATAATCTAAACACAAAAGTTACAACAGCAAATAAAAGATAATTTTATAGTACAGATTAAGAATATATTATAAATTTATTAATATTACAATAGTATAATAAAAACATTTAGAACATTAAGTAATGAGTATTCTAATAATGCGTAATAAATATAAGTAAAATTTTAAGTTTTGTATTATAATAGGTATTATACAATCTTTATAAATATATGATACAATTGATCTTAGTACTTGAACGCCTCTGAAAATAAAAGAGATATTGATGTAAGTAAATTAATATGATCTCATTTTACCAGTTAATTAAATTTGTTGTGCTGTAGTTATATTATAACCACCTTGACTTGGATGAATAGGTGGACCAGGCTCATTTCTATCAATATCATCATAATTAGGTTTACTCGTTGTAAAAATATCACCAATATTCCTTATAGGCCCTAAAAATAATAATAGTATTTTAAATGAAATTTTTAATTTGGATTAAAACCTGTGGCATCCATCTTCTCTCGTGAAATTCGGAATATAGCATAACTTGTAAATATTTTTACTATCATAAATACTATTGCAAATATTGCCGAAAAAAGGACTAAAATTAAAACTTTTATTATTTCTGATAATTATCTATACTTAATTTACTAACATGATGATGGAAAATGGAATGGAATTATAAATAAATCTATCAAAATAGAAACACTGTTAAGGACTAGTGCCTAAAACATACACGTTAATATAATTTGTAAATGTCATGCACTTCATAACCATACAAAATGCAATGGATCTATCTGTTCTGTAAATAAAGAACTATACAATAACCATATAATTATAATATTTATTAGTATATATCCTGATGGAGCCCAATAACCTGTGGTTGCCAATGTTAATAAAATAATATGTACTACAAATATAACCTACAACAAAACATGTAATTTAATCTTTTAATTCATTAATCAATAGTACCTTTATTGGAAAATTTGGAATTTGCCTTAAATCAGCCATTATTATAAATCTAATTACAAATAATCAGATCTATTTTAGGTTTGTTCCAACGAACCAACAATAAAGTTACATCATAGTTAATTTATAACCCCATTATTTGACAATACACCGTACACGAATACGCAATTTATGAATCATATGAACTATGCGTTTTTTGATACGTATAGCACTTCAAATATCAAGGTAAACTATGCGCAGAGACTGAGCGTGGACTGAGTGAGGTGTAGGTATAATATAACACAACCAATTAATCATGTGAATATTATGTAAATTTATGTGTAATTTTAGCATTGATTTTCTACTCAAGATGGTTGACCTATAATACAAAAGATATTATAACAGAGATAAGCAAGAATTTGTATACAATATAATTTTTTCAGAAATTGAGGAAACAATCACCAATTATTTCTTAATTAATAACCAATCAATTTCAAAGTAATTTATATAAAATTTCCAATGATGAGAATCATTATAATCCTGTGCGAATATAAATTTATATTACTACTCATTATTGCTCTTTGAAGAATGGTGCAGTATAAAATAACGCACGTAAATACGTTTATATGTAACTGACAATCAAAGAGATTGTTTTATTTGGTATTTCTTCAAGACAATTTTAAAATTGCGCCGATCAAAACGTTTGCTGAATGCGACCGATGATCGTATTCAGCAGACACCAGCAGTGATCGGATTCAGATTACGCTCACTCTGCACATGTATACAGTGCGTCCATGATGAAAGGAACAAATTCGTTTAAAATTCAAGTAATTATTTTGCAGAAAAACGCTCGGACAGGTCGATTAGTATTTTTAGTTGTGAATTTTTTGACATAAGAAAATTATATACAGGTGTCTAAAGAAGAACATATGCAGCAATCATTGTCTTTTTTAAATGGAACATACTGTATATTATGCCATATTTGAATTGTATGGTAAATTCTCAACACTTTTTGTGTAACATACCATATCCCCAAAATCAGCGGTTTTCGGAATAATGACGTTTGAAATGTGATAAATTAAAAAAAATATATGAAAATCGATTAATTTGAAGTAGAGTTTTTTGTTGATGATAAAATTTGCAATACCAGGTTGTTTTTGTTGGCTTTTAAAAAAATGTTCAAGGTGTCCTTGTTCAATTTAAACATTTTATTTCATTACCTATGTATATTTTAATTTATCACAAACCTCATTATTCCGAAAACCGCTAATTTTGGGGATATGGTATGTTACACAAAAATGTGCTTAATGTGTTTAGAATTTACCCTACAATTCAAAAATGGCATAATATACAGGGTGTTCCATTAAAAAACAATGATTGCTGCATATGTTCTTCTTTAGACACCCTGTATATAATTTTCTTATGTTAAAAAATTCAAAACTAAAAATACTAATCGACCTGTCCGAGCGTTTTTCTGCAAAATAATTATCTGAATTTTAAACGAATTTGTTCCTTTCATCATGAACGGACTGTATAGTGGGCAGTCGCCATTTTTGCGAGCAGAAAAATTCTACGCTCATTTAGTGAGCGTATTCTAGACGTATGCGCCGTTAACGCATTTCAACACCAACGTAACACACAATTTTGAAGAAAGTTACTAGAAAAGTAAGGTAAGTAAATTAAAAGTATTGTACAAAAATAAATGTATTATAATACCACGCAATCATTTAAATTCTAAATTATAGCAGGCGGGATTTTTTTTATTAGGTTGTCCAGAATGTCAATTAATTATTGATTAATTAACATTTTCAAATGTCACTTTGACAATTCAAATTGTAAATTAGTACTTATATACAAACTTAATTTAAATTTCACAGCCTGCTCTAATTTAGAATTTAAATGATCGCGCGGTATTAGACTTAACCGAGTATTTTAATCGGGATTAGAAAAACCGGCCCCTACACTAAAAACTACGCCGAAACTTAAATGCAGAAAGACATTTTATTATTATTGTTTATTCGGTTTAATCTGTATAATTCTAACATATATCAGAAGTGAAAAGTACCAAATCGATGGTGATCACATAAAAATAAACGGTCCTGTCCAGCGAACACTCAACTGTTGTCAAGTGAACAGTTGGAGCCGGAACGGCCCCGATCCGTCTGCTGAATGCGACCAGCGTTGCTTTTTCGACCGTGTTCGTTTTAGTTACTTGTGAACTTGTAATAATTACAGTCTAGAAAATAGGTTAAAAGAAGGTGCGTTGGTGGTGTAGAATTTAAACATACCTCATAATAAACGATATTTAAAAAACACGAGATCTGTAATAATCATTGTAATAATAAATGCATAGAAATTCACTGTTTTTAATATACTCACCCGACTTACGAAAAATACCTAAATATTTCGTAAAATTTAAATCCACCGAATTATGCAAATGTTAAATTGACCCATCTAAAACGCTATTATAGGTATCTTACGTAATTTTGGCGTCCTTCAATATGAAGTTCAATAAATTGACAGATGCAAAACGAGCTTATCAAGTTCAATAAATTGTCAGATGTAAAACAAGCTTTAGAGAATACACAAAAATCTTGTCGTTTCTTACTTGACCGCGACTTTGATAACATAATAAATAATCATACTTTAGAAGATCCAACGTAATTAAATAGATAGTGCTGGAACTAAAGTCGAAAGCAAAAAAAAAGTAGACAAAAACATAGATTTCTGTCATAGACTTTCTCAAAATGATTAGTGTAATAGCGTCTTCAAAGTTATTTGTCAATATTTGGTTATCTATCAAAATTGACAACCTTACAGTTGATATCATGGTACAAGGAAACAAGGTATGCTCTTCCCAAAACCAAAACTAAGTCCTCTAGTTAAAGATTAGTAATTAAAGTATTTAATATTTTTTGGATACTATAAAATGTAACGCATTTATTGTTAAATAAATTTATTTTTCTAAATATAATTTGTAATCAATTTACTACACCCCAGCAGCCTTCAATTTATTATAATTAGAATAGTGCTTTTATTTTCTTACTGTGTTGTATTGTATTTCTGTTAAAAAGGAAGTGTCCTGTGAATTCACAACTCCATTGAACTGGTAACTTCCATAAATGAAGATCAATGAAGATATTAAGGTCAATGTTATTGCAGATTTGAGTAACGGTTTCAGAAAGAAATATATAAAAGCAGGGCTTTTAGAATTATTAAAAAATGGCGAGATTACCATAGAATTTGTTGAATTTCTGGTTTTGACCGCAAAAGAATATCAACAGCCGAGCAAAACCGCCATATCACAAATGTGCTTATTGAAAATCCATTTACTACAGTTGTGAATGCAGCTGATGTAAGTAACTTTCCGGGTTTTGTTTTTACTGTCCGACGAAGAATTAGAGATAAGCTAGTTTGCGGTGCGATAAAACTGCCGAAAAACTATAATTCCAATGCCACCCACAAAGAAACTCGTGTAAGATATGCACTTGAACTCTGTCCTATCCATACATCAAATCGAGTGAAAATATGGTGCAGAGAAAATAATATCAATGTGCTGGATTTTCTGCCAAGAAGTCCTGATTGAAATATTACTGAAAATATGTTGGGGTTGATCAAAGAAATTAAATGGAAGACCTCATAATAGACAAGAACTTGTAGAAATAGTTCACACAGCATGAGAGAATGAAAATCAAAATAATTGTACCAACCTTTATAATTCTATTCCAAATAGATTGCAAGAAGTTTTAAACAAAAACGGCTCTGTATCAGATATGTCATGATGTCTTTTAATTAGTATTTTAATTCGTATTAATCAGGTAGAAGATGTTTTGATAATTATTTGATATTCCATAGAATAATGACTTGACACCACAGACTAAACAACCCAGACCGGCAACTACTTGAAAAAAAAATATCCAAGATCTTCTATCCTTGTCACACATCAGTGAACTTGGTACGAAGATGGCGCTAGCAGCATATTGGCGCGGAATTTGAAATGAACTTGTTTTTAGAATACGCTTATTAAATACGTTATTTATGTAACAGAAACATACACAAAAGTTACTAAAACTATGGTAATAAATATTACTTACTGTAACAATTATAGCCATAGTTTGAGCATCTTATGTGTAATTTTGTGGTGTTACATATTAAATATGTGATACGAAACATAAATATTAATCTTTTACTTACATGTATTATAACATCGCTCTTACGGTGACCTATTAGATACAATAAACTACTAAGATTAAAAGAAATATAATAATGAAGTGAAAACTGTCAAGGAAAACATAGAGGTATAATAATAATAGTTTTTATTGATACATATACTTATACAATACATAGTAAAATTAAATTACACAACCAGTAACGAGAAGATAAAAATAATACAAATCCTGTATGTGCATATTTAAAGCACAACTTTACAATATTTATACTCACTAGTCGATATTTGCAGGAAACCTGTGCATTTTGTTAACTTCATCGTGCCCAAACCCGCACACTAAACACTTGGACACCATATTTGTATCAACATATAATTAATACGATGTACGACAAAGGATTGCAAAAATATGTCAAACGTGTCAAACTTGAAATGTAGTTTTGAATGACATATAACCACAGCATAACAAACATTTCAATTGACGCTAGCGCCATCTCATCTCCAAGTTCAGTGAAACTGACAAAGATGGTAGAGTATTGAAATTTACGTTTGCTAAACAAGGATGAGTACTAAAATCTAGGATTAAGTTGCCGGTCTGGATTGTTTAGTCTGTGCTTGACACTAATAACAAGTAAATAAAGCCAGGTTTACAAAGTACGATATCTCTTGTCTAGTCTTTTCTGCTTTCGACTGTATATTATAGAAAATGGCGCTTCTCATGAACGAATCGTACGATTCCGAACCACCCCTTTCTTTCCGATGACGTTGACGAATAAACCGAACACGGGGGTAGCTATATCTGTGGCTATACCGTATGTGTCAATTTTCATTAGGTATAGGGATTCAATGTTTACGTGCGATTTATACGTATACAAGTAATATGTGGCAACGTGCCACCCCACACCGTCCGTCACCAATCCCGGCAACAATCGACATCACAACGACTTTCTCCGATCTACCCACTTTTCCCGACCAGATTTTACATTCAATGCATCAATGTTTAGCTGCGAACACGTTGCGATCTAGTCTGCAATAAAAGCCGTCTTATTACTGGAACGGGAAACATCAAATGGCCGCCGCGATCTCCTGATCTAGTAATATTATTATTTTCAGAATCCTTTTTTATTTAACTTATTTTTAATTTTATTAGAATTACGCTTTTGTTTGCGTCATGCAGCGTGAATGCAGCTTAATAATTCTCTGCATTTACTGAAAGGAAAAAGAAAAACAAATCCTTGCAACTCGTAAATATTATTTCTGAACGCATTACAAATACCCAAGCCGGTGGTCGAAGAGTTACTGCTAACAGTGCTAACCACGCTAACTTGTATTTACTTACGAGCATGCATCGGTCGTGCTGGCATTGGAAAGGAAAGAAGGGGTACTATGTTGCCACATACTGTATGGATTAATCGCCTATGGCTAATGAAAATTGACACATGCTGTATACCTACCTTTCAATTTTAAAACACGGATGCAACAGCATACTGACAAACAAAAATAAAACAAAACAATCCTTTTTAAGTCTAGCAACCAAACTTACACAGAGAATTTAAATTTTAATGACCGTAGAGATTGCATTTATAATGGAATACCATGGCTTTATAGCATCTCAAATGAACATCTGAAATGAACAGGTACATGGACCATCTTCTTCAGAAGTTTTGAAGGTGGCATATTACAGTTACTGTTAGTCCATTTGAGGTATGGTATCGCTATCTGGAAAGGTTTTACATATTGTCGGTGATCTTACAAAACCTCATAAGTCCGATTTTTGTTAAAATACGTATTATACGTTTATACCGGCCTTATACGACGCGCTGTGTAAAATTGGCCGGTATAAACGTATAATAGATATTTGACCAAAAAATCGGAATTACGAGGTTTTGTAAGATCGACGATATTATTCTGAACATGGACTACCAGTAGGTCTCGGTTTCTGAGTTGGAACCACATCAAGTTTGGCGCATATGCCGACGTTTCGTCTACTATTGCAACAACGTCGGCATTTACGCCAAACCTGCTTATTATTATTATTGTTATGAAAGCTATGAAGTTGGTTAAATTAGTAACTTCGAGGTATTTTTTGTTTGAGATGGTGACTATAGAATAACAAATAAACGTTTCATTTCCAATATATTCATAAAAACATATATTTTTTAATAGAACACCTGTATATTTTTACCTATTCTGAGGAAAATGATATTATTAACAAAAAAAAATATCAATGCATTACTACTATTGTAAAATTATGAATAAACAAATTAAATCCACTAGGTAGATAGCGTAATATCAAATATGGAAACAGTAAGAAATGTAAACTACACACTAAAATGAAAGATAATTTAACAAGCTTAAATTATGCTAAACTGTACAAAGGGACAAAAAATGGTAAATTGCATTCATTTATCTATTGTAATACATGTTCAACAGTATTGCCAGTTTGCACATTATTTTGACGATTATCGGAAATTATAAGGGCTTCTATCTGTTTATTTATAGTTTTGCAGTAGTAATACATCAAAAAATGTGTATTTAGCATTTCATTAATTTTAAAAAATGCTTTGGTCAAAATGGCTATTTAACCAAGTTCATAACTCCAGTAATTAGGCATAAAGCAATGGTGAACGTATCTTTTGACTAGTGTATATATACTAGAGACGTTGATTTTTGTGTTTAAAAGCATTTAGTTAAAATAATCAGGCATAAATACTTAGATATAAGATAAATTACTGCTAAGCCAGACTGTCGATTACCAAAGTATGTTAGATACCTTAGAACCAATTTGTCTTTAATAAATTATAATCGACAATTAAACGAACTACATACTGAAATAACATACGAGGTGTGATTGGAAAGAGTTAACAGAGCAGCCGCCATTGCTCAATATAAGGGAATGGTTTTGCCTGCGCATGTCTTTTGTCCATGAAATGTTCTAAAAATATTACCGCGTTATGTTTGTTCAGTAGCAATAGTCAAATAAGTGTTCGATGCTTAACGGATGTATAGGTATCAAAAATTGATGAAAAAAGCGGTACAGAGTTTGTGAAAAATGTTGCCTTAAAATCGGAGATTTATTACTTCTTGAAAACATCGTTGGGGGACAGATGTGGATCAAGTGTTTTATCCGGTTTAACAGATTCAAAAATGGCCGCAAATTACTTCATGACCCCCGACTGGCAGATTTCTCACTTTGTAAACGGATCAAAAATGTTGTTAAAATTCGCGATTTAGTGCGCCCTGACGTTAAACATTACAATTAAGGAAAGGGGTGATAACATGTTTTCACGCGATTCAGTCAATTTCAACTGAAGATTTGAATAGGTGTCATGTCAGACAAGCAGAAAGAACGTCGAGTTCAAGTGTCCGAAAAATTGCTTAATTGGGCGGAAAATAAGCTAGATTTATTGAACAGAGTTATTAGAAGCGATGAATCAAGGATGTTTAGGTTTTCAAATAAAAAGCCACATCATCGCAGAGAAAGAGTGCAGGTTTACATCCAGTGAAAGAAGCGCAAGTCGAATGTGAAAACAATGTTATTGTTTTTTTTCGATTCTACATGCATTGTGCATGATGAACCACTGGAGAACATAGTCAGTTAAGTAACTATAAAAGTGTCGAGCGATTACGCGAAAATCTGCAAAATAATAGGTCTGCTTTCTGGAGATACAAAAAGTGGTCTCAACCACGATAACGCATCATTATGCGTTCTCAATCAGCCAGCTTTTGACATAATCAAAATTTCTGTGCTTCTGCAATACCGGGTGGGAGTGTTCTATTCTCTTGATCTAGCTCCTGCCGACTTCTACTTATCTCTAAATTGAAAACCTCTGAAAGGTAACCGATTTGACTCCATTGAAGACATACAGATAAATACGAAGCTTCTTAACACCCGTAAGAAAGAACATTTCCAGGAATGTATCTAAAAGTGCAGAAGTCGATGTGTGCAATCAAAATGGAACTAGTTTGAAGAAGATCCACTGCAATAGACTCTATGTACTACCATTTTGATATTACAGCCTCTGTCTTAAACTTTTCAATCACACCTATATATCTACTCTACATAATCTAGAGCCATATTCTATAGTCAATTATTTACTTTTTAAATTAATTTATAGCATATTTAACAACTGCTTAAAAAATGGAATATTACCTAATGAATTAAAAAAATCTAATATCATTCTAATTCACAAGAGGGGAAATAGGGCTGATATCAAAAACTACAGACCGCTGTCCATTTTGTCGCACCTTGCCAAAATTATAGAGAGTTATCTTCAAGCGTCTTACAGTTTTCTTAAACAAATACAATATATTATCACAGCAAAATGGGTATATATTATATCTGGTAGATCTACTTCAAGAGCAATTTATCAGGTGCTAGCGGATATAATTGACGGAATCAATAAAAACCAATGCACAGTCGGAGTATTTCTAGATTTACAAAAGGCTTTTGATTCTGTAAATTACGACGTAATGTACCAAAAATTAGAATTAATAGGTACTAGAGGAGCGGCTCTGGAATTAATTCGATCTTACTTGTGCGGTAGGCAGCGATCTTACTTGTGCGGTAGGCAGCAGTGTGTGTTTGATCGTGGCACTGGCATGAAGTCTGCGTGGGTGTCTGCGGAGAGGGGAGTACCACAAGGATCGGTGTTGGGTCCTCTTCTATTTTTGATTTATGTGAATGATTTGCTATCGGTGACGACGTATTCAACTGCACTTTTTGCTGATGACACATCAGTTGTAATACGAAGTGAAAATAATGATATCAACAGAGAAACAACTGAAACATTATCTTTATTTGGAAATTGCTTTCTACAAAAGCACCTACAGCTAAATATCGAAAAAACAAATATATTACATTTCACGTATTTCAAGGAGGATCCTTTGGTTATGGAGTATAGACAACAAGAAATAAGAACTGGGGATGATGTGAAATTTCTGGGGCTGCAGGTGGATTGGCGGTTGGACTGGAGGAGACATATTGAGCACTTGGCGGGTAAGATATCGTCCTTTAATTATGCTTTAAGAGTGATAACAACTTCAGTAAATGAGCAGGCAAGTCTCTCTACGTATTCTGCGTATGTTGAGCCCAGACTGCGCTATAGTATTGTTTATTGGGGGGGGGGGGGGCATCTGCGGATTTGTCCAGAATTTTCATTCTCCAGAAGTCATGTATTAGAAACATTTTTAAAATGGGAAGAACTGATTCTTGCAGCCAAGTTTATAAAGAAAAAAAAGATACTCACATTGACGTGTCTGTATGTGATGGAATGTGCCCTGTTTGTTAAAGAAAATTACGAAATATTTAAAAAGCAAGAACTTCATCACTGTTATGAAATCAGGGGAACAGCACAGGTTTCGCTTCTACCACCGCGGACTTCCAAAAGTGTTGTGCAGAAGAATGCAACTACACAATTAGTAAAAATATATGTATAATCACTTACCATATGATTTAAAAAGGTTACCAAGGAATATTTTTAAGAAAAGACTTAATGTATAAGTTCGAGTTTGTGCCACGACTATTGCTTTTAATACTGTTATACTTTTTCTACTCTTCTGACGTATTCAAACATTATATATGTAAACTGAATTGAATAGTTATTATTATAGCTTATCCTTGTGATATATATTTTGATGTTTATGTATTACATACAGTATGTACTCGCATAAATAGTAATAAAGTTTACTATTATAGGTTTGTTCGAACCTGCAGTTCTGAACGGTTCTAGAACTATTCGGTCTTTCAGAACTAGTAATTCAAGAACCGTTCGGAACGGTTCTAACAGTTCTCGATGATGGGCTAGTATCAGAGAAATAGAGTAGGGGAGAACGCGCTTAAAGATGCGCCAACTAAGTTAAATTGAATTCCGCCATTTTGAAGGTTATATTTATACCTAGCTCAACAATTCGCATGTAAAGTTCATTGACTTAGAAAAATGTAAACAAACTTACGTGTGAAAAGAAATGCCTTCCTGCAAAATGGCGACCACTATAGCGTTTGCTTAAAACTGGATGCGCACTCGTCGAAGCGCGTTCTCCCCTACTCTATTTCTCTGGCTAGTATTTGAAATTCTGATAAATCCGGAGCATGCGTATGATTGTCATTCGTATCAGCTTTCGAATTTTTCTGGTTATGTTTATCGTATTTATGTTGAACTTTAGAGTTTGGAGTTGTTGTAGGTTAGTTTTTAAGTTATCGTTCAAGTACCTATTTGTTTTTTATTTTATTTTGTGATATTATTAGAGTATTGGTGTGATTCGGTTCATCAAACCTATTTTTAATTTTTTTTACAGTTTTTATTCACACCTATTATATCAATTTTGTAATAGCCAAAGTAAACAGCTATAAGTATGTGACTAAACATTAATTTCTTCAAATGGTGGTTTATTGTTTTAGAAATTACTTCATTGACTACCATGTTTTTGAGTCTAGCAAGTGATTCTTCCTCTAAGAATGAAGTGAATGTAATGGTACAATTATAGGAACTTGCGAACATGTGAAAAGTGAATTTATAATTATCATATATTCGTAGAGAAAGTGACATATTTGTTAAACTTAGACAAAATAGTATTTAATATTATGTAAACTAAACTTATAATTTTTGGTTCGATGTGTCCCCCTTGAGACTTAAGAAAAATAAAGGGAATTTGTGATATCAACATATTAGATATCCGAACAATCTATTATATGTACGTGTTTGTACCAGCCTGTTACGTCATGAAAATTATAATAAATTGCAAGTTAATGCGACTCTCAGACTTGTGACACAAAACGTTCAGAGTCTGATTGATGTAAGTACCAAATCATGTAGGTATTGCAATTCAAATTACCAAAAAGGCTTCAATTCTCCAAAATGGATTGAAAGAGTGTACTACTTCACAGATTAAAAAAAAGAAGAGGATTTGGCTTTGAACATTGAAAACGTATTGTAATATATTTGTTTAAATTCATCATGATTGTTGATTTTATAGTTATGTAATACATATTTATTAATGTGTGTGTGCATTTGATGCACGTACCAATTATTAATAACAGCTTGTATTAAAAATCCTTGTTTTATTTACCCCGTTTATCAGAAATATCCATTACAAAATTTTGAAAAATGTACTTCTGAACAACTTCTTCATTATTTTTTAAATCCTGTCGTAATTTTGAGATGTAACATTTAAATGTTCATTACGATTGACATTTGTCCACCAGTTTGGTGTTTTTTTAAAAAATGCCGAAATATCCATAACAAAATTTAGAAAAATGTATTTCTTACAACCAACTTTTTCACTACTTTTTAAATGCTGTCGCAATTTTGGTGGTTAGATGCAGATGCAGTAACGTTTAAATGTTCATTACGATTCATATTTGTCCACCAGTTTGGTGTTTTGTAATATATAAATATATCGCTTATATAAAAAATGCAGAATTATCCATTACAAAATTTAGAAAAACGTATTTCATATAAACAACTTTTTCATTACTTTTTAAATCCTGTCGCAATTTTGGTAGTTAGATGCATTAGCTATTAAACGTTCATTACGATAGATATTTCTTCCAATAAGTTTGGTGTTTTTTTATATTACTATTACTAATGTTGGTAGTACAAGTTTCCCTAAAATTCCAATTTTAAAACTATTCGAACCTTCAGGATTTCGAACCGTTCTAGAACCAGGATTTGGCCGGACATGCGCATTATTATCTGAACTACTAATTCTAGAACGGTTCCGGAACTGTTCAGAACTGGAGGTTCGAACAAACCTTATATTACAATTAAAACAAAAAGTAAATATATTTTCTATATTTTACTTAAAAGAGAATGATGTTTGGAAATAGTACATCTATTTCCACAACATTAATTATAATTGTATAAGTAAAAATTAACAAGCACATTAATTAATATTTAGAAAAATATGAAACTGTTTTATGTGTTATTCTTATGAAACTAAGTTCGACGGTGTATAAAAATGAAGTATTTACAAAATTTACACATATATCTAATAATCCAATTATTATTAAGTGGTAAGAATAGCTACATTAATTTCTTTTACCATTTTAACCCGATTCAACATTTTTTCTAAGTGGTCTGTACTAAGCGCCATAGTCGAATACCAAACAGGACTGTCGGGGACACACGACCTTTCTGGTTGTAAATAAAACACATCATTTCGTGTTTTTACACTTTCTGGACATTTCGATAGGTAAAACTCATATAATTTGACCGGACAGCGTAAAGGATTGTCTTCGTTTTCCTGCTGTTCGTAAACTTTCTTCTTTCTCGGTCCTTCAACGGTCTGTGGCAAATAAAATCTCAATAGCACATTTCTCGCGCCCGGTTGGTGCGGATTACGTTTCCAGTGTTTCATAATATGGGAAAAACTTAATTGCATATGTTCTGGGATTGTGGTCAGGCTGAAATGTTTCGTATTAAAGAACATTAAAGTATTTAGCAACACCAACGGAGAATGTGCTCCCAATTGTTTAGATTCCCATAAATGTTCTTCCTCTACTCGTGTAACAATATATTGAGATTCATTATAAAGCAAAGAAAATTTATGACAAACTTCATTTAAGCATTCTGTGAACTTTTCATAAAAGGTGTCACAAAAAATATTATCGATACGTCCATTTTCATAAAGATACTGTTGTATACCCAAACACAAGTAGTAAATAGTGTCGGGAGCATATTCTGCTCCATTAGGTTTACGTACTTCTTTGACAAATAGACACAGCGAAAAATTCAATTCGTCAGCTGTGAGTTGAAGAATTTCTGTTTTAAATAGCTTAGGACATTTGGATGATTTTTGTAATTCAGCATTCTTTGTTGTTACCCACTGTTTCCAAGCGTTGACGCCAAATGTATATTTGAGGCACATATTCGCATCTGGCTTCTCCAGTTCTGTTTGTGGAGGCACAGGAGTGAAAACCTGTTGTGTATGGGCATGTTTCTTTTTTACTTGACGTGCTTGTCTTATACTTCTACGTTTGGTTTCCATTATATTTCCAATGCGTTGAGCAGAATCTTCTTGATTACCGGCGGATATGGTAGATGCGGAGACAGCTCCTTCTAAGTCCACTGGTTCTTCGAAATCACTAGCCATTTTCAATGCCATTTGCAAGACTTCCTCTCCGAAACTATTGTTAGTATCCATCTGCTCTGGTTCGGAAATATATGTCGTTTCCTTAGCTATTGGTTCCTCTTCGCTTTCAGAATCAGATTCATCCTTTTTGTCTTCTGCAACCATTTCCGCCATCATTAATAACTCTGCTTCTAGTGGATCCGCAGGCACTTTACTCTTTATTTTATTCATCTCTTTCACAATACCTTTAATAGATTTTCTTGTCGTTGGTATAAATATGGGTACAGGTATTGGAATTGGAATTGGTAAGGGGGTAGGAACAGGAAGGGAGTACATACACGCAGGTGTGGGCACATAGATGGGTACCGGAACTGGTAACAGAAATTTATTGCTGTGTTCATCTGTTTGACACCCCTTGGAATTTTCCTTAGGTCTACAACTTATCGACTTTGTAATCTGATATGGTTTACACATAGTTGTTATATTTCTTTGTTTCGGAATTGGCCTAGGTTTAATAAGCACAATTTTTTTTACGGGGCGCAAGGGAGGCGCTGGCGGCGGCGGCGGATCCGTCTGAGCCTCACCTTCATTAACAATAGGTTCTCCTCCATTTTCAGCGGAGTTCTCGTCCTTATCAGAAATGTTTTCGTTTAATCCATCTTTAAAGAGATTTAAACATATAGCTGAACAAAAATTGTGAACATTTCCATCTGCTGTGGTAATATGAAACAATGGTCTGGTGTCTTTGTGACAAAAATCACATCCTGACTTATATAGATTATAACAATTTAAAGAGCAAAGTATACTGTATGTACCATCATGTTCAAATTGTATCATATCATAGTTATATTTTTTCACATTACACCATGCACAATGTACAATTTTTCTATTCATAACTATAAACAATTTTTGACATTGTGCCGAGCACAATATATGTTTGATGCCTTCATAAATAAATAAAAGAAAAGGATGATCGTTTTTCCTGTAAATCTTGCAAAATTCGCATCGAGTTGCACTGACTTTATTTACAAATTTGTATGCCACAAAACAGGGTTCACTACAAAACATTGCAGTTCTGTCATCAGCCATATATTGAACCTCCAATTCAGCTTCTTTCGTACAAACAGAACAAGCGCCATTTATTTTATTCTTAATTCCATTGTGTAATTCAAAGCACTTCTTTGAACAATAAGTGCTATATTCTTGTCCTGGTTTTACTGCTCCTTGACAAAGAGTACAAAATTTTTGTCCTTTTTTGTGGTCTAAAAGACACGAATTCTTACAAAATTGTTTTATCTCTTCTCCAAAACGTACACTATACCGACCGAGTATGGATTCCTGAATAGTTGATTTACACTCAATACAATTTGTGCCAGTATGTTTTTGATAATTGGATAAACATAATTCATTACAAAAATTGTACGAGTTCCATGCTATACTTTTTAATGTAGAAGGACTACTGCATTGGAAACATTTTGCGACTGCAATTTCACTGCTTTCTTCAGAAGATGATTCTACCAATGGTAAACTACTGCGTAAACCTTCACTTGCGAAAATTTTCACACGCAAATCTCGCACAATTACTTTCTCAGCTTTTTTCTCTTTCAACATTTTCAGACAATTCTCAGTACAAATGTATAAGGTTTCAGATCCAAATGAACATTTATATGTTGGAGGATTGTCTTTATTACATTCCATACAAACAAATGACGATTTTTCTGTGGTTTTTGTTACAATATAAAGTTCATCACTTTCTGTAGCTGACTGATCTGTTTTAATTCCTTCATCAATGTTTTTGGAAGCATCTGGTAAAATGCTATCATCTACATCAGGCACTTTGTTATCTGAAGCTACATTCGACAAAGATTCAGAAGCTATAGGATCTGTTTCCTGTTGTTGCTGCTGCTGATTTATATCATTTTTATCTGAATTTTCTTTATCTCCTGTAGATATAAATTCTGTATTGTCAATTGCAATAGCATCAGGTGCATCTAAAGTTGCTGAAGTCGTATTAAGGTTAATGTTATCCTTAGCTTGATGTTCATCTTGCTTGGATTGTTCTTTATTTGATACCTGAAAAAATAAGGAACATACATTAGTGTGGAATTATAGAATTGGACATATTATTAAGTAAACAAATAATTACATAGTAATGAATAAATATTTATTACTTATATCAATTACTATAGTAGCTGTTATGGTTTTAAATTGACAAATACTAGAGATTCCGAAAGACTGTCTTTACCGCTTCAACATCATCCTAAGAATGATGCCTCTCAAAAAATGTTTATTCTAAATAGTTTACATTTTGACACAGGTCCCGCACGTCTTTCCTTTTAATTACTTATTTAAAACGAGATTAGGCAAACTAACTAACAAACAAAATGCCGGTTAGCGTAATCCTTGATTAAAATACCGGTTAGTGCACATTTGCGTTTTTCCAACACCACCTGTTTGATTAGGAATGTCGTTAACAGCAGAATTTTTAACTGGTGTTTCTGGTACCTTGAGTGCACATGAGTGTAGGCACTGTCATCATACAGAATAGCGTGTGATACCGAGCAACACTGTCATTCAAAGCAAATAATCGTCATAACATTAAGCATTTTTCTGCTGTATGAAAGTATTTTTTTGGAGTTAATTACACATTATTTTCATCAATGATTTAGTAGTTGTATTGCTTCTTGTTTTTGCTATCTTTTTCTTTAAATAACGCATGTAATTTTTAGCGCACTATAGAAGTATAATTAATTGACAGTTCTATATACAGCATGTGTCAATTTTCATTAGCCATAGGCGATTAATCCATACAATATGTGGCAACATAGTACCCCTTCTTTCCTTTCCAATGCCAGCACGACCGATGCATGCTCGTAAGTTAGCGTGGTCACTTCGACCACAGGCTTGGGTGTTTGTAATACGTTCAGAAATAATATTTACGAGTTGCAAGGATTTGTTTTTCTTTTTCCTTTCAGTAAATGCAGAGAATTATTAAGCTGCGTTCACGCTGCATGACACAAACAAAAGTGTAATTCTAATAAAATTAAAAATAAGGTAAATAAAAAAGGATTCTGAAAATAATAATAAATTACTAGATCAGGAGATCGCGGCGGCCATTTGATGTTTCCAGTTCCAGAAATAAGACGGCTTTTATTGCAGACTAGATCGCAACGTGTTCGCAGCTAAACATTGAATGTAGAACTGGGAAGATCCGAGAAAGTCGTTGTGATGTCGATTGTTGCCGGGATTGGCGACGGACAGTGTGGGGTGCCATGTTGCCACGCATTACTTGTATACGTATAAATCGCACGTAAACATTGAATCCCTATACCTAATGAAAATTGACACATGCGGTATATTATCTTTTGTGATGAGGACAAACAATTTTGAAAGTCACTCTAGATATTGTGGGCTTACTGCAACAAGTTACCAAATCAAAAATTAAGCTTTTTACAAATTCAGTTTGAACCTTCAATGTTTCTATGAATTTTTTTTTTCTGCAAATAGTTCTGGCTAGAAATTATATGACATAACATTCACTAATGAACATATAGAAAAGTGTGCATTTTTTCTAGTTTTTTGAAAAATGTGACTTGCGACACTTTCTGTTGTATAAAAAAAGCCCAGAATCTGATTTGGCCATATCACTAAAACATAATTATTGAAAATCAAAATGTAACAACTTGAAAAGAACTGTATTTTATAGACTTAAATTATATAGTTAACCAGAGTTTTTGTACTACTTTCGGAACGTCCTGGTTCTGGTATTGCAGCTTTCTTTTTCCTTTCAACTGGAAGTAACCGACATCAAGCTTGGTACTCTGGAGAAATAATGCTGTTGAGGCGCAGTTTGAACAGGCCTTCTTTTCTTATCAAGTATAGGCAAAAGATCTTTATACAAGTGCGAAATATTTTGTATATCAGCTGGTCTGCCTCTACCATAAACTCTGATTCACTATAACTCTAATTAAAGGGGGTACAGCCAGGTACGTTTTCTTCATAAAGCATTACTACAATTTTGAGCCAAGATACTTTGTGTTCGCTGACATCTTTGCGTCTATTTACTAAGAAAACTGATGATAAAGACTTAAAGTCCAAAAAATCTTGATATTGCAGTTCTTCGACATAGTGGGAATTACTCTTCTTGTTGCGCAGTCTTTTAAAATGGGACACTTAGAAATACTCAGCAGATCGTTCATAGTGTAAATGGCAGTATTCTTTTCTGCACTTTCTATGGCACAGTGTGTAGAATCGACCTCCATGAAGATGTGTTGTAAGATCTCTGTCAGTATATTGTACTATGGACAGTAGTTGCAAAAAAAAGTGTCCACTAACCACATTAATGATACTCGAAATTTTAGTGAATTTTTTTGCATCTAAGTGTACATATGTACACGTACAAAATGTATAACATATATATGTGGACTTAGTTGTAAAAAAAGTTCCCACTAAAATTTCGAATATCACCACTCTAATGTGGTGAGTGAAAACTTGTTTTGCAACTAAGTGTACATGCTTAGTTTGTAAGCAAAAGATTTTTTATGCCCATTTCAATGCACTGTTCCACATATAATTCATACATATTATTTATAGAAAACTTTGTGTCCAAATACTGTCTCTTACTACTTTTTCGGCAATAGTGTGACTCCATGTAGGAAAACTTCAAATGTGTGCCTTCACTTTCTGTATAACTTTTGGCTTTCATTTCTTGGTGTTTTCGTTTTTTTTTTAGTAATCCTTTTTGGTTTTTTCCTTTTAAACCATGGTCAACTGAACTGTGACTGACATACAATGTTTGTAAAAAGAACTTCTTGCAAACTAGAATTGTTTCTGGGTCTTTTTCAAGATGATATTGCTAGTTAAACTCTTTTTTGTTACCTGTGCCGCTACAAACTCTACAACCTTAAGCAAGCAACTTTCTATCCATCTCATCTGTGTTACAATTTAATATAGTGTAGCTATGCACTCTATCCATCAATGGATCTATTATGTAAGATCACTATTTGTGGCAACAAATTCTTTTATTCACTTCTAAATAAAGGACTACTGACACCAAATTTAATAAAAACAATTTAATTTGAATAGCATAACTGAATAAAGAGCATTTTAATTGAGTTTACAATATTAAAATTTATTATATTACCATGTGTATTTTGTAAAGTACACTTCATTGAAAACTTTTATCATTTCTGAAAATCAAGATGATTAATATGTGAGCCTAATTTCATAATTAACAAGTAGGTTTAAATGTATTAAGGCCCTAATTAAAGACAAAACCTTAGAAAACTGTTGTTGATTAAATTTGTTTTATTCAATAGTCTGTTTAGAAATGCATACATTTTTAGAAGCAATATATTTTCATAAACCAAGCATGTATTTAAAATGATAAATATAAACATTTATAAATACCTCTATATTATTATCACTCTCCATGCTATTTTTAGTACTAGTATCTTCTAAAACTTCTTGATTATTTTCTGTATCTTGCTGGCTTTCAATTAGGTCTCCTGATAATTTATCGTTTTTGTCTTCTGCATCTATATTTATATTTTCCGATAAATTTGTCCCATCTTCCGGGTCTGAACTCTTATTTTCAGCTGCCATATCAATATCCATATGTTCTTCAATTTCAATACTGGTACTAGTCTTTGCATTATCGAGCTGAGTTTCCGGGTTATCAATATCTGTTTCTTCAATTGTTTGAGTTATATTTGTTGTTGTGGATTCTGAATTTTCGCTTTCGTCATTACGATCTATCTCCATTGCACCAGAAGATTCAGGTTGCCTCGATAGTGAGAGCTGGTCTTCTTTCCCACTAGTAGTAGTAGAAGGAACATCAGCGATTTTATCAGGTATCTCTAAATTAGTTACTAAACTAGCTAATGCTTGATCTGTTGCATCTTCATTGGCGGTTTCCATATTTCCTGTAATATTTTGCTTTAACTTTTCAGATTAAATTCAGATGTACTATTTGTTTCTTCTATGTTTACGATAGAACTTAAAATATCGGTTTCTTTGCTTCTATTACCCACATCCATTGAAATAAAAATAAAACATAATAGCTTGTATAACTTCTTCAAATCTACATAAAATGATTCTATATTTGAAATTGGTTGCACATTAGGGGTTAGCGTCTCGTTTACTTTACGAGATTAACAGAAGTATTAAGTTACAAAGAAATTACCTAGATGTCGCTAAAGCAATAAAAAAAAATGTTTGACTTGTCATGTTTCAACGGTCGTATTCAGCATACGAATCGGAAATCGTTCCCGCTCCAACTGTTCACTTGACAACAGTTGAATGTTATTTGAATAGGACCGTTCACCTTGCACTTGGTACTTTTCACTGCTGCCATATGTTAGAATTATACAGATTGAACCATTGAGGAAAATACTATGGAGACGCTGTACAGCATCCTTGATGTACTCTCAAAACGGGAGCATTGGGCGGGGCTAAGTGTGGGACCAATATGACTAATGGACTAATCAAAATTATAATCTGTCATCCCACACCTGTCAGGCCCAAGTTTAATATAATAGTATGTAAGTCGTGGAGTTGAATTTTTTTTTTTGGAATTCCAACAAATGTTTTATGTTATACGGAAATGTTGTCCTAGATACCTACGCTAATAACTGAAGAATGAAAAAGAAGAAATGTAGTTTAAGAAACATTTATTGTCCCCTAAATAATACAATTTTATTGTTGTGATGCCTTATACTTTGCGATTTATTTATTTTATTTTTGGTAAGATAAAACATTCTAACATGTATGTAAGTACTTCGTTGCCACAGCTTTAATTAATAAAATTCGGCTGACTGTCGAACATATGCTGTGTCTAAGTTTGAAATGTGTTTCTTCCTATAAATTTTCGAAGCAGTAAGCTAACTACGGCTTCTGTCGACATTAATTTACGTTCAGCAGCAATAACTTCTTGTTTTATAAGTTTTTCGGATACCAAACATATTTCTAACACATCTGTTGAGAGATATTGTAGTAGTTTTTACTTTCTTATACGTAGTATAAGGAAGTACATATTGTGATGATGAAAATTTCCGATCTTGAGATTTTTGCAGATGTTCACGTGTTGAGGTCCCCTGATACCAAAAAAGTGTTTTTAAAAAATGTCTGTGTGTCTGTCTGTGACCACGATAGCGGTCAAACCGCTACAGATATCAATTCCAAATTTTGTATTTACGAATATAATCTCCCTCTTGAGAACTGATTAGATTTTGATCAAAATCGGCAGACCGGAAGTAGTAGTTTACTTCAGTGAAAAAATCGAATTTTGCAAATATTTCGTCAATTACTAAGTTTAAACAAATTTATAAAGAATTCAAATGAACTCAAAATTAAATTTGAGAAAAATTGTATTAATAAAGTTTTTCAAAATTCCTACCGGAAGTAGGTCTTTTACTCTTATCGAAAATCAGTTTTTTGCTTTCATTACATACAAGTATAAAAGTATTTAGAACGTACTTTTAAATATCTTTTGTATAAAAAAATTTCAAAATTCGGACCGGAAGTAACACTTTTACTCCTACCGAATAACGAATTTTTGGAAATACATATGTTGTAAGCTATGCATTCTATATATATTTATGAAGAGTACAAAAGTATTTAGAGTTGGATTTGGAATATTTTTTGTATAAATGAAATTTCAAAATTTAACAAAACATTTTCATACGTATAAGAAAGTCGTGTAGTGGCCACACCTCATTCTTTTATTTTGTGTTAATAAATAAAAAGTAGGGCAAATCTTTTGATTGACTAGCTAAAGCGTTTGCACAGTCTTCGCAAACAATTTTAGCCTTTAAATAATGGACTACATCTCCCGCAATATATGCTATTATATATTTTGAAAATTCGGACAGTGAATCCGGCAAATAATCTACAGTCGAAAGCAAAAAAAAGTAGACAAGAAATCTCGTACTTTGTAAACCTGGCTTTATTTATTTGTCATTAGTGTCAAGTCATTATTCTATGGCAAATCAAATAATTATCAAAACGTCTTCTATCTGATTAATACAAATCAAAATAATAATTAAAAAACATCATGAAGAAATATATGCTTTAATATCTGGTTATAGACCAGTTTTTGTTTAAAACTTCTTGCAATCTATTTGGAATAGAGTTATAAAGGTTGGTACAAATATTTTGATTTACATTCTTCCATGCTGTGTGAACTATTTCTACCAGTTCTTCAGTCCATTTTAAGGTCTTCGATTTAATTTCTCTATTTCTTTGATCATCAGACACATTTTCGATAATATCTAAATCAGGACTTCTTGGCGGAAATTCCAACACGTTGATGTTATTTTCTCTGAACCATGTTTTCACTCTGTCCGATGGATGGGGCAGTTAGCCTGTTGAATTATAAAATTGCGATTTGGAAAAAATAGCTCCACTGAAGGCAACATCACATTACATACTTAGAATGTTGATATAAGTCTCTGAATTTAAGTTACCTTCTATTTCCCATAACATATTATTTCCTTTCCACAATTTCACGTATTTTGAAACCGTTACTCACATCTGCAATAACACTGACTTTATTATCTTCATTTATGGAAGGCATTTTGATAATAGTAATTAACAATGTTTTATTTTTATAAGTTCTTAAATTCGTCCTGCGCGGCGTGGACGAGTTTTGGTTTTGGGAAGAGCATACCTTGTCTCCTTGTACCATGATATCAACTGTAAGGTTGTCAATTTTGATAGATAACCAAATTTTGACAAGTAACTTTGAAGTCGCTATCACACTAATCATTTTGAGAAAGTCTATAACAGAAACCTGTATTTTTGTCTACTTTTTTTTGCTTTCGACTGTATGAGGCTAACATCCTCATCCATCACAATGTCATTATTCTCGTCAGTGTGAAGTACTCTATTGTTCCTTGTCGTCATGTTAATTTGGCGAAGAGGATTACACTTTAAAATAGTGATTTCTTCTAAGGGGACACAGTTTCCTCGAAAACTTTCCCGTAATCGTACATGCACAATTAATTTCTTGTATGCTGATTGAAATTGACGGGCGGTGGGGTTATTATTGTAACCTCCATGCGAACGAATAGACCCAAAAAGTAATTCTATATGATCTTATATATAGAAGCAAAAACTGCAATATATTTCCAGTAACGAGGCTGCCAAACAATAATCTTAAACTGGCTATGCAGAGTTTAAGTCTTAAAAATCCTGTATGCCTATTAGTGTCTAAAAGTAAAGCGCCGCCAACGTGTGTTCTTAAAGCGTTTATATATTTATCTGCGGTGTTTAAAAACATTTCAATTTTTGCGTAGTTTTTTGTAGATAACGGTTTTGAGTAAATAGATTGCAACAAATTTCGGGAATTTAGTACGTCAAACAAATTATTTACAATCAAAATAAACCAAAGTAGCACCCGCTCCAACAAACTGCTCCATATGTAATTCATTTCGACAAAATGCTAAAGCAGTTGCAACACTTTCACTAAATAGTTGGGTAGAAAGCTTTACTTTCATTTTTTGTTTGTGGAATGCTATGTGTTGGGATCTCAGTTTATTTGCCACATGAAAAGATTCACTTGCTTGTAAGTTATGCAGTTCCTTTAAATAATTCCAGGAAACGATTTCATTGGTGTCATCAACTAGTGAACCTTTTTCACCAAACGTGTTGCGTAATAACTTTACCATATGAGACGGATCTAAAAAGAAAACCACATCCTCATTCGTCGATGGATGTTTAAAATTCGTTTTCAAATTATTATGCTGTAATGAGCAGCCCAGACGCTTTGCCATTGTCAAATTTGCAGGAGCACCATCACATGTTAAACTAACAACCTGTGCTCCTACTTCATGATATTTTTCCAAGCACTGCAGCACTAATCCTTTCTTTTGTTCTCCCGTCATACCAGCAATTAGAAAGTAACCAACAGGAAGTTTCCAATTACCATTTATACAATTTAACAGAAACACAATAGCGTCTTTGGCCAGCGTGATTTCTTTTGCCCCTGTTCCTATGTCAACATATCCATAGCACTTATCTTTTCCTGCAACCCATTCTTTGTGTTGTCGAATTGACATCTCATCAATAATGAGGCTACATATGATTTTCTTTTTCTCCAACGAAACTCTTAACTTTTCGGAATACTGGCGAGGCAACTGTTGGTTTTTTTGCTTTTCTATATTGTCTTTGAAATAATTCTAGAAGTCCCCATAGTTTGGCAATTACATCCATATATTCTTCTTGCATAAAATTCTTTTTGTGTAATTCAGCAATAAGGCTTTTCATGTCTGCAATTCGCTTATTACGTCTAAACAGTTTTTTTTTTGCAATGAAGCCCGCTTTCTCTTTCGGTTCCTGCTTACACGCAAAGTAATACTCAGTTTCGTCAAAAATTTACGTTTTCTTGGTGTAAGTGATTCATCCCTTCTTGAGCCATTGGAAGCACTGCTTTCAAGAGTTGTAGTTACTGATTCCTCACTAGTTGTAGAGCTTATAGGCAATGAAACACTCACTGTCGGTGTTTGAAGCAGAATATTTGATACCGTAAAACAACCATATTTTGCCCAAATGGGGCAACTTTGCCCATGTGTAGAGCTTCCGTAAAATATGTCTTAACAAAGGTGGCAACGCTGGAATCAGGTTTGATGGCAGTGGTGGTAGGGACCAAAGGTGCCGGTAATGCATCAGTGAAGTGAGATACCTCGCAGGAGCACGGCCGTCGCTCTTTTGTAGGTAAGTTACGATACGTAGATTTTTGTATATTTTAGAGGGCTACAGCTAAGCTCTATACACGACTTGTTATTTGCATTTGCAATTTACTATCTTAATACAAAGTGTTCATCAGTATTGTCGTTTAATTGCATGTTGAGGATTTACAATACATCTAACCGTTTTTATTTTAAATGTAAAAAAAGGAGTGGGCAATGCTGGCCTTCGAATTAATAAGATAACATTTTTCGTTCTTATTAAAAAAAAAAATCGTGTAAAGTTTTAAACACGACAACAGGTGTTTATAACTATGATTTTTCTTGATTTTTACAAAATACCCTGAAAGATACATGAACTTTTCCAAAAGCGCAATATCGCTTATGTTTGCAGTACCGGCAACAGGAAAATCTCTGCCATTGTACGTCGTTTATAAGGCCGAAAGGCTGTACGATAGATGAAGATTGAAGGAGGTCTACCAAAAACAATATATAATCGAACTCGATCAAGCTGGGTTGATGCAGGACCATGTGAAGATTGGTTCAAAAAAGTGATTATCCCATGGGCACAGAAAACTGACAAACCCAAGGTTATTATTGGTGATAATCTTTCTTCGCATTTGAATATTGATGTTATAAGGTTGTGTCAACGACATAATATTCGGTTTGTATTTTTGCCACCAAATGCAAGCCATTTGACTCAGCCTTCAGATGTGGCTTATTTCCGACCTTTAAAAAGAGCATGGAAGAAAATACTATATGATCTCAAAATAAAACATCCGAAATTAAATTTGGTCGATAAAACTATATTTCCGCGTCTACTAAAGAAATTGATGAAAAAATTGGAAGTGAACGCAACTGTCAACATAAGAAATGGATTTCGAGCTACTGGCATATTTCCCCTGAACCCTTATGAAGTCTTAAAGAAAATGTCAAATGAAAGATTTAAGAAGCAAGTGTCAAATGAAATTGATGCTGCTTTATTAAATTTTGTGAAGGAACAGAGGACTCCAAAAGAAAAGCTGCCTATTAATGCAACGAAACAGATGTTAAATGTAGCACCAGGATGCTCTGTATCTTATGAAGAGTTAGATAAAAATCATAGCGAACTCGGCGGAAGTGAAAATGAAACCGACAGTGATGATGAAATCTATAGGCCAGGCTGTTCAAAAGACACGACGGATTTAGAAAACAGCTGTGAAATCAACCACCATTTGAATGATGATGAAAATATGGAATATGAAATAAATAATAGTCTTGAAGATAAACAAGATTAATTCGTTCTTGTTCGATTTCAAGTTATTTCAAGGAAAGAAAAAAATTTTATATTATGTGGGCCTTGTAGTAGAAACAAAAGATGAATCTGGAGAAACTAGCGTCCTGATCAAATTTCTGAAAAGAAAGAAGTTGAAATATGAAAACAGCGTTTTTGTCTTCCCCGATGTAGATGATATAAGTTTGGTCAATATCTCAGAGATTAGTGAAGTCCTACCACGACCCTCGATAGATAGAAGAAGTCATAATGAGTTTACTACAAATTTTAGTTATTTCGACATTAACTAAAGTATAGGTATATTAAAACTTATTTTTATGTGTTACTACCTACCTAGTTTAATGTTAAATAGGTAGGTACCTGATACTGCAATCAATGTGCCTGATTGAATCAAAATGTTATTTTTAGTTGTACAATTTGTTTTATGTGAGAGATATATTTTATGCTTATTTTTTTAATAAAGCGTATTTCGTACTGATTTGTTTTCCTACCTGAATATTTTGATGTTTGTATTACCTACAGACTTTTTAGAAACTACTGTACTGGGCAAGGAAGCGCTAGACGCACACAAACTTTGCTAAAAATGCATTTTATATTGATGGGCAAAGAAGAAACATTTGAGGACAACTTTGCCCACCAACAATTTTTTTTTGTCAAAGTGAATACGTGTGAGCACTTCTAGTAATACTAATTGTATGTCACACATAGTAATACACCCCTGACCATTTTATTGCCTTGATACAAATGATATTCCATAAAATATTTGCAAAAGTTTAGTAAAATGTGGGCAAAATATGGCTGTTTTACGGTATTTTAACTTTGGCTGGCGGTTGAAATAATTTATCGGAGATTTGCTTCTGTAATAGAATTTCAGAAGTTTTAGAATTGTATGTCATATACACATTGCATCATGGGATGTGTTTCTGTGGTTTACAATTACCCAGTCATTTTTAAAATTTTTATTTGGAGTCGGCTGCGATTTAAAAAAAAATGGTTGACAAAGCTAAATAAACAACAGTTTTTGACCTCGGATTGAAAAAACAATAGCTGCATTTTATTGTTACCATTCTAGTACTGGAATGATAGTTCTATCTCAATTGAACTATTTAGACTATAGATTCAATATCTTCCCTATTCATACCCTCCATTGCCACTCTGTCTTTTGAGACGAAGTGGAATTAAGAGTAGATTTTTAAAATTAAAGCTGAAAATCGCTAATAACTATAGCCAGAACTGTCATTCTGAAATCAGAGTGGTCGCAATACAATGCAACTATTGTCTCAAAGTTCATTAATGACATTTTGATTTTGTGTTCTTCAATTGCAAGTGCAAAAAAAAGAATGGTACCTACCTAACTTGTGTAAATTTGTTCTAATAAAAATCTTCTTGTTTTCGAGATTAAAATAAAAGAAATTTTGACCGAAATTGCTAGTGCGTCACTCAGTCAAAGCTACTTACAAAATGTTGTTCTTGTTTCTCCAGCAATAATAATATGTATACCGTAGTCGTCAAATTTTAATTTCGGTTTACAGCAATACTACCTATCTATCCCATGCAGAAGATGACCTTATAGTATGCAGCGATGCCTGCTTGCTAACAGTGGTGGGAGAGCAAGGCAGTGTCGGGGGACCCTCACGCCTTACATTTCATAGGAAACGTTTGTCGAGTGTACTATCTTGGCAGCCTCGCTTATGTTTATCTTTAGTTTATTTCGTCGCGCTCTTTTCCTCTTTCTACTTTCGTATCAGAAATTAAAATATGTCGACTACACTATGTATTTATATACTACGTGATCATTTTGAAATGTCCTGAGTTTACCATACTGATTTTAATATGGGAACACAGTGTAATTGGCAATCCTTTTTTATTTATTTTTGTGGTTAGGTATACTATTTTTTCCTGTGATAAATGTCAATGAAATAGGGTTAGTTTTAAGTTGAATTATATGAAAGATTTTTTTAGAAATACAGTAATTACACTTTATTTTTTATCATAAACAATAATAATAAATACGTTACAACTTTATTACTGTAAAAGATAATCCTATAACAATGTCACCAAATGAATACATTTTTATAAAAGTCTTCTCATGTTATTGAACACATTGTGGATCATGTTAATGAACACATTGTGGAGTTTCCGGTGTAATATTTTGCAATTCTATTGTAACTGCCTCTTCAAGTTAATCGAGATTATGCAGTCTATTCTGAAACATTTTATTTTTTACACGGCCAAAGAGAAAAAAGTCCAGTGGGGTTTAATCAGGAGAATTGGCTGGCTATCGATTTTGACTAATCAATCGGTTACCACAGTATCCTTGCAAATAATTAATAGTTTGTTGCGCAATATGTACAGTTGCCCCATCTTGTTGGAAGTACCAGAGGTTAAATTCATCTTCGTGAAGGCTTTTAATGAAGGGTTCCAATATTTGTTCTTGGTATCATATTGCATTAATTGTATCATGAAAAAAAATTGGTCCAATAATCCGTCTTTTCGACATTGCAACCTAAACACCAACTTTGATAGGATGGAGACTATTTTCAACAAAAACATGTGGATTCTCTGTTGACCAGGTACGATCATTTTGAGAGTTGATATACCCCAACAAATGGATCCAAGCTCCATCCAAAAAGAAAGTGCAATTCAAGTCTTCTTCAAGTAATATTTCATTAAACCAGTTGCAATAATTCATTCTCTGTTGCTTATGAGTACTTCTGTAGGAAATACCTACAATTTAAATACATAATGCTATATAATAAATTACGTTTAAGTTAATTAGATCTCTTTACCAGTTTGAGCAGACACCTTTTGTACAGATTTTGTGTCTGCGACATCTTGAGTTTAAACTGTTGGTACTTTTTCAGGTTTACATTTTCAAACACTACCCGTTTCCTTTAACCTTTCAATTACCCTATTGCGATGACAAGTGAATGTGTTCAAGTTTATTTCCATTTTCCGTTACAAATTGCTGAAAACAGAATCCCAATGAATATTTCCATAATCCATCCTCCGACTTTACAATAAACGTATCCTGTTGCATCGTAAAAGCATGGTATACGATGTATATTGTCTTGAAATAGACAGAAAAGCGACAATGAAAATACAAAAGTACAAGAGACATCAATACATTATGGTTTTAACATTTGACATGTAAATTTAATATGGGCAATTCACGGAAGTATATATTTCCTAGTTTTTGATAATACTGGGACTTTTTTGTTGCCAACCCAGGACAGTTCAAAATGATCTCTTTGTATAAACCTATAGCACAACATATTCTTATACAACAAAAATTGTCAAAAAATAATTTGAATATCAATATGTATATTCATGCACCTGAGTAGAGTAAACGGTCGGAACGACATTATTTTTCAAACGAACATAACATTTTGAAGTACGGTCAAAGTCGGCATCCAAAAAATGCTTAGAACACAGAACACTTTTTTTCGTGGGTTCCCAAGCACGCCTATTTACAAATTCACTCCAAGCTCTTCGACGTGTTGGTTCTTTGGGAAATCTAAAACATAAATGTCATACAATTTGACGACATAAACACTCAATATGTAATAGTTTATTTATGTATGTAGGTACCTACAGAGGCACCAATTGAAATTTTTCAACTACGACCCTGCACATTGTTTTATTTTGACACTAACCTATGAAATGTTATTCCAGACGAATCCTTCTTTTCAACGCCGTCTCTGCTGTTGCAGCTACGTAGAGCACAAGACACCATAATGTCTTTTAATATTTAACTTATTATATAATTCTAATACACGATGCAGTTAACAAACATTCCACTTTTTACCAACACTTCCTGATTGACGTAAGTGTAATATCAATATGGCGGACATGTACCAGTGGTACCAGTAGTATAGAGTTGATAATCCCCAGAAGCCACTCTAAAAATTCCCTAGATTTTCCTAGACATTTTCTTTATACAGATTAAACCGAATACAATAATAATAAATGTTTTTCTCCATTAAGTTTCGGCGTAGGTTTTAGTGTAAGAGCCGGTTTTTGCAACCCCGATTAAAATACTCGGTTAACTCCAATATTATAATACATTTATTTGACTGCACTACACTTTTAATTTGCTTATCCTCCTATTCTACAGTAGTAACTTGGGTTAATGGCGTATGCGTACAAAATACGCTCACTAAGTGAGCGTATTCCGTACTTGTTAATTAGTTACCTACCTTCACTTTTATACTCCATACAAATCTAACACTATGATACACTTGGCAATGAGCAAAACAGAAACAAAATATAGACGGAATAAAATTTGAGCAATATTTTTTATTTTCTTTAAAATGTGTCCAAAATTCCCTAAATTTTGAGTAAAATTCCCTTTTTCCCTATTTGATCAAGAAATCCCTAAATCTAGGGAAAAATTCCCTAACTTGGCACCTCTGACCTGTACCTGGTTTGATCACGTGACGTCATCTCCCTACCACAATGGATTGAACTGAATAAACAATTATAATAAATTGTTTTTCTGCATTAAGTTTTAGCGTAGTTTTTACTGTCTAATACTATAATACATTTATTTCTGCAGAATACCTTTTAATTTGCTTATCTTACTTTTGTAGTAACTTTCTTCAAAATTGTATGTTACAGAATACGCTCACTAGTGAGCCTAGAATTTTTTCACTCGAAAAAATGGCGATCGCTCACAGAGTAGAGTGAGCGTTCATCATATCCGATCACTGAACAGTTGCGTAGCTGATGTGTCTGCTGAATGCGACCAATGTCCTCGAGGAATCGGAGTGAGCTCGACAATGACAGTAATAATTAGTACATTCAAGAAGCAAAATCACAATTTTAAAGAAGGATGAAAATATATATTTGCTTATGTAGGAAAAGTGTGCATATAGTGATTTTGCTGCTAGGATAGTGTAGAATTTATCTGCACGTCAACTTTACGTGCATGTATACATGCACGTAAAGTTCAACTTGAATAAATAAATGCTTTCATTCAGCAGACCTTTAATTTGCTGTATCTTACTTTTTTAGTAACTTTTTTCAAAAATATGTATTAGGTTGGTCTTGGAATGCATCAATGACGCATGCGTACAGAATACGCTCACTAAGTGAGCGTAGAATTTTTCCGCTCACAAAAATGGCGGCCGCTCCTGAACATGTTCAGAGTGAGCGGTCGTCTACTGGATATGATCACTGAACAGTTGCACAATTGTTGTGTCTGCTGAATGAAAGCAATGCTTTCATTCAGCAGACGGATCGGGAACCGATCCCGTTCCAACCGTTCACTTCACAACAGTTGAGTGTTCGCTGGACAGGACCGCTCACCTTTATGTCATCGTTTGTCATCTGGTACTTTTCATTGCTGCCATATGTTAAAATTATAGAGATTAAACCAAATAAACAATAATAATAAATTGTTTTTCTGCATTAAGTTTTGGCGTAGTTTTTAGTGGAAGGGCTGGTTTTTCCAACCTCGAATAAAATACGGCTGTGGTATACCTATTCATACTTACATTAGTTCCGTTTTTTCATTGTTTTGACTGTTAATTACGTACTTCGTAATTTATGTAATAGTTCCTGTTTAATCCCGTTTCATTGAATCGACTTCTCAATAATATACGCATACATTTTTAGTTATCATTTATTTAGATCTAGAACATTGTTTATGTTACTATGATATGGAAGAACGTCGAGAAATACATTGTGAAACAATGGCGAGTTGGATTGAGGGTCATACTGATTCTATGTCCATTGTCAGTGATTCCGATATTTATTGCAAAGTCTGTAAAATATCGTTACAGAATGCCAAAAAATCGCATAGGTAATAGCATCTATAGTTATAAATACAATTGACGGGGAAACAATTGCTAAAACCATTGACGAGAAACAACATGCTTCATTCGGACGACAGGTACAGGGAAAAAATACTTTTATTTGTTAGTGACAGTGCCGTATATATGTTAAAAACAGGCAGACTATTAAAGCAAACATATCCTTATATGCTGCATATTACTTGTGTAGCACATATATGCTCTCCACAGAATCTGTGCATATATCAGAGTCTCCTATCCGGAAGTTGATAGACTTGTATCCGCTTTTAAAAAAAGTTTTCCGAAAAGCACCATCGAGAGTGGCCCTTTACAGGGAAAAACTTCCATCTTTGTCACTGCCACCCTCGCCAATAATAACTAGATGGGGAACATGGCTGAAAGCTACTAGTTTTTATGCAGAGAATTTCGATACATGTTTAAATGACGACGCTCGAAGTAGTTCTGAGTGCAAGGAACTAACACAAATCCCAAATTTAAAAAATCAGTTGTTATTCCTTCAGGAACACTTTGGAAATTTGCCTAAACTAATCACATATTTTGAAAATCGAATCTCAAATTAAAAAATGAGGTGTAGCCGCCACACGACTTTCTTATACGTATGAGCGTTTCAAATCATACAATTTTAAAAATTATTTTATACAAAAATTATTCAAAATCCTATTCTAAGTCTCTTAATAAATCTCTACAGGATACATACTTTATGAGATATTTGCAAAAAAAATGCTACTCGCTATGAGTGAAAGCATTACTTCCGGTCCGAATTTTGAATTTTCATTTATACAAAAAATATTCCAAATCCAAATCTAAATGCTTTTGTACTCTTGACAAATATATATAGAATGCATAATTTGCAAAAATCGCTATTCGATAAAAGTAAACGTGTTACTTCCGGTCCTAATTTTGAAATTTTTTTTATACAAAAGGTATTGAAAATTATGTTCTAAATACGTTTATACCCATAACGTACCTGTCTAGAAAGCATGACTTGCGCAAAAATCTGATTTTCGATAAGAGTAAAAGACCTACTTCCGGTAGGAATTTCAAAAAACTTTTTTAAGACAATTTGTCTCAAATTTAATTTTGAATACATTCGAATTCTTTATAAATTGTTTAAACTTAGTAATTGACGAAATATTTGCAAAATTTGATTTTTTCACTGAAGTAAACTAGTGACCAGAAGTACTAGTTTACTTACCGATTTTACTGAAAAACTAATCAGATCTCAAGAGGGAGATTATATACATAAATACAAAATTTGGAATAGATATCTACAGCGGTTACAGACACACAGACATTTTTTTAAAACCACTTTTTTGGTATCAGGGGACTTCAAAACGTGGACATCTGCAAAAATTTCGAGGTCAAAAATTTTGGTCATCACAATACTTATACTACGTATAAGAAAGTAAAAATGGATTAACCATATTAGATGTGGCTATTAATAATTTCACAAGTATTCCAATGTGACTTCGGATGTGGTCTTCGGCAAAAGTTAGACGCAGTTTTTAATAGAAATCCAGATTTAATAAGATTACGGCAATTGTGTATGCTAAATATGCTGAAATAAAAGAATATTTCCAGTACACACCTATAACCAGTTGCGATGTAGAAAGGATGTACTTAATTCAAAGAGAACAAGTCTTACAGAAGAGAAAATGAACAAATAATAAGGTATTTTGTATTTTATAGATCACCAGCCACTTGTTATCCAATTACATATATAAATAAAATTAAAACCTCTTTAAAAATACAACATCTCAATAGTGCGCCCATGGGCGATGAGTCATGGCTCGCTCGTGTCCGCGGCCTAATTATTACTAAAAAATCTGAAATAAACGAAAAATATTCGCGTGATAAGCGCAGTGAGGTGCCTTAAAATTGTCAGCTTTCAACGGGTCCAACTTCTGTGTATGTTTTAGCAATGCTAAGTAATGTTTTACGTGGCCTTTTTGGGCATTCTGTAACGATATTTTACAGACTATGAAATAAATTTCGGAATCACTGACAATGGAGGACATACAATCATGACCCTTAATCCAACTTGCCATTGTTTTACGATGCCATTCTCGACGTTCTTCCATATCATAGTAACAAAAACAATGTTCTAGATCTAAATAAATTATAACTAAAAATGTATGCGTATGTTATTCAAACATAACAAAATCCAGTGCACACTTACGTCGAGATAATTGGGAGAAATAGATTGAATGAAACGGTATTAAACAGGAACTATTACAAAAATTACGAAGTACGTAATTAACAGTCAAAACAATGAAAAAACGATACCAACGTTAGTATAAATAGGTATATACATATATAACTTTTATTTATCTTTTTTTTTTTTGATCGCATTCTCGCGAGTAAACAGATGTTGCAGTTCACCATATGAATAGTGCTATTCAGTAACTGCGTGTTGTTTAAACTATTTCTTTGCTCCGTCGTAATTTAAACCTGGCACGTCCGCTGTCTAGTGATCACATACAGCCTTGCATTCAGCAGACACAACAGTTGTGCAACTGTTCAGTGATCATGTCCAGTAGACGTCCGCTCACTCTGAACATGTTGAGGAGCAGTCGCCATTTTTGCGAGCGGAGAAATTCTACTTAGTGAGCATATTTTCTACGCATGCGCCATTAACGCATTTCAACAACGTAACACATAATTTTGAAGATAGATACTAGAAAAGTAAAATAAGCAAATTAAAGGTATAGTGCACAAATTAATGTATTATTATAATATTGGAGTTAATCGAGTATTTTAATCGGGATTGTAAAAACCGGCCCCTACACTAAAAACTACGCCGAAACTTAATGCAGAAAGACAATTTATTATTATTGTTTATTCGGTTTAATCTGTATAATTCTAACATACGACAGCAGTGAAAAGTACCAAATCGATGGTGATCACATAAACATGAACGATCCTGTCCAGAGAACACTCAATACTGTTTTGAAGTGAACAGTTGGAGCGGTTCCCGATCCGTCTGCTGAATGTGAGCAATTCCATTATTAATCAAGAAATCATAGATCTAATGGAGATAGTACTAAACCAAAATTATTTTGAATTTCATTCGAAAATTTATAAACAAACAGAAGGGTTGGCTATGTGCTCACACATTAGCCCTCTCCTAGCAGAATTTTTTATGTCTAATATTGTGAATATCATTTTAAATTCCCATTTAGGTAAAACATATTCTTTTCTGGTATCGGTATGTGAACGACGTGCTTATTTGTTTCAATGGGACAACTAGACAATTACAAAACTTTATACATTTCATTAATTCAGTACACCCTAAGATTGAATTTACAGTTGAAATGAAAGAAAATAATTGCATAAATTTTTTGGACCTTAAAACTACCAAATCCGATATCCAGCTTAGCTTTAATATTTTTAGAAAACCTACCTTTTCAGATGCTTGCATACCAAGCGATTCACGACAACCCTTAAGCCACAAACTAGCAGCTTTCCACTCTATGATATATAAGGCGGTATCATTACCGTTATCAACAGAAAATTTCAACCAAGAAATGGATGTTATTAAACAAATTGCATATAGTAATGGCTATCCCACAAAATCATACATAACATATTAAATAAAAAACTAACTATACTTGCCTTAAACTCAGTATAATATGTATGTATGTATGTATGTCATTTATTTGTTCAATTTTACATAGTATAGAACACGTCAAAAAAGAAATTAGGAAATACACATTGTAATACATAAATATACAATACTATCAAGTAAAAACATCAAGTGATACATACATATACAATACTATCAAGTAAAAACAGTTATATTTAGTTAAAAAGGAAATCTTTACAATCAAAGAAATCCAGCAAATTGTAAAATGAATGTCTATAAAGATGGCGTTCAAGAGCGATCTTAAATTTAATGTCACTTAGGTGACGTAATTCAGGCGGGGTGAAGTTATATATTTTTATTATTTGTTCCACTGCATTTTTCTGTATTTTCGAAAGTTTAGTTTGTGTTGCTTTTAGGTAAATATTCTTTCTACCCTCATAATAAATTAGAATCACCTTACCTTAACCTAGTTTGGCAATGTTACTGATGAAATCGCTGAAATTATTTCTAAATATGATATTAAAGTAGCATTTAAACCCCACACAAAGGTAGCTAATATTCTTTCTGTAATAGCAACACAAAAACAAATCCTTTAAACAAATCTGGTGTTTATAAGATTGAATATGCTGATTGTAAAGGAGTATAGGTATATCGCGTTTGGATTAAAGAACATTTCAAAGAATTTGACAATGAATGCCCTAAGTCTGCGTTTGCGGCCCATATAAAAGAGAATAATCATACAACAATTAATGATTTTGTAAAAATCTTACATTTCGCCGAGAAGGATGAGAAATTAAACCTCCTAGTGGCCCTCGATATATTCAAAAAATCCCGCACTTTAGTCTTTTACTTAACGGTCAGACTGATTTGATATATACAGTGATGTGCAAATGTATGGAACCAAGTAAATATCTCTGAAGTTTCTAGAGATGTAGAAATTAAATTTGGTGGGTAGATATTACACTATATTTTGTATTTAGTTCGAATGTTTTTATCGCAATTCAACTTCCAGTTTAACCGGAAGTAATGTCAGCTTGAAATTTTTAAATAGAACACCCTGTATATTATTTTAGTTTTGAATAGAACACTTTATTGCAAGTACAAAAATAATGGGTTCGATATGTTTTATTTCATGGCCAACCGTGATATTAACAAAAGAGTGATTTTTGTTACAATGCTAAGATCTAGTATTTTGCGAGTGTAAATCACAAATGTAACAATAACATTAAATACCAAAACTGAAATTGAGTACAACAGTACTTAAATTACTGAAAAGGGCGCTAAACATAGTAAAATAAAACAACAATTATTACATGGACTACCAGATATTATTACATTTTCATTCAAAAATAATTTTTTTTTTGTTAATATCACGGTTGGCCATGAAATAAAACATATCGAACCCATTATTTTTGTACTTGCAATAAAGTGTTCTATTCAAAACTAAAATAATATACAGGGTGTTCTATTTAAAAATTTCAAGCTGACATTACTTCCGGTTAAACTGGAAGTTGAATTGCGATAAAAACATTCGAACTAAATACAAAATATAGTGTAATATCTACACACCAAATTTAATTTCTACATCTCTAGAAACTCCAGAGATATTTACTTGGTTCCATACATTTGCCCATCACTGTATACCTCTGTTTACCTGCTGTACTTAGATTTTTAATTTACCTCAAATTTGTAATTGCTGGTTTTCCCTATAATTAACTAATAACTGTTACAATGTATTGTGTATTATCCAATGTATTTCCCCCTACTTTATAATTACCGCCTAACACTAATTTTAACATAATTTTGGGTCTCATTCAATACTGGGCGCTGCGTTTAGATTTAGATGATATTTACTGCCGGGGGTATAAATGGGTTAACATCGGTACGTATCCAATAAATCGGAACGTTCCTTGACACGATCTCAACCATTTAAAATATTTTTGACGTCCAAATTGTTTTGAAACATAAACTTAATTTATTGTGGTATAATGGAACACTTTTTCCACATTTTCGATGAAAGTGAAAGTTCCGATTCGAGCCGTGATGAAGAAATGGAAATGCAATTATTGGTACAAATTCGGAGAAATGACATAAAACCTTCCAGAATTCAAAATTTTCTAGAAATTACTGAGAATTTCACGAATAAATAATTTTAAGCAAATTTTAGAGTATCGAGTTTCAATATATTCATTTCCAACAAGTGACGCGACTACATACAGTAGAGTTCCATCTGAAACACTTTGAATTATACTTACCTACTTTTAATAGTATTTATGATATAATTTACCATGAGTGTTTTGCGGTAACACGAACCCCATCGAAAATAAAATTACCGTCTGGATCTAATACAGATTTATATTGCTCCATTTCATTATTATCCATCTTTAAAAGAACAAATATTTTCCAATAAATATATCATCAATATAACCTAAACTGACAAACTTCCACGAAGTGCTATGGCAATTACCAATGCGCAAGTCGGATCATTTTCGTCATACTCTAAACTCGGTTGAGGAATTGTCATCGGACGTTATATAGATGTAATTTCTGAACGCCCAAGATGTTGACCGTCGTATAAGGCCAACAAATCAGAACGCACCCTTGTGTTCTCAGTGGCCATGTTGATCGAAACCGCGATCACACCAATTGTTTAAATATAGTGATACAACAAAGTATATGACTCTGGACACCTCTTCCATACCTTGGACATACCATCCCAACCGTGGACACCGTATCCACGCCGAATGCTTTTTGAAATCGTTCGCAGAAACTTTTACTAAAAATTTTCGTTTGAAACAGATACCTAGATGACGTATATTGTTTCACCATATATGAATTTCTCATTTCGTTTATGTTTTAAAAATTGGTGGTACAGTCAGGGCTGGATTGGAGTAGTGTATTAGTAATTCAGGGTCTTTCCTTATGTCAAGACGCCGTTATCCTACGAGATATTCGACTGTTGAACATCTCGCGTTATCTTGAATCAAGCCATGCTATGTGCTCGATGTTTAAGACATAGGGTACCAAAAAAAAACAGAATGGACCGTATTACTCGTTGATGACCATGCGTAATGCAACTAATTGCATGTGCATTAATACACGGATTTTCTCCTATCTCCCGAAAACGTTCCCTTTAGCTTGTTCAACATCTGTCAATTTGTTGAACTTAAAAATGATAGATATAAAACGAGCTTATATTTCTGAGACGATATAACATATCTTGAAATTTAAACATATTTTGAAGAGACAAAATTCGGATAATTTGTGAATTTCAGTGCTAGAGAATTCACTTTTGGTTAGAGCACCTTTATAATGAAAGCGCCGTGAATGAGAGTGATGACACGAGATAGGAAATCAATGGAAATCAAACCGGCTTTATGTGGGTATCTGTCAAATGGCAAACTAAAAAAATAATAATTCAGTATTATTAAATATGGATTGATATAGTGATCTATAATTTGCGTATTAAATGGATATCTATTTTTAAAAAAGACGTGATAAATAAAGATAAGAATGTAACTCTAAAAATACATTTTTGCACAGGACGCCATTATGTAGGTACAATTTGCGTCAACCTATCAGAAAATCTCCTTAGTCAAAATCCTAGATGGCCTCCCAATTGTTTCATCATGGTTATTGTATCTTCTTTATATGTATGTATTATGATATGACTTTATTATGTTATTACGCCATAATGTAATCCAGCATGCTCACTATGCTTTCAATTGTAAAAAGGGTATTAATAATACTATACTGTGTCTTTATCGTGGATTAGAAATGCCCATAAATAACTAAGTATTATATGGTTTTTATAACATCTCTAATCCATTATAAAAAAAAATCATTGGGTTTGTCTGCAAAATACCTTTCAACAGCTGCTATAAGTTTGTCATCGTCCATAAATTTTGATCCCCTTTGAGTTCTTTTTAGATTAGGAAATAAAAAGTAATCGCACGGAGCGAGATCTGGGCTATAAGGTAGATGGTCTATTTCTGTGAAGCACTATTCGGCAACGGCAGCTTTTGCAAGTCTTGATTTGTGGACCGGTGATGCATTATCGTGAAGCAAAAATCCCAAAAAATCGTTGAAATTTTTTTTCCTGCCGAAGTGGTGACTTTAAACATCTTGAGAGGACTAGAACCCCTACATGCCACTGTATTGACTCTTGTTTTGACTCAGGCTCAAAATGATGGACCTATGTCCCATCTGCGGTGACAAGTCGATTGATAATTAAACCGGTTGGTCTCCACGAAGCGCCAAAAATTGTTCACACCTCTCCATCCGCACATGCATTTGGAATGGCGAAAGCATTCGCAGAACCCATCTGGCACTAACTTTTGTCATTCCAACGTATTCGTGTAGAATTCTGAAAACCGTGCTTTCTCAAACTCCTAATGAAACTGGTAATTGTCGCTTCTTTAATAATAATAATAATAATAATAATAATAATAATAATAATAATAATAATAATAATCTTTATTGTCCAACAGTACAAACCATTTATAGGACTAATAAAATAAGAGGTATTACAAAAATAGTTAAATATTAAACATTTAAAACATATCTCTATATAATTTATTATAATTAGCTGACATGTGAGAAACAGGAGACTTAACTAGTATGTTGGTCCTAGCTCTTGGAGTAGCAATGAAAGTGAAATGCCGAGTATCTCGAGCCGGCACGTTAAAGTTTATTTGAGCAAGTAGTGAAGGGGAATCAGTTCTATTTGTTAGCAAGTTTAAGAGAAATTTCGCACTGGAACAGTCACGGCGACACGACAGAGATTGAAAACCATGGTATGATAATAAATTTATATAATCAACGTCATGACCAGGGTAGATGCCATTTATTTTATATGACAGATATTTTAAGAACCTCCTTTGAATGCGTTCTATCGAAATCTGCTGATGTAAATAATATGGATACCAGACTACGAATGCATATTCCAACTTGCTACGCACTAGGGTGTAATATAATACTTTCACGCTGTTTAAGTTACTAAATGAACGACATGATCTCAAAAGAAATCCCAGAGATGTAGAGGCTAAAGAACAAATTGTCGATATGTGTTGCGTGAAAGTTAGTTTATCATCGAAGAAAACTCCTAAATCCTTGATTACAGACTTTCTAACAATAGGCTTGGAATTCGATGTATATTTATATAGTAAAGGATTGGAGCTCCTTGTGTAAGAAACAATTGGACATTTTTCCACATTTAAAGAAATTAAATTTAGATTACACCATTCTTTGATTATGTTGAAGTTAGTCTGCAGTTTGACACAGTCAGCACAATTGTTAACCACATTATAAATTTTTAAGTCATCCGCATAACCCAAAAAGTCGCTGTTTGCATCCTCCAGTACCAAACATTTGGTTTTTTCAATAACATCGGCTGTGATCACGTCAACAGGCCGACCTGGACGGGAATCAAATTCCAGTGATTCTCGGCCATGTTTAAACAATTTTGACCATTCGCAAATAGTCGACTTTGAAGGCCAATCATCCCCGTGCAGCCAACATTTCTTCACGAATCATTTTTGGAGATTTTCCTTGTTCTGTCAAGAGTTTTATAACTGCTCGATATTCAAATTTGTGCATTTTCATACGTGACCACGTGACAACACAAACTGACAGATATTAAAACTAATAGTGCTGCAATTGTTTTGAAAATTGTGAAAGTAGTTACCAAGGCATGTATGATAATAAAACACTACAGTGCGTTTATGATGAAACGAACAAATTCGTTTAAAATTCAAGTAATTATTTTGCAGAAAAACGCTCGGACAGGTCGATTAGTATTTTTAGTTGTGAAATTTTGACATAAGAAAATTATATACAGGGTGTCTAAAGAAGAACATATGCAGCAATCATTGTTTTTTTTTAAATGGAACATACTATATATTATGCCATATTTGAATTGTATGGTAAATTCTCAACACATTTTGTGTAACATACCATATCCCCAAAATCAGCGGTTTTCGGAATAATGACCTTTGAAATGTGATAAATTAAAAAAAATACATGAAAATCGATTAATTTGAAGTAGAGTTTTTTGTTGAGGATAAAATTTGCAATACGAGGTTGTTTTTGTTGGCTTTTAAAAAAATATTCAAGGTGCCCTTGTCCAATTTAAACATTTGATTTCATTACCTATGTGTACATATTTTAATTTATCACAAAACTCATTATTCCGAAAACCGCTGATTTTGGGGATATGGTATGTTACACAAAAATGTGTTTAATGTGTTTAGAATTCACCCTACAATTCAAAAATGGCATACTATACATGGTGTTCCATTTAAAAAAACCAATGATTGCTGCATATGTTCTTCTTTAGACACCCGTATATAATTTTCTTATGTCAAAAAATTCTAAACTGAATTTTAAACGAATTTGTTCCTTTTATCATGAACGCACTTATAATGAAAAATTATATTAAAATTGAAAAATGTCTAGTCCGGGAATATAAAAACGACCCCTCGTACGTCTAGTGGTGATGGATAGAAACAAAGATAATAGTGGGGAATTATCAATGAGGTTAAATTAATGGACAATTACAGTAAGCTGGCGAATATATAGGTGCATTTAGGGATATAAAGATAGAAGAATATATGTAACACACTAGAATGGTTCCTGATTAAAGGATTCTGTGCTAGTTGGGTACATCCGCCAGAACAATAAAATTTAACTAATAAATTAATATTTCAGGATACATAGCTTCCGCTAGTAAAATACTATTACATGAATGCCAGTTACAAATTAAATATTATTTTTCTACACCTACAGTGGCGAGCAATAAATTCTGGTCGTCAACGTCATACAAAATTCTGTCATATTTTGACAAACTAGAAATTTCAGCTGATTATTTATATCTTTTTTTTTGGCACCAATTTCTTACTTTAATAAAGTTAGAGTCATTTCCCTAGTAAAAACAAGATTATTTGAAGCTGCTGTCAGTTAGGAATGGCAAAGAGTTCGGTAAATTTAATTGTTTGGCGATGGAAAGAGAGAAGAGGATTTCAAGATAGACAAGTGGGTTCTGGACGACCTCGAACATTAACTGCGGTGGACGATCTTATGTTGATTCAGAATATTAAAAATAACCTTTTTCTAACAGAGGCAATCATTCATCCTAACTTCCCCGCATCCGTTTTCACCGCACGACGTCGTATTCGGGAAGCGAATTTCAAAAATTACACTGCTGCTAGAAAGATCAAACTCACAGCTAGACACAAAGATGCCAGATTGGGCGTTATATTAGTGTCCCTTGCGAATGACAATAACTTTTGGGAAAACGTAATTTTTAGTGATGAAAAGTCCTTCAAGTCATTCCCCGTTCGCCAAGTTAGAGTATACAGACCAAGGAGTCAGCGGTATGATGCAAAATATACATAAAACGTTGAAACCAGTCGCCGATTTTCTGTAAATATATGAGCATGGATTTCTACAAAAAGTTCTGGGGTATTATTGCATTTATAAGAACGTGTGATAAGTGACTTTTATATTAGGGTTTTGGAAGATGTGATGTTGACCTCACTGATGCAAGTATTTCCAGAAGGCGACTTTATATTTCAACAGAACAATTGTTGAGTCCATACTGCTCAAAGGGTAACAGAATGGTTCCAAAACCACAATATAAATGTGCTTGAGTGGCCGAGTTTAAGTCCTGATTTAAACTCTATAGAAAACATGTGGGGAAAGTTGGTCAAAAGTATACAAAACCAACGTTTACATTTTCAAAACAGGGATGAACTTTTGGTCGCTATACGTACAGCTTGGAATGATCTTCCACAAGGATATATAAGAAACTTATGCTCGTCTATGCCCAACGGCTTAAATAAAATTATTCAAGTAAACGGCGAAATGATCAAATACTAAGATCTTGTTTATGTATTTATTTTTTAGTCTAATAAACTGTGTTGCATTTAATATATAACGTCTGTATTATATAACAATATTTATCATATTTGACAAGTATCTGACAAATGGAAAATAATGACAAGGCTTTAAAAAACTAATAGGTACCAAAACCAGTTGCCAAAGCGACTCAACCATATCAAGATATAGATATAAAATAATTACTAGGGGGCGGACACGAGCGGTTGATGACTCATCGCCCATGGGCGCACTATTGCAATGTTGTATTTTTAAAGAGGCTTTAATTTTATTTATATAATTTGATAACAAGTGGCTGGTGATCTATAAAATACAAAATACCTTATTATTAGTTTATTTTCTCTTCTGTAAGACTTGTTCTCTTTGAATTAAGTACATCTTTGTAGATAGAAAACGTCCTTTCTACATCGCAACTGGTAATAGGTGCGTACTGGAAATATTCTTTTATTTAAGCGTATTTAGCATACACAATTCCCGCAATGTTATTAAATCTGAATTTCTATTAAAAACTGCATCTAACTTTTGCCGAAGGCCACATCCGAAGTCACTTGGAATACTTTTGAAATTATTAATAGCCACATCTAATGTGGTTAATCCATTTTTTAATTTGAGATTCGATTTTGAAAATATGTGATTAGTTTAGGCAAATTTCCTGAAGGAATAACAACTGATTTTTTAAATTTGGCATTTGTGTTAGTTCCTTGCACTCAGAAAAAATTCGAAATCGAAATTTTCTGCATAAAAACTATTTGTGTGTATGTTTTAACAAAGCTAAGTGACGAACGTGCGATATTTTGGCATTCTGTAACGATATTTTACAGACTTTGTAATAAATTTCGGAATCACTGACAATTCATTTTCATATCAGAAAAAGTAACATAAACAACGTTCTAGATCTAAATAAATGATAACTAAAAATGTACGCGAATGTTATTGACACTAAATAACAGTAAGTATATACATATTTACATTATTTCTCTTGCGAAATATAAGGTAAATATAATAAATTTTAAAAACCCCTCTACGCCGATGTAGAAAGGAGTTTACTCATAAATTCCTTATTTTATGGGCATTTTTGGCTCTCATTCTCGAGCACTTCTCGGGCGTAAACAGATGTTGCAGTTCACCATATGAATTAGTGCTATTCAGTAAGTGGGTGTTGTTTACATTATTTCTTTGCTACGTTGTAACTTCGTCGTAGTTTAAACCGTCCGCCCCTAATAATTACCTTATGTCGAAACTCTGAAGATGTAGCGAGTCTTAAGAACGACAAAAACTAGCAGAGAAATTTCGTTGAGGTAAGGGTTTTTGTACAAAATTTCGCTTACTAGTGCTTGCAGATAGTCAGCTCAGCCGGTACAGATTATCTGTGTCGTGACTGTAGATACAATAGTGTAGTATTTAATTAACCAGTCATTAAAATGACGACTCTACACATTCACATATTGGGGTAGGCTGTCCGATACAAGGTGATTTGATGTATAATAGTAGACGCATATAAGATTTACCTTAATAAAACTAAAAAAAACTGCTATGATTACGTGGCAAAAGTATTGCTCAACAATGCAAGCTTTGTATTATAGATATCCCAAGATTCAAGACTTAATCCTATCACACGAAGCTTAAAATTACATAATTATTTTTATACGTATCTCTGCGATTTGGAAATATGCTTATTTTGTGGTGCACCAGAAAACTGAAAATAGGCTTTCGTGATTGGTTTTGTCTTAGAGAAAATATATCGAACACGACGGTAAGTGTTTCGAAAAATAAAAACTTTCAACATACCATAAGCTTTAATAAAGTCCTATTTATGGTGGAATATTAGAACAGGATTTATGAAAACGAACGGCTTCTAATACAAATAATTTATTCTCGTTCCATTGTTAGTTCCACTTGCACTGCTTTAAGATGTTGTATGCGTACTGGACAAAATTTGTAGGCTGCATGATGTGAATCACCACACAAACAACAATTGGGCTTGTTCCTAGCTCTAGTACATTGTTTTAAGTCGTGTTTTTCTCCGCATCGCACGCATCTTTCGAAAAATGGACAGTACTGGGCCGTGTGCCAAAACCTCTGACATCTATAGCATTGAATTATATCCATTTGGGTATATGGTTCGATAAAGACAGGTATACTGATGCAGTTATAGAAATTAAGGCCATCTCTGACTAGGCGAGGTAATAAATAACTATTTTTAACCACTATACGAATAATTCCATCTTCTGTTCTGGTTGAATGTAACGGTTGAATGTTATGATATAGAAGAAGTTCTTCTATTTCCTTAACTTTAACACACCAAGGTATGTCCCGTATTAAGATAACGTTATTAAGCTTAGGCGTAGACTGAGGAATATTCCATGCCGCTACTGGTGTATCAAAGAGTTTTGATAAATTCATTTTTGTCATTCTAATGAAATCATCGTCATCATAAAATAAGACAATTACACCACAATTGGTTTCTTTAATTTCTATTGGACCTCTAGATATTAGTCTTAGTTGGTCTGCGAAATTAGTTGTATTCAACTTTTTCCATTTATTACTTGATTGACACGATGTTATATAAATGCTTTTCACCACTTTTTCTGTGCCAAAAGTTGAGTTATTGTCGATTACTTGGGTATTTGTGTAATTAAACTTCATCTTTTTCTTTTTGGGATAGACTTCATCTTTATTTGACTTGTCAATATGCTCACCCAATCTCTCATCGGCACTGTTGTCCTCGCTGTCACACTTATCTATATCCTGAAACAAAAAATAAACTTTCAAGAGAACAATCTTTGCCCGCTATAAAATACAGGACAAATCTTAGGTATAGCTCGGTTAAGACCTGAAGGCACTTGCGTGGATGACAATTTTAAGACAAAAAAGGAGAACGCAGCATGAAACGTAAGAGATAGACATAGATTTCGCGACATATGAAGGGGTAAAGACCGACTGGAAAACATTAGTCTGTATTTAATTTAGTTGCACTTTGTCTATCATAGTGTATTGCTTTCGATACCGATGTTTTTAACGCACATGATATATATTTTAGCCACACCTCGCACATCCTGAGTGCCATCAGATATTAACCGAGCTATATGTGCTGCGCTTTAACAGTAATATGTTAAGTAATGCTGGTGTGAAATTGCAAATTCATTGAAATTTTATAATTCATATGCAAGATTTGGGACGCTAATGGGCATAACAGCTGAGACCAATTATTGTAGAAGTAGGAAACAAAATCAAACAAGTACTCATTCTGGAACAAATAAGAGAAATACAAGAGGAGCAGAGAAGTACCAGCATAGAATAGGAAAGAGAAAGCAATAAACCCAGTGCCAGAAATATCAGCGAGAAAATATCCCAAGAATGCGGAAGATGATCAAGCAAATAACAACGGAAAAAAACGAAAGAAGAAGAATAAGAGAATACTAGAAGTAGGATGGAAGCAAAAAGGTAAAATAGAATATACTATGGCGCAGAAAAAAAAGAAGAAATGGTACAGCATTTATGATCAGTGACAAACTCAAAAGAAAAATTATCAAATTATAAAAATAAACAAAGAAACATAATAATAATAATAATAAATGCACATGCACTCACAGAGGACGCAAAAAACGAGAATAGAGTTCCTCAGAAAAATTATAAGAAACCAAGAGCACGATACCAAGAAATGGTAATAACAGGAAACTTCAATGCGAAAATAGGGAAACAAGAAAATGACTAGAACATGAAACGACAGAACGTATACAGGGTATAGAAAAACAAACGCATAGAAAAGAGACTAGTAAAAAACAACTGCAAAAAGCGAAATACGAAACGAATAAGAAAATAAAACGAGAGGCCGCAACACATTGCAAAAGAAAAAATATGAAGTAGATTACTACAGAACAATTACAAGATATAGAAATAAAAATTAATAAAACAGAGTGGAAGGTGTACTTCAAGAATTTATATAAGACTAGAGCAAACACAGAAGCGAAGAAGAAAGAACAACTGCAGACGAGAAAAAGTTCCAACGAACTACGAAGATCTAACCTAAATCGTGAATCAGATGAAACACAATCAGATAACAGAAAAAAGTGAGAGCCATTAAAATGTGAAACTATTGAGCAATTACGCTACAAAACAAAATAATTAGATGACTTACCTGCAAATTAGTGCAACAGAACCGGGAAGAATCAAAATGGAGAAGAAAAGGGAAACGCGACAGAAATAGAAACTGGTGATTAGACGTTCCAAAAAGCAAATAATTACAAATACTTCCTGGGGGTAACAGTTAAAAGGAAGAACGAGAGATACACAGAAATAAACGAAAGGATCAAGATAGAAAACAAGCTATTCTGAAAATACCAAAGACTGCTAAAAGATAAAATGCTCATCAAAACCTCGAAAGTTACATGAAAATGATCAAACTGTCAAAAACCACATCAATCTATAACAAAAGAAGTAAAAGGGTTAGGAAAGCGGATTGATTCACCGAGGAAAATGAAGAACTAATATGAGCGGCTAAAACTTTAGAGCAGGGTGGCTGACAAAAAACGCCCCAAGCCGTAGCTCCGTTATTTACTATCCGATTTTAAAAAACGAAATATAAAATAAAATGGTTAAGTAAAGACTATCAATTGGCGTAATCAAAATATTATTAGGAACAAAAAGTTTGAACATGCGATAGTCAATTTTTTTTTATAAATGGCAACGAATATTTTTAATTAATGTTTCGGATAAAGAATGTTTTCCTGATTTTGATGATGTATAACACGTCAATTTTTCAACATAAGTTTCAAGTGTGCCGTGAATAGCAATCAAATGCATCAAGTAATAAATACTGTCAATTAGAATGTAAATGTTAATAAATACTGTCATTGTGACATTTGTGTATCGGTGTGACATTAGTTCAACGTTCTGATCCTTTCTGTGAGTTTAATTCATCATTAACATGGATAGCAATCAACTGACCGACATGTTGCAAGTATACTTTGAATGTAATCGAAATAATGCTGAAGCTGTGAGACTCTACAGTTATCGTTATCCGACAAGAGAGGTTCCAGACCGTCGTAAATTCGGAAGAATCGAACAGAATTTAAGAAAATATGGAGCCTTCAAAATGCCAAAAAGTAAGAGTCGACAGTTTAAGGAAAATACAGAATTGGATGTTCTTTTATGCGTGGAAGAAAGTCCATGGACTTCTACTCGGAGAATTGCAAATGAGGTCGGCGTATCGCACCAAACAACACAAGCGATACTCAAAAAGCACAAGTTCATACCATACATCTCTCAAAAAGTACAAGCACTATTGGAAAATAATCATGGTCGAAGAATGCAATTTTGCAACTTTTTCTTAAATGTTACACAACGAGATCGTAATTTTTATCGAAAAATTATTTGGTCGGACGAATGCAGTTTCAGTAATAATGGCATTTTTATCAGAAAGAACAATCGATGTTGGAGCCAAGAAAACCCAAGAATTATAATTGAGAATAATTTTCAGCAAAGATTCAGTTTAAATGTATGGTGCGGTCTTTGGGGTGATCGATTAATTGGCCCATTTTTCATAGATGGCATCTTAAATCAAGCAAAATACCATCAACTATTGCGTGAAAACATTACAAACTTTTTAGATGATTTGCCAATTGCCGAGCTAAACAGAATGTACTTTCAGCAAGATGGCGCCCCTCTTCATAATGCCTTAATAAATGTTGAATGGTTAAATGCGACATTTCCTGAGAGGTGGATAGGGACCAATGGACCAATTCAATGGCCCGCTCGTTCGCCCGACCTTACGCCGCTGGATTTTTGGTTATGGGGCTATCTTCAAGATCAGGTTTATTTTACTAGTCCGGAAAATATAGACATTTTACGGCAAAGAATTCTGAATTCTTGCCGCGAAATACCTCCTAATTTTATACTCAACGCCACTAATGGAGTAATTAGAAGGTGTCAACTATGTCTTCAACAAGGCGGCAGACAATTTGAACAATATTTGTAGATAAGTTTCGTATTTATTTGTATTTTTTTTAAATTTCCATTCCAATAAAATGTTATTAACCACGGCAAACTTGAAACTTATGTTGAAAATTGACGTGTTATACATCATCAAAATCAGGAAAACATTCTTTATCCGAAACATTAATTAAAAATATGTTGCTATTTAAAAAAAAAAAATTGACTATCGCATGTTCAAACTTTTTGTTCCTAATAATATTTCGATTACGCCAATTGATAGTATTTACTTAACCATTTTATTTGATATTTTGTTTTTTAAAATCGGATAGTAAATAACGGAGCTACGGCTTGGGGCGTTTTTTGTCAGCCACGCTGTATATAAGATTTGGAATTACATATAATATTGTTTATCATATGAGTTATGTTCATTTACTCAATGTATATCTGCTTTGCAGTGGCGTAACTTTCTGAGCTGCCCCCCCCCCCCCCCCGCGCGCGAAAAGTACCCTGGCTTTCCAGTTGTCGTATGATGAAAGAAGGGTTTATAATATAGGCCAATACCTATAATAAATATAATAATCTTTTATTCGATAATTTAGATACATAATATAAAATATACAGAACAAAAAAAAATAATATAAATATATTGAAACTTAAAGAAAACGATTTGTGCGACGCGCTTTCTTAGTTGCAAATTCGTCAATTAAGCAATCTAAATTTAGGCTACTGGTTTCTTGGTGCTCTATGCTTATAATCGCTAAACTTGAAGGCCTGCTCTCACTCCTTGTATTTCTTAAATAGTTTTTTTTATTAATATTAGTTTTGAAAAAGAACGTTCAACGGTTGCAACAGTAACTGGCAATGTGAGATATAAAAGAATTGCACTACACACGTCTGACAAATTGTTCGCTGTGTAACTATTGCCTATCAACAAAATATGTCCAAGATCTTTTATGGAATTTAAAATTTTAATTTCATCGCCATAAACTTTTTGCAAGGTTAGTAGGTACTTGTTCGAGAAATTCTGCAGATAGGTCCCGGCTGTAATATATTTGTAATGTTGCTGCAGAACTATACAATTTTTCTTCGAAAAATTCAACCATATTTTTTGGAGCTAAAAAACTAAATCTGCCATAAGTTTCATTTAAACTTTGAAATCTGCTCCGTAATTTTCTCACATATATATCAATACTACTTTTGAATACACCAACTTCAAATAAGCGTTCTGAATTTTCCAAACGTTCATCACATAGTAACTCATCAAAAAAACGTTTAACTTTTCGATGCCTTTTATTCGGAAAATTTGGATTTATTTTCCACGAGTTGGCCACAACCGCTGCTTTTTCTTTAAATTCAAAAAATTTGAGCTGAAGATTTTGAATTCCTTTCAATGTTGATCCTAGCATTTTAGTAGAATTTTCGAGATCAGCTGTCGAATTTTGAAGTAGCTTAGACGTCAAGTTGATCCTTCCTAATATATCACATTGGAAAGTAAGTATAAAAATGAATTCAAAATTTTCTATTATGTTTTTTTATGGCGAATGCTGCTTCACGTTCGTTTACTTGTAATTGCAATATTAGAGAGTACTTTCAAAACTGACGTAACACTTGACTTTATTGCTATAATTGATTCATAACAAGAAGACCACCTTGTTTTACATAAGCTTTTTAATGTACTCGACATGGCTTCTTTTCTGTTTTCTGCTTCAGTTTTTAATTCCCTCCATCTTTTAATGCTGTGTCCAAAGAATGTTTATATTTTTTGACATATATCAAAATCTTTTTATTTTAGGCACGTTTTCATATGCGTCATTTAACACAAGATTTAAATTGTGTGCTGAACAATGAACATAATCTGCGGTTAGTACTTTATTCTTAATTAGTTTTTGTAATCCGCTCATATTAGCAGCGCCATCGTAACCCTGCCCACGACATCTGTCTATATCAATACATATGTCAGCTAAACTGTTTAAAACATCAGTTTCCAGACTTTTGTGGTTTTGTCTGTGACTTCTCGATATCCTATAAAAGATTCATGGATAGTTATGCATCTGGGTTTCTGATGTTCATTCATTTCTATTGTGACATATCTAATAACTTGTGATAACTGGTCAATCTTGGAAACGTCTTGTGTGGTATCCGTTATTATAGAGAAAAACGACGATGCTTTAATCTTGTTAATTTGATAAAGCTCGTCATCAGTTTTATCCAAGACCACGCCTATAATATTTCGTGCTCACCACTTCCTCTATCGACCTCTGGTACAAAAACCCTTACAGAAGTGCCAATAAGCACTGGGGGAAACTTCTTGTCACTTGTTTTTAACATTTTTTCTGCTTGTTCTTTTAGGTTTTCCTTAGCAGTGCCGCTAAATTTTTTGAGCACAATGGGCACAGAACTTTAGACCCATGTCCTTCAAGGGTTGATTCTTCAGCAACAGACACTGCATTTATTATCTTGTGAACTGGCTGAGGGTTGCGTGCTTGTTTCACACTGTTCCAAATTGTTATTAGAGACTTGGCTTGGCTCTGTATTCACCGCAGAGAGTTCAAACGTAGCGGCTTTGGGATCTGCTGCATGTTGATCAAAGTCCTGTATGATTTTCTCCAATGTTTAAGCGACACTAACCGCCCCACGATCACACGAGGCGATGATGCAATAGTAACACTCCTCCCACCCTCTGTGACATACCGAATTCAACACATTTTCGATTGCTGTTTAGGACATGTACAGAATTCCTAGGTAATGTGTATAATAAAATTTATTTCATATATTTCCTGTCGATTTTAGACATTATATACATTTCCTAGGAATTCTATTTAATGACAGATTACATACATTTCCGGTAACATACCGCATGTGTCAAATATCATTAGGTGTAGGGATTCAATATTTATGTGCGATCTATACTTATGAATGTAATACGTGACAACGTGGTACCCCTACTGTTCGTCACCAATGCCGATAACATCCGACATCACAACGATATTCTCCGATCCCGACCCAGATTTTACATTCAATGTTTGGCTGGTAACATGTGGCGGTCCCTGGCCGTCTTATTACTGGAACGGGAAACATCAAATGGCCTCCGCGATCTACTGATCTCTCTCCAAACGATTTTTTTTGTGGGGATATTTAAAAAATATTGTTTATACCCATGAAGCTGGTAGAGCAGAAAACATAGTTGCCTTGAGAGAAAAAATAATTGAGGCTGCTAATTCAGTAACTCCTCAGATGTTAGAAAACGTAAGAGTAAATTTCTACGACCGCCTAGGGCAATGTCTTGCTGTGCAGGGAGGAATCCTTTTTTATTTATTTTATTATGGTTATTTTTTAATTTTATTAGAATTACGCTTTTGTTTGTGTCATGCAGCGTGAACGTAGCTTAATAATTCTCTGCATTTACTGAAAGGAAAAAGAAAAACAAATCCTTGCAACTCGTGAATATTATTTCTGAACGCTTTAGAAACACCCAAGTCGGTGGTCCAATGGTTACTGCATGTATCGGTTCGGTTGTCGCGTCGCTGGCATTGGAAAGGAAAGTAGGGGTACCACGTTGCCACGTATTGCATGGATTGATCGCCTATGGCTAATGAAAATTAACACATGCGGTATATACTCGTATGTAATAAGACTAATAAGTGAATTCTTTAAGAAACTATACTTAAGATTAGATATGTTTTAAAAATATTAGTTTTATTGAAGGGAATTATGATGATTAGTGACAACAGAATTAGAAACTTCAATGTGAATATTGAACTAACGTGTTTAAAGAAAGATATAGGATTGATATTAAGTTGTTGACATTGAGTCCTAGGCTGGATATATTTTTAATATAAATTGTTTTTAGAATATTCCTACAGAGCAGTGCTTCAATGTTTAGAAAGTTTTGCTCATGGTCTGAAACCATCCTCTCTAAGTGGTGGTTTTGTTTTACTGTTTTTCACTTCCGAACAAATGTAGAGAAGCGCCCCACTTAAGTCTCATCACACGCGCTTAATAATAATTCCTGTAAATGGTTTTCTGCTACTGAGAAATGTTGAGATATTAATTACTTCTAGTGGTCGCCCAGAGGTCGAAATTCGACCTTGATTCATAAAATTTTAAGTTTGAACGTTATTGATGTTCTTTTGTCATGGAGTATTAAAGAGGGGTACAAAGTTCTTTCTTCACGTATTAATGAATTACTCAAATTCAAATTCAAATTTATTATTGTATAAAAAAATTTTTTCAATAAAATATATGCAAAAATATAAAATAAAAATATAAGATACATAAAAGAGGAACTGCCAAATAAAACACAATAATAAAAAATGAAGTGTGGCCACCACACGACTTTCTTATACTATGAGAGTTTGAAATTATGGAATTCTAAGAATTTTGTGTATAAACATTATTCAAAATCCTATTATAAATATTTCTATTCTCTTAATAAATCTCTATATAATGCATACTTTGCGAGATATTCGAAAGAAAGTACTACTCGCTAAGAGTAAAAGTGTTACTTCCGGTCCAAATTTTGAAATTTATTTTATACAAAAAAAAATCCAAATCCAACTCTAAATACTTTTGTGCTCTTGATAAATATATATAGAATGCGTAATTTACGATATATTTGCAACAAATTGCTATTCGGTAAAAGTAAAAGTGTTAGTTTCGGTCCGAATTTTGAATTTCTTTTTATACAAAAGATATTGAAAATTAAGTTTTAAATACTTTTATGCTCGTAATGTATCTGTCTAAAAATCTGACTTGCAAAATAAAGCTGATTTTCGGTAAGAGGAAAAGACTTACTTCCGGTAGGAATCTCGAAAAACTTTTTTAATAAAATTGTTCTCAATTATAATTCTAAGTACATATGAATTCTTTATAAATTTGTTTAAGAGGAGCGTTTACCTATCGAAAACTAAGGCATCGCCGTTTCGCGTTTTTTGAATTTATTTTGTAGTTTTAGAATCTCTAATTTGGGTTAGTGATGCAAAAGGCATCAATTTATAATGTCAAAGACAGTTTTTGTACTAATTTTTTTTCTTAAAAAAGTTATGTGTCAGAAATAACGACAAAAATGCTTGAATTTAATTAATGTCTACTAACTAAGGCAGATACACAAAAGAAAAAAACATTTTTATCGTACTTCATATAATAGAGTAAAAGAACAGTCAATTTTTGGATATTCATCAATAAATTTTGAACATTATTCTTAAAAGGCGGCACATGTGTAAAATTTGTCATGCATTACCGGGGCAAAAGGTGAATATAATTTAAAAAGAAGTAATACCTGTACATCCTCATCTGAATTATCCATATTTATTCGTGCCACAGTGGAGATTTTATGCCTTATATTCGAAGGATCACCATACACGTCATTTGGATCAAAGGCACATTCATTGCCAGTGTTATCGCCATCCATTTTTCAAGTAACCAACTTTCCAAAACTTCCGCTTTCATCTACAAGAATAATTTTACTTCAGTGAAAAAATAAAATTTTATGAATATCTCGTCAGTTTACACAAATTTCTAAAAACGTACAAAAGTCTTTTAAATACACCTTTACAAGCAATGACTTCGTTTGTTTTAGTCACAAAATAGCAACGGACTCTTTATTCACGGGCTGAAGTTTGCTCTAGGTTTTTTAAGTGCAAAAATTATTGAAACTTAATAATGTTGGGTGACACTTGCCATAAATCTGTCAAAATTACCCGACGTGGCGCAACAACAGACAAGTAATTTTGTATTATTTTGATTATTTGTTGCCATAGAAAAACTATAGTGTAAAATCCAGGTTATAAACTCGTTAGTCATTTATTTTACTAAACACTCGCTCGCTACGCTTCGCTCGTGATTAATAAAACTTCTGACTAAAATGAGGTTTATAAAATTTGATACATAATATACTAATTAAGCTTGATTTTGAATGATTTTTGTTTAAAATTTGGACCAGAAGTAGAACTTTTACATTTATCTAATAGCAGCTTCTTGCAAATTATGCATTGTACGGATTTGTTACAAGTAAGAAAGTATTTAGAGCTGAATTTGCAACAAGATGGTAAAAGTATGTATTTGAAACTTGATTAGAACCAACTTTTGTATTAAAAATTCGGAGCGCACATACGTACAAGGAAGTCGTGGGGTGCCCACACCTCATTTTTTCTCTGTAATGGTAAAGACAGATTTTTCATCTAGAAAGAAGTAATTCTCGAATTAGAATGATATGATGTAAGAACATTGTAGCACAATATATTAAGAATCTATAAAATAATGAAATACAATCAAAAATCACTACTTAAGAAAATATATTCTTGGAAAGAAATCTCAAGACAACATATTTAAAATCTACATTTACGATAAAAATATCTCAAGAAGTAAGAAAACAGCAAGCAGAAATAAATGCAAAGCAGCTGTATAATCAAATACACCTTATAAGCAGGAGTTATATGCTAAAAAGGAAGCATGTAGTGCAGTGGCGGCTCGGGGTGGTTCACATAGGGAGTGCATAATTTCAAAATTAAAAAGTGTAATACAAGAACGCTTACCCAATCTTTATAAGTTTCACCGACATACTGTTCCAGACAGGTACTGTTCATTGTACAGTTTGTTTTGAGGGAATAATAAATATAACACTACAGTTTGATTACATCTGACGATAAACGAAGTCCATTTTGCGTGTCTTTGACTTGCAGAACAGTTCTATCACTTTTTCATTAAAATTTGGGAAATCATTTATAAATTCAATTAAAAACCGGTGCTGCTTCGATGTGATCTCTGAGCGATTTATCTAATTCTGCCGTAAAATTTATCAATTCCCAAAAAATGCCCTTGGTATTCGACGTTTTCCGTTCATCATGACCCCGAAGTGCTAGTTTAAACGCGACACAAAATCTAATGCAATTTATTATTAAATTTAACATATGCCTATTTTTTGTTACCTGTTCATTGTGTTGTTGCACTGCTTTTCTATATGATGATCTAAAACATTCTGAATGTTATTTTTTCGGAATTTTCATGTTTCGTAATTTTAGCACTAAGATGAATTAAGTCTTTTATTCCGTTCTTTGACCAAGACGGTTCACCACCAAACAAAAGACACGGAAAACAACACAAAGTATTTTTAATTTCACACCCACAAATCCAGTCATTTTTCTGATAAATATTCATTTTGAATTTTCTTATAACGTCTTTACCTTTAACAGATTGTTTATTTTCTAAACATAATTGAGGCATCGGCCGTTTAAAATTTTTTATTGCGATTTTTTCATCATACGTTAACCGCGAAAACGTGTTATTCTGTATCGCAGACACGAAATACATCTTACAACAGCGTTGAGCAGACGGGAATCTTGCTCACATGCTATGTATTATACGATATGGAACTAGAACAAAATACAGTTCTCCCCACCTTCAATGTAATGTTTAATGGCTTAACGCGGCAACAGTAGCGCTTTGCTCATGGGTATGTTTCTCTCGGTGGAAGGGGTCTTTACATCCGTGCGCTGTTAGTCGTCATTATGTATATCTGTGACGACGATCGGTGCATGTAGGTTGTTTCGCGTGCCGTACACGCGACGTTCCTGTTCAATAACTATGAATACGTAATAAATAAATACTTTCACAGTTAGTCGCCGCTTGGTTTGTTTTGTTTCAAAATTCCAGGGGGTGCAATTGCTCACTTGCTCTCATTAAAGAGCCGCCACTGATGTAGTGTAAAAATAAAGAAAAGCAATGGTGTCAACAGAATAATAAAAGAAAAGACCCTGTTAGTGAGAAGCAAGAAGCCAGCGTAAAATATTATGTCCAATTGAAAACGACGGCAGTAAAAGTTCTGATGAAGCCCTCGTGTATTTTTTACAATCTTTCTTCAAAAAGTAAAAGCGGAGAAGAATGGATTCACTGTTCGATATGACGGAAGTGGATCCATGGAGAGCGACAAAGAAGAGTTGACAAGCCGCAAATGTAGATACCACCTTCGAGTTAATTAAAAAATGTTTGAAAATTTGTTCTTTCTATGTTATACAAAATGGGGCAGGCAAACATCCTTAATTTTGAAGTTGAATAAAAAGGGAACTGAAAGAGGTAGAACACATTTGTTTTATTATTTTAAAAAAGCAATATTGCAAGCGTTTCTTTGGTTAAGTTTTAAACAAAATATCTTGCTAATGATGGCCTTCATTATCAATACATTGTTGTAGCCGGATATTGAAGTTTCGCATCACCCTCTGAAGCATCTCTCCCGGTATGCCACCTATTTTCAGGAGTATTGTTTCTTTTAAGGCTTATTTGTACACCTCAGCTTTGAGGTAGCCCCAGAGGAAATAGTCGCAGGGTGTTAAATCCGGCGAGCGCGCGGCCTATGTAATGTCACTGAACTTGGAAATCAAACGGCCGGGGAAAATTTCCCTCAAAACAGCCATTGATTTATAGGCTTTGTCGGCCGTGGCGCCATGCTGTTGGAACCAGACACGTCCCACATCCAACTGTTCGAGATGTGGTACAAAAAAATCTTGGATCATGCCCACATACTGTTCAGAAGTGATGGTAATGATCATGTTCCTCAAAAGGGTAGGGCCCGACAATGCCTTCACTGCTGACTGCACACTAAACTGTTACCCTATCACTATGTAAAGGCCTTACTTGAATCTGTCTAGGGTTGACATCACGCATATTCTGCGGAAAGTTGGAAAAGCGCCTCGTCGCTGAAAGAAATTAATGCGTCGTCAGGCAGATTAGCAATCAAATTTTCACATGTCTGTATTCGATTATTACAATCCTGTTGTGACAGTTCTTAAGTAACAATCATCTTTTAATGATGGATATGATGGTCAATGTGAAGAATTCGACGTACAGTACGGATAGATAGGTTGAGGGCAATCGCGTGTTTACGAGTAGAGCGCGTTTTAGACGTAATGGACTGTTTTACTCGCTCTATGTTCTCCGATGTTCAACTGGTCCTCTGTACGCCAACTCTCTTTTTCGCAACATTCCCATATCTGCAGAAGTTATCCACCCAAGACATAATCAATTTCCGATCGGGCATTGTATTTCGAGGAGGAATTTGGTAGCGAATACTCATCGCACGTAGCACCGCGACGATAGAACTTTTTTGAGAAAAGTAGGTTTTAACAGCAAAAGTGCGTTGCTCAATAAACCACACCATTTTGTCAACTGACAGGTGACAGATTGAAACTTCCCGAAGTACTGCATCACTTAAGCCTATTCCCAATCTTCTGCAAACTCAACCATCGTCACAATGGCCACGTGATAGTAGGGATGTTTTCCTGCCCCACCCTGTATATATTTTATCCCATTCTACCAACATGTTTGGATAACACGGCTAATTAACAGACGAATTAAAAAATATGTACAGAATGAAAAATAGGTTTTCGTCTTTACAGGCGAAAGGAATTCGGATAGTTTGGAATGGGGTTTGAAAATCAACGACAACCGTAGAAGCCTAGGACTTAGATATAAGTTTGTTATTTGTTTTTCTAAACAAACAGATATTCACGTTACTCCTAACATTAAGTATCTCATTTTACACACATTTCTCTTATTAATTAACGCTTTCATACATATACTGTGTGTCCAAAAAGTCTGGAAACACCCAAATAAAGTCGAAACGGATGATTTTTGAGAAAAATGCAAAAACAGGTCAATTAGTATTTTCAAAAAACTACTGGCTGATGGTATCTGTTTGGAATTTTTGATGACCTTGAAAAAGTTATGATGTCATCAAAAAAAATTTAAATGGCAACGTCGCATTTTTAATTTATTTTTTGATAGATCTTTTAATTGTCTAAACGACAGTAAAAAAAATTTTCATTCTACTTAAGAAAAATTTTGAAAAAAAAAAATCATTATAGAAAACAAAGAACATTTTAATCGTAGAAATCAGCAAAAACTCTTACAATAAATGTTCAAAATGTTGTCCTTGAGCATCTTGGCAATACCCTAAACGATAATAAAATTCATTTTGAACGTTTTCTATCATTTCAGGAGTGATCCTTCGTACTTCAATTTCAATCCGTTGACGCAAGTCTTCCAAATTTTCAGGTTTAGTTGCGTATACCTTATTTTTTAGGTATCCCCACAAAAAATAATCAATAGGCGTTAGATCTGGCGACCTAGCCGGCCACTCGATAGCCCCTCTCCTGCCAATCCATCTGTTTGGGAAGGTATTCTCGAGATAATGCCGAACATTTCCCGCATAGTGGGGTGGAGCCCCATCTTGTTGAAACCAAATTCTTTGGCTGGGCAAATGAGGATCTTCATGGTTCGGAAATATTTCTGCTAATGACGGAATTAAATAATTTTGTAAAAAATCCAAATACATTTCCGCCGTCAGGTTACCGTTGAAGAAAAAAGGCCCTATAATTCTGTTACCAATTAAACCAGCCCATACATTTAACTTCTGAGGATACTGAGTTCGTACCTCTCTCATCCAGCGTGGATTTTGGCGTGCCCAGTACCTGCAGTTTTGTCTTTTAACAGTCCCATGTAATGTGAACGTAGCTTCATCTGAGAATAAGATATTTCTGATAAAAAAGGGATCATTATAACACATAGGCATCAGTTGTTCGCAAAACTGTACACGCCTCAGACAGCTCATGAACCAAACAGATTTTGTAGGGATGATACTTAGTTTTCCGGAAAATATTACCAATTGTAATCTTCGACACGTTAAACTCCCGAGCAAGCTGCCGTGTACTAGAATTTGGAGTTTCCTCTACTGACAATAATACGTCGAGTTGCGTATTTTCTGCGATCTTTGGACGACCACTTCTAGGGCGATCTCGAACATGCCCTTCTTCTTGAAATTTTTTGTGAATCTTACTCACTGCAGAAATACTAATTGGGGCACGCTCCGATGTTCTGTATTAAATAAGTCGCAAACTTCTCTAACTGAACGAGCCCTATCCCCAAAACCAATCATCATCAATATTTGAATACGTTCCCTCTCACTTAAAACCATTTTTAAACAGATATTTTTAATTTACGCACAATTCGTATTTGACAGAATGTTACAAATAAAACAAAATGTGTTTGAAAAATAATCGACTTTTAAGCCAACTATGTTTTTTTTTTAAAGACAAACTTTTCCATTTTCGAAGAAGTAATTAAATTTTTCTCGGTCATTTTCTTAAGTAAAATGAAATTTTTTTTTACAGTGATTTAGACAATTAAAAGATCTATCAAAAATAAAATTAAAAATGCGACGTTGCCATTTAAATTTTTTTTGATGACATCATAACTTTTTCAGGGTCATCAAAAGTTCCAAACAGATACCATCAGCCAGTAGTTTTTTGAAAATACTAATTGACCTGTTTTTGCATTTTTCTCAAAAATCATCCGTTTCGATTTTATTTGGGTGTTTCCAGACTTTTTGGACACACAGTATATATATTATAGACATAAATAATAGGTTCTTATTTAACTCAATTATATGATGTCAGATTGCTTAACCATTAATCCAAAATAATTAAGATATTACAGATATCCGATTCAAATGAGTCGTGTAATGTGAGAATGGTTAATTTGAAATTAAAAATGAGGTGTGGCCACCACACGACTTTCTTATACGTATGAGCGTTTCAAACTGTACAATTTTAAGAATTTTTTTATACAAAACTTATTCAAAATCCTATATTAAGTACTTTTACTCTCTTAATAAAACGCTATAGAATGCATACTTTGCAAGATATTCGAAAAAAAGTGCTACTAGCTAAGAGTAAAAGTGCTACTTCCGGTCCGAATTTTGAAATTTCATGTATACAAAAAATATTGCAAATATAACTCTAAATACTTTTGTACTCTTAATAAATATATATAGAATGCATAATTTACGACATATTTGCCAAAAATCGCTATTCGGTAAGAGTAAAAGTGTTACTTCCGGTCCGAATTTTGAAATCTTTTTTATACAAAAGATATTGAAAACTATGTTTTAAATACTTTTATACACGCAACGTATCTGTCTAAAAAGCTTGACTTGCGAAATATTCACAAAAAACCGTTTTTCGATAAGAGTAAAAGACCTACTTCCGGTAGCAGCTTCGAAAAACTTTTTAAATAAAATTGTTCTCAATTTTGATTTTAAGTACATATGAATTCTTTATAAATTTCTATAAACTTAGTACTTGACGAAATATTGGCAAAATTCGATTTTTTCACTGAAGTAAACTGCTACTTCCGGTCTACCGATTTTACTGAAAAACTAATCAGATCTCAAGAGGGAGATTATACACGTAAATACAAAATTTGGAATTGATATCTCCAGCGGTTTGACCGCTATCGTGGTCACAGACAGACAGACAGACATACACACACAGAGTCATTTTTTAAAAACCACTTTTTTGGTATCAGGGGACCTCAAAACGTGGACATCTGCAAAAATCTCGAGGTCGAAAATTTTCATCATCACAATACTTCCTTATACTACGTATAAGAAAGTAAAAAGTAAAATATAAACACATCAGATATTGTAAAAACCTTAAATTGTAATGGTACTTCGTAATGAAGTCAGTCTTGTAAAACTTCTCGTTATGAATTTTTAATGAAATATTTAAATTAAGATAGTTCTTATTACGTGTTGTACTCTGGTTGAGTAGCGCATTAATTTATATAGGTATGTTATATGCACGGGCATGTGTGAATGAGATGAGTCGTTATTTTCACTTATATGTATCTTGCGTCAGAAAAAAACGAAAGATATCTAAATAGAAAACTACTTCCTTACAATCAAAAGTAGAGCAACTAATAATACTTAACGTTGAATGTGAAGTGTTTGATGACTGCGAAGTGCTAAACATATCGATTATCGTTATTGTCGGAAATGTTTACATGGTAAATACCGAAAAGTAGGCTTCTTATCTAATCAAATTATGAAAATATGTATCAGATCTTTTGCTTGCCATAATAGATATATAATGATTCCTAAGATTTGCGATATTTAATTTATTTAGCAAAACTCGTTCGATATTGAAAGACCATTATAAAGAACATCTTTTATATGGTATATGGTCTTTGAAAGTTGATGAGAAAGGTACTAAGACCTGCAGAATGGGCTTATTACAATTGAAAGGCTCTACGCAAGAAGTTTCTAAGTCACTTTTTCATATTCTCAGATATGTATTTAAGATTCTATGTTTTATTTATCAATTTACATTTACGCACTTTTTAACAAAATTACTGCAATACTTATTTCAAAAATTTTATTTCAGATAAAAATAAACCAATAATTATACAATAATAGTAAAATAAACCTTCCCTCAAACTTAATTTATTGTCTTAACATGCAATAAAGTTTTTTTCCGCTTAAATGTAATGATTTCAATAAAAAAGAGATATTCTTAACTTTGACTTCTTCTTTTCTCTTTCCAGTTTTTGCGGATCTGATCTTCGTTTCTTGGGTTTTGCTGTTTCTTCATCGTTTTCATTTTTGTCTTCAGTAATAATCACGTTATAATTCTCTACTGGGCTTCCCCTAACCTTAACCTCATTTTCAGGAAGAAGCCACACATTGTCATTGCTAGCTGACTAAAGTTCTATAAAAACAATGTATTACTGTTTACATAATTGTTTAACATTGTACTTACTTTCATCACTGTGCATCTTAGAAAAAATATTTGCACTAGGTACAGGGTTATTGACTATATTTGGACCAATAGATAACTTTGTTATTTGAAGGATTAGAAAAACGTTTAAATTAGGAAAGTTGTAGGATTTCACTCAAGGCGCTAGAATTTGATATCAGAAAAAACAAACGAACGTCGTAAAGCCGTCAAAAACGGCTAACTTAGTTTTTTTTAAATGGAATACCCTATATAATGTTACATAATCTGATTCTAAATAAAATTTCGAGTATATTCCATTTATATAACATATACCTACATTCAACTGTTTTCGCGCTATCGCTGATTGAAAATCGTACTACTACTATGTTTCCATAGAAACCCCGTAATGACTTACGTAAATTCATATACGAAGGGTGTAGAAAACATATTAGTAGTACGATTTTCAATCAGCAATAGCGCGAAAACAGTTGAATGTAGGTATATGTTATATAAATGGAATATACTCGAAATTTTATTTAGAATTAGATTATGTAACATTATATAGGGTATTCCATTTAAAAAAAACTAAGTTACCCGTTTTTGACGGCTTTACGACGTTCGTTTGTTTTTTCTGATATCAAATTCTAGCGCCTTGAGTGAAATCCTACAACTTTCCTAATTTAAACGTTTTTCTAATCCTTCAAATAACAAAGTTATCTATTGGTCCAAATATAGTCAATAACCCTGTACAATAGGTAGTTGAGAGCTGTTTTAATGTAAAACGCAACTAACCACTGCTTTATTAACTAGAGTACTTCTTAAATATTTAGGTACTTTTTGCACAAAATTTGCTAAATTAGCTGAGAATGAGAGGTTTGAATAACATGGTTAGAGGCCTTTTAAACGGAAACCAGCAAGTGTGGTAGAAAGTCCATCCATTCTTATCAGAAAAGATGCAAATAGTACAAATCTCTTCAATGTCACTTAGGATTTTTTTGCATAGAGCCCTTCAATTTAAGCACTTACTCTTGCAGGCTAATCCGTCTTGAAAGGTGTAGTAAGATGACAACTAGGTTTTTGAAAACGAAAGACCATTCGAGGAATACATGTAGTATACACTGATAAACTCGTTTACTTGGTCCAAACAACATTTTGTCTACGTTAACCAAAATATATGATTCACTATGGGCAAACAACAATTTCCTTGCGATAACAAAAAAAATTGTTTGAGTTACTTCAGTTATTTCAAGCAAATGTATTATTAAAATAACTAATTTTGTGTTCCGTGTATATAAATATGTATAGAATTTAGTTGGGACAAACATGCTTTATATTTGGAGTGATTCAATATCGCATTGGAAGAAATTACCTATTTCATAAGGCTAAGCACATTTCTTTCAGATGAACAATACATTAATAAATTCATTAAATAAATATATTTATTTAGTAAGTATAAATTGTATTTGTTTGTACATATTAACAAAATCATTTACTTGTACTAAAAATGTTTACAACATATCAAACAAAGTCCTTCCTTGAGACAACATATTTTCTATTTTTTTTCTATTCTATTTAAATATAATTTTGTTTATACAAGAATAACATTTATGTGGTTAAAATACGTACATTATTCTACAAGTGCATATCAGCCATATATCCATCCCCACTGCAAACTCATAAAAATTACTGCAGGAATCAACAAATACATTTGCAGCAATCCTTGTAACAGATCTACTTCGTATACCTACATATATTTATGAATGTGTAGTCAATAAGATATAATTTATTACTGGACGCCATCATAAACAATGTATGTAATTTTTAATTGCATACTTGTTATACCCCCATGCCTAATTATGGAAGGTGTAATGTGAAATAAAAAATTAATCTGTAATAATAACTTTATTAAACACAAAATAAATTTGACAGAAAATAAAATTTATAATAATAACAGATAATATTTAATACATATCTAGATATATATATATATATATATATATATTGTAAAAATTTTTGTAATGACATTATTATTAGAATATGTCAGCAATGTTAAATTGTTAATCTAGAAATCATATGCTGACATTTATAATTATATTTTGATGTATGTCAAGTCTTTTGACAAAATTTTAAGAGAAACATTTTATTTATACAATTTTAACTGTTATACCTATTCTTAAGTAAGTAATCTTGTTTTGTATTAATTTTTGAACCATTATTGTAACTTATACTTATAATTTCAGTTTTCTGAAGAAGACATTAATATTAAAAAATGTCGAAACGTTAAAACCTAGTATTTATTGCATTTCGTTAAAAAGGCCTAATACCAAGAATTTACCTACACGTATATATATATATTGTGACAATACTCTTAATTAATATAGAGTACCATGACATTCAGATAAATAAATTAATCTTTAAATCTTTATTATATAATTTTATCCCAAAAACTAGCTCAGATATTATAACTTTCAAAATATTTACAAATTAATAAGCAAAGATTTTGTACTAATTGAGTTGCTGACTATCAGTAATCTGTATGTTTAAGCAACTATTAATGTGCTATATGGGTTGCTGACCTACAGTGGCTTGTATAATTAAAGCAGTTTCCTATATCTTAATATGTTCAGTAACCTTATTTGATAGCTTTTTTACCGATCTTTAAAATTAATAATTTATATCAATTATTAAATAATACCAAAACTATGTGTAATTGTGCAAGTACCTATTAAGATTAATTACATCAATTTTTCACACAACTATACAAGGTATGTATTTCAAAAACAATTTGTACCATTTACAATTACTGACATATATAATTTTCTCCTTTTAGGTTAAGGTTATAAGCGTTTCTGTATCTTTTCCCACTCCACTCAAACTAATCATTTATTTTACGATGCCAAATAAAAGAAAATATCAGTATAGATTTGTTTAATTCGTTGAAATTATATAGAAGTAATTATAGAAATTTATAGACAATTATCAAAAATACACATATGGAAATTTTTCCTCAACACGTCTAATCAACAATATGAGAAGAATTTAATACGAGATTGTCACTTGACTACAATGGTTATAAATGCAATAACGTAAGTATTAACCTTTACTACTATTTAATTCAATATCTGAAACCTGTTTGTTTCTATTCTTTATAGAATTTTAATAAAGTATTTATAAGCAGAACCTTAATATTTCGGGTAAAACTAAATTTTGTCATTCAATTATGTAGTTTGATTATACAAAAGCCTTTTGCTTTCCAAACAAATTCTTATTTGAGATTATGATTTTATATCAGAAAGTAAAGAATTAGATTTACTATAAATAAAGATGAAATACAATAATTCACACGATTATTACAACGATTTATAATTTCTCTTCAGAAATTATGCAATAAATATTACTTTAACTCCGAAATTAATTTCAATGTTTATACGACCTGATATAATTATTATAGAATTTCTTTCTTATTCTTCAATGTGTTTCCTTCTAGCGTACTTTCTTCTCACTCTTGTGATGATGTTAGTATAACAAACTGGATTCTTCGGACCTCGAACAGTTATCCTGTCGTACCTGGATGAAATCTCTGCACTCTCGTATACGTTTTGGAATGCTCGAACTGGGACGGTTTATAATACGATTTCCTGTCGTACCTGGATGAAATCTCGGCACTCTTGTACACCTGTAATAAACACACACTATCTTGATGTTCTCTGGACTTCTACGTTCCTGGAATGCTCGAACTGGGACGGTTTATAATACGATTAGCCTCGGATTATTACACTCCTGGATTAACAAACTTGTGCACCATAAATTCTCACTTGTATATTAATTCTTCAATTCAACTGGTTCAATGATTCATATGCAGGAACTCCTAAATGATTCTGACGGGATGTTTATAGCTGTATTGGAAATACTTCTTAAATATCCACTTATAAGGTAAGTTCGAAATAAATCACTCTTCTCTTTACTATATGTTCTAAATATTTATCCTTTCCTCCTTCCTTTATGTTATCCACCAGTAATATTAATGGAAAATTTCTAATTATTAACTATTTTCCTGAAATAAAATCTCACTATCTTCTCCGTTAATTATTAAACACTTCTATTACTCTTTGAAGCGAAAATTATGAACATTAACTGTATTTAATGATAAAATTCTTTCTCTTCTCGAGAAACACGTTCGCGTTTTCCCGAAAAAATTAGAATTGTTATTTTTTTCATTTCCCATTTCCTTGACGATTATAAATTAATTTTCATTTACCAATTATATTGTTCCACACAGTTTATTTATTCAACAAAGTTTCTACATTATTATTGAATGTTTTAAATACCTATTTAGAATTTCCCAATCTTACTATATAAAATCTCAATTGAATATTTTAGTTTGTTTTCTCCACTTCTACCTATTAATACCCAATTCTAGTAGTATGTTTTTATACATGTCAAAATCTGACATTTCCAAAATTTGAATTTTGGCGCGTTAGCTATTCATTATTTTATTGCATTTATATTTTTAAATTTCATTACTTATTACTATTCTCATATACTTTGTTAATTAAACAAGTTTTCACAAACATTATATTACATATACAAACAAATCAAGTAATATTTAAATCTTTACTTTCAGGATGAAGAAAACTAAACATCAAAGTATCCTGCCACAACTGTCTATGCAAATGCATGAAGAAAACAGAATAAACTACACATTTGATGACATTAACCTCTTTATACATTTGGTATACTTTAAATATTTTATTAATATAAAAATTCTGCTATATAAAAAAACACTTTAAATTAAATTCCTCTAATTTATTTATCAACCATATTGTTGCCTAGTCATAGTTAATGGTAAACCATTACAATATATATATATATATATAATTAAATTTCTTGGACGATTTAGAGGTCAATACTAATTTCAAATTAATTTAAAATTAGTTTTAATTGTTAATTAGGTAATTTTTAATATCTTTAAAAATTACCCAGCGGTCCAGGAATCGAACCCGATATCTCCTGATTACTAGTCAGGTGTGTTATCCACTACACTACCACGGGCTTCGGTCTCGACTCCTTTAAATTGTACTGATATACATATACATATACATATAGCAAGTAACAGGTGGAAAGTATTGCTGGTATACCAGCGTATATAAGCACCGAAACGTCCATGTGCTGTATATGATAAATAATTCTAAATTTTTCTTGACCTTATTCACATATTCATGTGCATATATATATATAATTAAATTTCTTGGACGATTTAGAGGTCAATACTAATTTCAAATTAATTTAAAATTAGTTTTAATTGTTAATTAGGTAATTTTTAATATCTTTAAAAATTACCCAGCGGTCCAGGAATCGAACCCGATATCTCCTGATTACTAGTCAGGTGTGTTATCCACTACACTACCACGGGCTTCGGTCTCGACTCCTTTAAATTGTACTGATATACATATACATATACATATAGCAAGTAACAGGTGGAAAGTATTGCTGGTATACCAGCGTATATAAGCACCGAAACGTCCATGTGCTGTATATGATAAATAATTCTAAATTTTTCTTGACCTTATTCACATATTCATGTGCATATATATATATAATTAAATTTCTTGGACGATTTAGAGGTCAATACTAATTTCAAATTAATTTAAAATTAGTTTTAATTGTTAATTAGGTAATTTTTAATATCTTTAAAAATTACCCAGCGGTCCAGGAATCGAACCCGATATCTCCTGATTACTAGTCAGGTGTGTTATCCACTACACTACCACGGGCTTCGGTCTCGACTCCTTTAAATTGTACTGATATACATATACATATACATATAGCAAGTAACAGGTGGAAAGTATTGCTGGTATACCAGCGTATATAAGCACCGAAACGTCCATGTGCTGTATATGATAAATAATTCTAAATTTTTCTTGACCTTATTCATTTATATATACCGGGTGTCAACGAGATCATGTATCAGCCCGCCATTTATTTATTAGTTAAAATAAAACTTTGAAATTCGGACCGTATATATGAGTGATTGGTGGGCTTCTTCAGGTACACTCAGTTTTTCTATAGCTCTTCCGGTCAAACCGGAAGTGACGTTAATTTTGAATTTTTAAATACAACGTTTATTATTTCTGTTCATATTCTGTTTCCTCTAAAAATTTGCCATCTAGTGCAGGTTAACTTTTGACATTTATGTCAAAGATGGCGGTATCTGTTAAATTTATACATTAAAGTGAAACTGCTTCGCAACAATTGTCGAAATGTAACAACCATCAAAGTTAGCTTTGAAAACAATTAAGAAACGTATTTTTCACATTTACACGCATTGGCGAAGGAAACATGTATTTCACGTTGAAATTACTAAAGAAAATAAGATTTTTTTTTTTTTCATTTTCAAATGACAGGTACTCGTTTTTTTTAAATAGTAACACCTATTTTTTATTACAGTGCCATATTGGCATAATTTTTAGCTTTCAAGTGATATAAAATATGCTGTGGTTTAGTGGTAGACAGGTAGTACAGAATATAAAATGTTTTAAAAGTACATAGTCTAATTCCAAAGCAACAGAGCAATTACATTTCAAATGAAAAAACACAGTTATCATAGGAAATAAACGTCACCTGTAAACAACTAACAGGCTGTGAACTGTCAATACAAGTTGATTGATAGTTCACGTTATTTTTGTGTATTGTTTAAAAGTTATTTTATAGTTGTACAGTAAACAATACATATTTGGTAATGTATACACGAAATGAAAAAGTTGATATTCTTTTGATTTATGGAGAATGCCGTAAAAATTCAAGAGCCGCTGTAGCGCTCTATGCACAGCGCTTTCCAGACCGACAGCACCCACCCCCAAATTATTTTGTAAGAGTAGAATCTCAATTCAGGAGCGAAGAAGACGATCCACAAAATAATAATGTAAAGCTTATTGTTGACGAAGCAACAGAAATTAATGTACTCGCCTTAGTTGAAGTTGATAAAACGGTTTCCCTCCGACAAATCGGTCGCGAGTTAACGATTAGTTATGAATCTGCTCGAAAAATTCTAAAGAAACATAACTACAAATCTTTCAAGTATCAGATCAACCAACACCTGTTCGAAACCGATTTTGTGAGAAGGTTAGAGTTTTGCAACTGGGCTGTAGATAATATCCGAAGAGACGGTAATTTTGCTGGTAACATTATTTTTTCCGATGAATCAAGATTCACAAATCTTGGATTATTTAACCGACAAAACACGAGATACTGGGCGCAGGAAAATCAGCGATTGTACAGACAAAGTAACCATCAAGTGAGGTTTGGTTTTAATGTTTGGCTGGGAATGATTGGGGACGTTCTTTTGCCTCCTATAATTTTTGACGGACATCTAACTTCCGAAAGATATTTGGATTTTTTAAATAATGAAATTAATGACTTTTTAAATTATTTACCAAGGGAGCAAAGATATGCTGTATTTTTTCAGCAGGACGGTGCACCACCTCATAATTCACGACTCGTTAGGGATTACTTAAATCAAACTTTTGGTGACCTCTGGATTGGTACCAATGGGCCAGTCAGGTGGCCTCCTAGATCACCGGATTTAACACCCTTAGATTTCCATATCTGGCCATATTTGAAAGAAAAAGTATACACTGTACAATCTGCTACTCGCGAAGAACTGGAAGCACGAGTGAGGCAAGCAATAAATAATATAACCAGGCACCAGTTACATAATTGTGTAAGGGAATTTATACGACGTGTTAATTTATGTAGAGATCAGGAAGGGCGACATTTTGAACATTTATAATAAATACCTAAATAATAATAACTTACATCTAGCTCCTTTCAATAATACTCATAACTTCTTAACATAGATTTTTTAAATTACTGTTTTCGCTATTGTTGTGTTACTAATAGTTTTAATGCAAACATTGAACATGTGTGTATCTTTGTTTAATATCTAGTAGTTGATTAAATTTATGGAAGTCGTTTATTTTCTATGATAACTGTGTTTTTTCATTTGAAATGTAATTGCTCTGTTGCTTTGGAATTAGACTATGTACTTTTAAAACATTTTATATTCTGTACTACCTGTCTACCACTAAACCACAGCATATTTTATATCACTTGAAAGCTAAAAATTATGCCAATATGGCACTGTAATAAAAAATAGGTGTTACTATTTAAAAAAAACGAGTACCTGTCATTTGAAAATGAAAAAAAAAAAAATCTTATTTTCTTTAGTAATTTCAACGTGAAATACATGTTTCCTTCGCCAATGCGTGTAAATGTGAAAAATACGTTTCTTAATTGTTTTCAAAGCTAACTTTGATGGTTTTTGCATTTCGACAATTGTTGCGAAGCAGTTTCACTTTAATGGATAATTTTAACAGATATCGGTATCTTTGACAGAAATGTCAAAAGTTAACCTGCACTAGATGGAAAATTTTCAGAAGAAACAGAATATGAACAGAAATAATAAATGTTGTATTTAAAAATTCAAAATTAACGTTACTTCCGGTTTGACCGGAAGTGCTATAGAAAAACTGAGTGTACCTGAAGAAGCCCACCAATCACTCATATATACGGTCCGAATTTCAAAGTTTTATTTTAACTAATAAATAAATGGCGGGCTGATACATGATCTCGTTGACACCCGGTATATGCACATGAATATGTGAATAAGGTCAAGAAAAATTTAGAATTATTTATCATATACAGCACATGGACGTTTCGGTGCTTATATACGCTGGTATACCAGCAATACTTTCCACCTGTTACTTGCTATATGTATATGTATATGTATATCAGTACAATTTAAAGGAGTCGAGACCAAAGCCCGTGGTAGTGTAGTGGATAACACACCTGACTAGTAATCAGGAGATATCGGGTTCGATTCCTGGACCGCTGGGTAATTTTTAAAGATATTAAAAATTACCTAATTAACAATTAAAACTAATTTTAAATTAATTTGAAATTAGTATTGACCTCTAAATCGTCCAAGAAATTTAATTATATATATATATGCACATGAATATGTGAATAAGGTCAAGAAAAATTTAGAATTATTTATCATATACAGCACATGGACGTTTCGGTGCTTATATACGCTGGTATACCAGCAATACTTTCCACCTGTTACTTGCTATATGTATATGTATATGTATATCAGTACAATTTAAAGGAGTCGAGACCGAAGCCCGTGGTAGTGTAGTGGATAACACACCTGACTAGTAATCAGGAGATATCGGGTTCGATTCCTGGACCGCTGGGTAATTTTTAAAGATATTAAAAATTACCTAATTAACAATTAAAACTAATTTTAAATTAATTTGAAATTAGTATTGACCTCTAAATCGTCCAAGAAATTTAATTATATATATATATGCACATGAATATGTGAATAAGGTCAAGAAAAATTTAGAATTATTTATCATATACAGCACATGGACGTTTCGGTGCTTATATACGCTGGTATACCAGCAATACTTTCCACCTGTTACTTGCTATATGTATATGTATATGTATATCAGTACAATTTAAAGGAGTCGAGACCGAAGCCCGTGGTAGTGTAGTGGATAACACACCTGACTAGTAATCAGGAGATATCGGGTTCGATTCCTGGACCGCTGGGTAATTTTTAAAGATATTAAAAATTACCTAATTAACAATTAAAACTAATTTTAAATTAATTTGAAATTAGTATTGACCTCTAAATCGTCCAAGAAATTTAATTATATATATATATGCACATGAATATGTGAATAAGGTCAAGAAAAATTTAGAATTATTTATCATATACAGCACATGGACGTTTCGGTGCTTATATACGCTGGTATACCAGCAATACTTTCCACCTGTTACTTGCTATATGTATATGTATATGTATATCAGTACAATTTAAAGGAGTCGAGACCGAAGCCCGTGGTAGTGTAGTGGATAACACACCTGACTAGTAATCAGGAGATATCGGGTTCGATTCCTGGACCGCTGGGTAATTTTTAAAGATATTAAAAATTACCTAATTAACAATTAAAACTAATTTTAAATTAATTTGAAATTAGTATTGACCTCTAAATCGTCCAAGAAATTTAATTATATATATATATGCACATGAATATGTGAATAAGGTCAAGAAAAATTTAGAATTATTTATATATATATATATATATATATATATATATATATAGATTTAATATTAATTAGTACGGTCAAATTATACATACTTCTAATTTATTGCCTAATTCTCCAAAAATTATTGGCGTAGATAGTAATGACTTCGAACAGTACAATTAAATAAATAGAACTTGTTGAGTAATAATTATAATTATCGAAATTCTGTTATAAAAATTTTGTCGCCGATGACTGGAACATACATTCCACGAAAGCTGGTCGCGTGCCCGTCAGTTGAGCCAGGTTCTTGAACGTTTTGTATTTAATTATATCAATAAGACGCATGAAAGTGTTGTGCTTTTCTCAAAAACAAACTTTTGAGTAAATTAAACCCGTAGTTGTAGTTGCAAAAAATGTGAAGTTAACTTGTTAGAAAAGCTTCAATTATCGTCTGAAACGGTCACGGAAATTACATACAGGTGAGTTTATACACAGGCAATGTTCCTAGTACAAGAAATTGCTGATGAATTGCCTATCCGTAAGTTCAAATTTGAAAATCTTAGATTACGAGTCACACGGTGTGTGAAATGATATCCACGAATACAATGGCGTAACGTTGGTTGTCAAATAAAGGTCTAAAAACTTTTATTTCTTTAGCACACATATACAATTAAGGTAAATTTACTTGACTTGACTTGGTCAATCATTGTTTAAAACACCGATTAGTACAAATTTGCGTTTTCCCAATACCGGTAAGTGCTAATAGATTAAGAACGTTGTTAATCGAAGAAATTTAACCGGTGTTTTGAGTACCTGATAAAATACTAAACGGTGATTAGGATTATTTGCATTTGCGCATAACTTTGATTGAGATTTTAATTTTTGTTGTTATTGACAGATGTTATGTTTTCATATGTATTTGTTTTACTGTAAGCATGAAAGTATTTTTTGGAATTATATTAATTAATTAATAATTATTTTCATCAGAGATTTAGCAATTGTATTGCTTCTTCTATAAATGTAATAAACAGTATATATAATTAAAAATAAAAACGTGATATTGAATATGAGTAACTTTTACCTAACTACAAAAATATAGTTAATTAATTACTAGAAATACATTATCTTTTCTGATGACAAAGATTCAGTTTTGGAAATTTTCTAATTCTACTACACTTTTGGAACTGTATCTCAATTCGTTAGATTCTATATATTCTGTGGCAATTTATGGTTAATTTACTCTTTTCCTTTTTGCAATTGAATTTAACACCATCTTATTAAATAACTATTTTGTACTCACTCTAGATATGTTATTAACATATTCCAGAACATAACATTTTTTAAGAGTGGCGTTTACCAACAAATAGAAACTTATGCAACTTATATTACTCACGGGACGCAAGGGGGTGTAAGTAGGTGAAGGTTGACGATATTCGGTTCTGTCACAGCGCTTCGGTTTTATTCACAAATTCTGTCATATAGATAAAGAAATATTATAGATAGGAAACATAATGTATAAAGAATGAGCACTTACGGAACTGTTGACGTTGTTGATGTTTTATAATAAACCAATTTTCGCTTGCCCATAACTGTTATATTATTATACACTCGAATATTATAGGTATATATGACATTTAAATGCCAGTGACAGTTTGTAATTAAACTGTCACTCGAATTTAAGTCTGCAATAGCCGACCGATTCCGATAGATTTTCGTCTTCGCTAGGACCGGTAGAGATACCGTAAAGTGGGGATAGACGACGCGAAAAAGCGCGTGTAAAATGTGTGTGACAATGTTTACTGTTTAATGTTTTTTATCTTTAAAAATAATTACATAAATTTGATTTTTTCTTTATATTGTACATCAAATGTGCAGCTGGCGCGTATACGTCGTTTTTTTTCTTTTGTGTACCAGCCTTAATTAGTAGACATTAATCAAATTCATGCATTTTTGTGGTTATTTCTAAAACACATAACTTTCTTAAGAAAATAAATTAGTACAAAAACTGACCTTGACATTATAAATTTATGCCTTTTGCATCACTAACCCAAATTTGAGATTCTAAAATTACAAAATGAGTTTAAAAAACGCGAAACGGCGATGCCTTAATTTTCGATAGGTAAACGCCCCTCTTAAGTTAAAATCGTGTAAACCAATTTGGAATGTTTTCTCAATCAACCTTCTTTGATTTAGGACATTAGGACTACAATTAGTTAGGATGTATTGTTTTTAGTAAACATCTGATATATGATCTTTCAGTAAAACAACTGCCTTTATTCATTTTACCGAAATTTGGTGCAAATTAAATCGTCTCAGATATATGGCAATAGAAAGTGCTATATCTGATACCATTAGAGTGTGATTGATAATCCAGCTTAAGATCCCAGATGAAGATTTTTCTTTTCAACAAACTATTCCTATTTTTAGATTTTGTTATGTCATGTATTTTACATATTTTATGTAATTGTTATTTTAATAAGAATATATTTATGTATTTCTCAAAAGCAGTAAGTAATCAATAAATTTCTTTGAGTATATTGCACTTTGTTATTTATTTCGAAATAATAAATATGTATGTACATACACGTAACTCTCAGATGCTATATTCATAAAATAAATGTCTACAGTTTATTTATTAAAATGAAATTTCTAATTTTACAGAATACAGTCTTTAAAAAAAATAAGGGGAAAACGCACAAAGAACAAAATCAAATGTTGAAAATGGTTATGTTCGCTTATTAAAATTTAAATAGGTATATTACAGTGTATATACATAATGCACGGGTTTTAATGGTTTTGCTTGATACCGATTAAATTAATGATGACCTTACTAACAACATGTGTGCTCAATGTTGCATTTCCAAGTCAGTAGAGCGCATGATAGTTTTCATTTATTTTATTTTAATGTTTGTAAATATTTAGAGTAACTGTGAATGGAATAGAAAACAATCCGTTACGTATGTAATACATGTAGTTAGCATATTATTAAGGTTAATGTGGCGTGAATGTATGTACACCATATATACAATGTCGTAAAAAACTGGAAAAATATGTACTTTTCATAACCTTTTTCCTGATAAGTAATTACTGAAAGCAAAATAGTAACTAATAAATAATTGCTTTTATTGGACTTATTTCGTTTTAGAAATACAGATTAAAGTTTATACTAGGTATAATTGAGTACCTATGTATATTAAAATAAAATAATTTATAAAACTTTATTGTTATTGGTCATGCAGTAGCTAGCACATTATAATATTTTAAAAGTAAATTAATATTGATACGTTCTTCTATTTGAAAGTTATTGATACCTATGTATTTATCCTACTGCTGTGTGTGTGAGTATGTATTTTTTATAAATAACACTTCAATACTCAATACTTATACCGGGTAAAATAGGTTAAAATTTTTCCTGCCAACATTTTCAGACGTCTTTATACAATTATCATTTAAAACTTTTTGATCTAGCTTCCATACGAAGAGGAGAATGGGGGGGGGGGGGTATGTCCGCGTACAAAACTAGGTATAATTTCGGTTTACCACAACGGATTTAAATGTTTCTAGGCTCAATAGATAGAGAATTTTACAGAGAATTGAAGTGTATGTCGTACGAAATTGCATGGTTGTCCAAAAAAAAAAAAAAATAAATAACAGGGGGGCTGTTCTTAATTTATAGCATATTACTTGTTTTTTCTTTAAAATTTTAAATGAAGCGATATTTTTTAATACCGTAATATTTAAGTACATAAAAAATGATGAAACCCGGAAGTTGCTAGCTTTTTCTTGACGAAGATATAGTCATACGAAAACAATCCAGAAAAATAAAAATTTTAAATATACATTTATTTATTTAATGCGAGTAATAATTTTATTTTTATATAAGAGGTTCACTAGAAAGTTTATAGTTTGCTTTCTTTTGAATTTTCGTCATACCCTTCCATAAATGTATTCATTTCAATCTTCTCACTGATTTTTTTTCCGACATTGAAATAAAACAATAAAAATAATAATATATCCTTATTACCCAACAGATATAGGTACATCTAATTATAGGACAACAGCAAAAATAATTTCCGTAACTCATGAACTAAGTATACAATAACGAGAAAAAAACAATATAATATAATGCATTAGTTATAAACATATCATTTACTCATAACGAAAGCGTATAAAAATTAATATCTAATTCATCCCCCCGTATAACATGAAAGTAAGTAAAAGAACAGCTTATTATACCTAAACATAAATAAGAGAATATATTGACCGAGTAATATAAACCAAACAAACAAAGTATATTCAAATAAGAAAGTACAAAGAATAAAACAAAAAAAGCTTAACAAATGTTAAGAAGATGGAAATAGGTTAAAACAAGAGGATATGTTTAAATACCTGGGATCAAAAATTAGCTGTGAAGACAGGTTAGAGTACGAAATTAACAGCGGCAAAATAGTGTTTCGACGGCTTATTACGCATTAGGGAAATCTATTTGCGGGAAGAAGGTGATTTCAAAGGAAACAAAGTGGGAGTTTTTAAGTTTGTAATAGTTCCTATTCTGACGTACGGAAGTGAGGCATGGATACTTACCGAGCAGCTGAAAAGCAAATTACAGGCACTTGAAATGAGGGTACTCAGAAGAATAGAAGCTTTGACGCGTAGGGACTGTATCAGAAACGAAGAAATTAGAAGACGTTTATCAGTGAGGTCAGTTAATGAAATAGAAAATAATCAGTTGCGCTGGTTGGGCCACTTAGTACGTATGTCTAGAAACAGAATAGTTAAGAAAGTGTGGGAAATGGGTGTCTGCGGGAAGAGATCGCGAGGTCGCCCGAAAGCAACTTGGAATGAAATTGTAACCTAGAACTTTAAGTGCTAAAGGACTTACTTGAAAGGAAGCAGCGAACGCAGCTTTAGATAGGAAGAAATGGAGGAAAGTGCACGGAGGAGACAAGTCATCTGCAAGACTCCGGGCCTCGACACCATAAGGGTTCAAGAGGTGAAGATTAAGTAAAAGTAAGTATGTATTTACTTGCCTATAACTAAACGTCTTAGTTTCAGAGTTATTTTGGAAAATGTAACAATTTCTTTAAAGTTTTATTTTGTAAAAGAAATTGCAATCATATTACCTGTTATTAGCAAGGTATTTACAGGTGTTATTTAGCATTTTCTTTATCTTCTTTTTCTGAATACTTGAAAATGTCGCGATCTGGATTTAATAACGAAGATTTTTGAATCTAATAATTACATGTGGTGCATGTAATAGAGTAATCGACAGGGCATGTCGTGTTTATGCAGAGAAATATCCAAATCGGTCAAGACCTATCAAGAATATCTTAAGAAACCTCTTAAAATATTGCATTTCCTTCGGATCATTCTTGCTGAAGACAACCAGAAGAAAGCCTGTTGTTGATAGTGAAAATGTAGAGGTAACAGCACTTACTTTACAACACTCACTAGTAATTCTATAAAAGATGCAGAAGCTGAAGTAGGTGTATCCGGAATGAGCATACATAGAATTTTGAAAAAGAACAAGTGGCATGCTTAGAAGTTTCATCTTGCTCAACATATTAAAGAAGCCGATTTTGTAACAAGAGCGCGGTATTGTGAGCGGTTTTTAATGATATCACAAGAAGACAACGATTAATGTTTTATAGACAGACGAGGCAAAGTTCCGCAAAAATGGAAAATTTAATCGAGATAACCCTCGAGTTATTAGGCAACGACGTTTTCAATAGTCTCGGAGTTTCAATGTATTATGTGTTATTAAACATAACAAGATATTTGCTTTGTAATTTTATGAAGAAAATTTAACTAGTGAGCGATTTATTTACATCTTAAGAAACGTCATTAATTTAAATTTAAATACACTGTCGGCAGAAGAAGCTCGTAGTGCATGGTTTCAAATTGATGGTGCACCAGCACAAAGTACCAGAGCTGCTGGAAAAGTATTAGCGAAATATTTTATGATCTGTGGATCGGCAATAAAGCACATTATAGGTTTCTACCGCGATCACGCGATTTAACGACCCCTAGATTACTTTATTTGGGTCTATGTTAAAGATAAAGTATAGAGCAGGGATCGGCAACCTTTTTTGGCCGCGGGTCAAAATCAACCAAAATGCGAGTATTTGAGACATTTGGGTCAGAGATATTTTCGTATTAAAACAGCATTTTAGTAAGTATAATATATATATATTATTAAGAAAATAATTACAAACATAGTTGAAAGTAGTGTACTTATGCCGATTCTGGACCCTCCTCCCCCTCTCACCCAGTTACCCCTCACCCCCTCGCCCTAGTGGCGCCCTCTGCCAACCCAACTGATGTGGCGCCCCCTCGCGGTCGCCAACCCAACTAAAAATTGCAGATTTCATCATTACCAACCCAACTAAAATTGCAGATTTCATCATTACCAACCCAACTAAAAATTGCAGATTTCATCATTACCAACCCAACTAAAAATTGCAGATTTCATCATTACCAACCCAACTAAAAATTGCAGATTTCATCATTACCAACCCAATGTGGCGCCCTCTGACGGTCACTAACCAAACTAAGAAATGGCAGATTTCATCATTACCAACCCAATGTGACGCCCTCTCACAGCCACTAACCAAGAAATGGCATCTCTCATGATTACCATAATGCAGCATCCTCTCACGGTCACTAGCCAAACTAAGGTGACGTCAGACAAAATGGCGGACCATCAAGATGGTCTTTGTTTCTAGAGAATTCCTGAATAAATTACCAGGCTTGCTATCGCGCTTCTCAATGTACTTCAAACAGGTCTAAACATGTTTCCAGCGGAAACCGCAACGGCTGTCTGCTTCTGTGATAGCCGCATGCTTGAAATGCATATCTTACTTATAAAATAAAATAAAACAAACAATATTTTTTAAGAAAAAACAATGTATTTATTATTATTAATTAACAATATGACCAAGTTTCATACCCTCAAGATGGTCGATAAAAATATAAACTTTATATCTAAGATCGGCATACCATTTCAAAATTATAAAATAAATATACAGTATGCTACTGGACGAGATAGCAACCAAGTATGAATATACAGGACGTTTCAAAGGTAGGGATTTTTAGAAAAGCAAGATGGCGAATCCAAGATGGCCGCCAAAAATCTAATAAACTAATGTCTAATCTAATAAACCATGCACTCGAACTCCTATGAAACATCATCTCAAAACCATCGCTAGAATCAGCTCACAACCGGGTCATGAAGCAGTTCTGAAACCCCTATATTAAAACCACACATTCAAACCACTATCAAATCCCTCTTTTCTCAAAAAGCCATCCAACCATCCATCCATACATCCATCAATCCATCCATCCAACCATCAATCCATCCATCCATCCATCCATCCATACATCCATCCATCCATCTGGACGAGATAGCAACCAAGTATGAATATACAGGACGTTTCAAAGGTAGGGATTTTTAGAAAAGCAAGATGGCGAATCCAAGATGGCCGCCAAAAATCTAATAAACTAAGGTGACGTCAGGCATCCAATCTATCAAAACCATGCACTCAAACTCCTATGAAACATCATTTCAAAACCATCGCTAGAATCAGCTCACAACCGGGTCATGAAGCGGTTCTGAAACCCCTATATTAAAACCACTATCAAATCCCTCTTCTCTCAAAAAGCCATCCAACCATCCATCAATCCATCCATCCATCCATACATCCATCCATCCAACCATCAATCCATCCATCCATCCATCCATACATCCATCCATCCATCCATCCATCCAACCATCCATCCAACCATACATCCATCCAACCATCCATTAATCCAGCCATCCATCTGGACGAGATAGCAACCAAGTATGAATATACAGGACGTTTCAAAGGTAGGGATTTTTAGAAAAGCAAGATGGCGAATCCAAGATGGCCGCCAAAAATCTAATAAACTAAGGTGACGTCAGGCATCCAATCTATCAAAACCATGCACTCAAACTCCTATGAAACATCATTTCAAAACCATCGCTAGAATCAGCTCACAACCGGATCATGAAGCGGTTCTGAAACCCCTATATTAAAACCACACATTCAAACCACTATCAAATCCCTCTTTTCTCAAAAAAGCCATCCATCCATCCATACATCCATACATCCATCCATCCAACCATCCATCCATCCATCCATCCATACATCCATCCATCCAACCATCAATCCATCCATCCATCCATCCATCCATCCATCCATACATCCATCCATCCATCCATCCAACCATCCAACCATCCATCCATCCATCCACCCATCTGGATAACATAGCAACCAAATATTAATATACAGAACATTTCAAAGGTAGGGATTTTTAGAAAAGTAAGATAGCGAATCCAAGATGGCCGCCAAAAATCTAATAAACTAAGGTGACGTCAGGCGAAATGGCCGACTATCAATATGATCGATCAAAATATAAACTCAACTTCTAGAAAATACCCAACTCCGTATCACGCATCACAACAACCACCCAACATAGTTTCAAACGCCACAACACCAGACCAACTTAGGAAGATACATCTAGGTCAAACCCCAACACAACATACTTTCAAACACCACCACCGAGGATTTATATTTGACATCAGCATACCATCTCAAAATCATAAAATAAATATACAGTATGATACTGGATAACATAGCAACCAAGTATGAATATACAGGACGTTTCAAAGTAGGGATTTTTAGAAAAGCAAGATGGCCGCCAAAAATCTAATAAACTTCGGTGGCATCAGGCATCAATCTATTAAAACCACTATCAAATCATTCTCTTTAAAAGCCATCATTCCAAAACAATACATTCAAATCATACATTCAGTGATAGACACATAAATGAAATGTATTTGTGCAGCCTAACAGTTCAAAAAGCTTGATATCGAGCTTACCAGCATATTTCTAACAGATCTAAACACGTTTTCTAATGGAAACCACAACGTTTGATCGCTATCAACACCTCTATGATAGTAGCCTTATTTAATATATCTATATCATAAAATAAAAAGGAACAACATATTTTAAGAAAAACAATTTATTAAAAAATAATAACCACATTTTGTAGGTGAATTATGGCTAATATGTAGCATATCAATCATAGGGAAAAAACATTAAACGAATTACAATTATGACATATAAATCCATAGGTAAAAGATATATAGCAATCAAAACCCTTCCTATATCTACCTCTCTTCATAGAAGACCTAGATATTTAATACCACATACATAAATACATAGACACTCTAATCCTCATATGAATAAATTGATAGACTTATAATAATTATTTTCATCCATAAGTATACATACATACTTTTATATATATCACTACCAGAAATAAGTCGACACCGCTGTGTTAGTCACCTTATTTAATATATCTATATTATAAAATAAAAAGGACCAACATATTTTAAGAAAAAACAATTTATTAAAAATAAAACAACTACACACATCAAACAAACCTCAACCATACTTTCAATTTCACAAATATCAAAATTTAAACAAAACAATCAAATGCAAAGGCAAGGAATGTTCTCGAGATGACCCATATAGTGCAATATAACAATGCAGTAAAACGATAGAGGTGAGATACATGGTCTATCAAAAATTTTTATTACCCACTTTTTTCAGCAATCAAAACTTTTTAACAAAACACTATACATATGAAAAATAGACATAGCATTAAATATTTCCATTTTAGAGATACCCCAGTTTAATCCCAATTTTAAATAACATAAATTCTTAAATTGATTTAGTTAACTTTCTTATAAAAAAAGGTTGAAAAAGAAAACATACTAAGTCCCACAACAGATAAAATATGTACTATCTTTTTACACTTCATGTTTTTTGTACTATCATTAGAAGAAATATGCCTGAGGTACAGCTTTTAATATGAAATTTAGGGGTTTTTTACACAAAAACATAGTTTATGCCTAATAAAACTAATTTTGAAGCATAATGTGCACATAGTATTAAAAAAGAGAATAAAAACATTAAACAAGGTACGCTTCACACGAAACATTATTATAAATCACATTTTAAAAACATGGAATTCTATTTTATTTGGATGACATTGTATTTACAAATAGTTTTTATATGATTACAAGAAATATGCTTTTCATTAAATATTAACCACTGAACAACAGCAGTATACACAAAAAAACTTGATAGTCACCTTATTTAATATATCTATATTATAAAATAAAAAGGAACAACATATTTTTAAGAAAACAATTTATTAAAAATAAAACAACTACACACATCAAACAAACCTCAACCATACTTTCAATTTCACAAATATCAAAATTTAAACAAAACAATCAAATGCAAAGGCAAGGAATGTTCTCGAGATGATCCATATAGTGCAATATAACAATGCAGTAAAACGATAGAGCTGAGATACATGGTCTATCAAAATTTTTATTACCCACTTTTTTTTTCAGCAATCAAAACTTTTTGACAAAACACTATACATATGAAAAATAGCCATAGCATTAAATATTAACCACTGAACAACAGCAGTATACACAAAAAAACTAATATAAAGACAGTATTAACGTTCTAACCAAAAGATTCGCAAAATAATAAATATATACTTGTTCATGGCTTAAAAACAATTGAAAAATTGATGTTTGCCAAGCTATTTATCAATATTTAAGAGTTAAAAATTAACATCATTTTTACATTTACAGATACCCCATGTTTAATATCAATTTGAATTAACATAAATTCATAAAATGAGTCCATCTTTTCACACATCATGCATTTTTGTACAACAGCGAATGTATTACATTTTAAAGCACTATATAATTTGAGAAAAATAGCAAAACCTATCATGAAACATTATTATAAATTCTATTTTATTTGGATGACATTGTATTTACAAATAGTTTTTATATCATTACAAGAAATACACTTTTCATTAAATATTAACCACTGAACAACAGTAGTATAATAAATACTCGCTTTCAATTATTTAATATTGAAATTACACAAAATTCAATGCAATACACTTAAAACATTTGAAAAATCATGTTTGGTAAGCCCAATATAAATTATTTTTAATTTGTTTTTCATAGAATGAATTGCATCATTTGCGGAAAATCCTTCACCCGGCGCGACAACATGAAGCGGCATGTGAATACCCTCCACCGCAATTTTGTTTGCGGTATTTGTGGAGTGAGAAAGAAAACATACTAAGTCTCACAACAGATAAAATATATACTATCTTTTTACAGTTCATGTTTTTTGTACTATCATTAGAAGAAATATGCTTGACGAGCGGCTTTTAATATGAAATTTAGAGGTTTTTACACAAAAACATAGTTTATGCCTAATAAAAACTAATTCGTGTTTGGTAAGCCTACTATTTAAGACAAAAATTATTAGTTATTTCCATTTACAACAGATAGCCCACTATTTATCAATATTTAAGGCAAAAAATTATTATTAATTCCCTCATTTACAACAGATTTCCTTGCTTAATCTCAATTTTTAAATAACATAAATTCTTAAATTGATTTAGTTAACTTTCTTATAATATTTGAAAAGGGTGAGAAAGAAAACATACTAAGTCTCACAACAGATAAATATTAAAACTAAAATAAATATATACTATTTCAAAATGTTTCTACCTTTTATAGCTGTGTTTTGTTATACACAATCCAAACCATTTTGCATGTAAATATCAGTCGCCATTCCGACATGCTTCAGAACTAACCCCATCAGGTTAACTAAAAGAAGAAACACAATCCTATCAAGAATTTTATCTTATATGGTATATGTTTGAATATCTTTTTCGACCGCAATTATAGGAATACAATTAGTTTCACATACCTAATGCGGGTGACAGATTGGGCAAAGTATCGGGGGGGATCACCAAACTAATCCTTTCAGAACATCGCTCGCATCTGATTATTTCATATTCTTAAAAAAAATATATATACCGAATAATATTTTACACCCCTTTTTTTCATAAAACTCACCTATCATGAGTAAATTAAGCACAAAATGGCTCAGCACCCTGTGTCGATATATTTCCCGCAGAGGTGCAGAATAATAGCACATCGTGCATAATATATCATCACCCCCTTCATGCACTCGCACGAAGCCAGCAGCAATCACGCACATATTATTAATAGGTATCAATTGATGACGTCCATATCCGTCATCTCGGTACACATCAACCACAATGTCACCCGAACCACGAGATTCATAACCATTGTCTGTATCAACAGACGGCAAAGTTAATGTTGAATCTGAATTTTGATCATCCATCACCTTAAACAAAAATTAATCAATATTAAATTCTACACCCCCAACCATCTTTAAACATCAACAAAAATTATTTGATATTAAAATACCACTCACAAAAATAAACAAACTAAATAAACACAATTAATAGCCAACAATAAAAGATGCAGGGGAAAAACAAAATCTACTTCGAGGCACACTATCAAAACTAATATAAAATGATCTACTACACATCTATATATAACCAACCCCCACTAATGACCTTAAACGAAAAAAATTCTCACTGGAAATGGATAAAGAAAACACAGGATTACCTAAAACAATCTTCTCCACATCTTCAAATGATTTTTTTTATTATCATCATAAACATCCAAACAATTGCCAACCCAATTAAAACTAGGACCCTTTAACGATAGACGATTAGCATTAAATTAAAAAAATATAACCAAGTATCATAACTTTCAATACCATAAAAGCAAATTACCGACATCCGTTCCAGACAAAAAGCCCTAAAACTCGGCATTGGTCAAATAACTGATTACACCCCGTACCGTAAGAATTATTTACATAATGAACCCTTAGGGAAGAATGCGATATATATACATATTTAGTAGATAAATTAAGAACAAATTTAGTTTCACCAATTATAGGAACCCCCACATATCAGTCAGCAAATTAACAAAAAAGATTGATTTAACCAATTCCAACGTTCTAACAAAGAAACGCACTTTATGTATCTGGAGATGTCTTCAACATAATTGAAATTCCACTTAGTCCGAGCAGATCACAACCCCATCATACCGACAAAGGAATGAATACCAGTAAACCTGTCACAATCAACAAACCCATTAGAAAACGACACAACCTCCCAGCAGCTGTAAATTAAATGCTAATGATGCAAAAATACCTAAAAATATTTCGTAAAACAAGAGTATTTTAGTTAAATATACAATAAATATTATTCAGTATTGGAATACACAAATTTGAGTAGAGAAAGATAAATATTTCTAATTACACATGTGTGAATTTGAATTTACATCACCTGCCCGAATAGAGTGTCTTATATATGGATAGTAAAGTCGTCGCGTCCATACAAATGCATTTCTCACATACGTACATATGTATATAGTCACCGCGCGAACTACTACGGCGGATACAACCCTTCGCATACATACGTAGGGTAGACAGGTAGTAATTTGCTGACCGTCATTATTTTTAGTCCCATCGCTTCGTATATATAATGCCTCATTATTAGAGGTTCCTAATAGATGAATTTTATTCATAAATATGGGGGTGTTTAAAATGAAAAATAGGAAGTATACATATTCTCTTTATTTATTAATGTATACAAGATATATTTATTTATAACATTTTTATATATTTATTTTAGCAATATTTATCACCAACGCATACTCTCTAAATCGGATTTTGATTTTTTCAATTTCGGATATAAACCCCATAATTCTAATGTTCAACAAGTCATTCTTCTGTCTAAGAACCCTCCGCCTGCTTTAGGAAATTGCCGCAAATGCCAACAAATTGACGAATAGCCTCATATCTTTTTATTTATACGTACATATATTGTGAATTATTACACTAATTATAAAACAAAATTAATTATAGATAGACAAACATTATACAGGTATATTGCAAACATGTAATGATAAGATAATCAGAGTGATATATACATACATGTAAAGAAATTTATAATTTATTCAATCTCTTATTAAAAGAGTTATTAATATTTTTCAAATGAATACCTGACAGTGGTGGAAAACTGTTGAAATTTGGATAGATTAATAGTTACATACGCGAGCTTCAGAATAGCTTCTGAACATGTTGGGTTGTAATTTGGTATACAATAAAAGGCAGCGGGGAACTGAACCGCCTCCCAAAAAAAGGTATTTAATATTAAAATCGTCGATTCCCCATCACAGAAAAATAGTGTATTATACAATGGAAAAAATTAGATTTTAGCTCTCGGTAATTTATCTTACCTCGAGCTAAAATCTAATACTTTTTCCCTTGTATGATACACTATTTTTCTGTGATGGGGAATTGACGATTTTAATATTAAATACCTTTTTTTTGGGAGGCGGTTCAGTTCCCTGCTGCCTTTTATTGTATACCAAATTACAACCCAACATGTTCAGAAGCTATTCTGAAGCTCGCGTATGTAACTATTAATCTATCCAAATTTCAACAGTTTTCCACCACTGTCAGGTATTCATTTGAAAAATATTAATAACTCTTTTAATAAGAGATTGAATAAATTATAAATTTCTTTACATGTATGTATATATCACTCTGATTATCTTATCATTACATGTTTGCAATATACCTGTATAATGTTTGTCTATCTATAATTAATTTTGTTTTTATAATTAGTGTAATAATTCACAATATATGTACGTATAAATAAAAAGATATGAGGCTATTCGTCAATTTGTTGGCATTTGCGGCAATTTCCTAAAGCAGGCGGAGGGTTCTTAGACAGAAGAATGACTTGTTGAACATTAGAATTATGGGGTTTATATCCGAAATTGAAAAAATCAAAATCCGATTTAGAGAGTATGCGTTGGTGATAAATATTGCTAAAATAAATATATAAAAATGTTATAAATAAATATATCTTGTATACATTAATAAATAAAGAGAATATGTATACTTCCTATTTTTCATTTTAAACATCCCCATATTTATGAATAAAATTCATCTATTAGGAACCTCTAATAATGAGGCATTATATATACGAAGCGATGGGACTAAAAATAATGACGGTCAGCAAATTACTACCTGTCTACCCTACGTATGTATGCGAAGGGTTGTATCCGCCGTAGTAGTTCGCGCGGTGACTATATACATATGTACGTATGTGAGAAATGCATTTGTATGGACGCGACGACTTTACTATCCATATATAAGACACTCTATTCGGGCAGGTGATGTAAATTCAAATTCACACATGTGTAATTAGAAATATTTATCTTTCTCTACTCAAATTTGTGTATTCCAATACTGAATAATATTTATTGTATATTTAACTAAAATACTCTTGTTTTACGAAATATTTTTAGGTATTTTTGCATCATTAGCATTTAATTTACAGCTGCTGGGAGGTTGTGTCGTTTTCTAATGGGTTTGTTGATTGTGACAGGTTTATTGGTATTCATTCCTTTGTCGGTATGATGGGGTTGTGATCTGCTCGGACTAAGTGGAATTTCAATTATGTTGAAGACATCTCCAGATACATAAAGTGCGTTTCTTTGTTAGAACGTTGGAATTGGTTAAATCAATCTTTTTTGTTAATTTGCTGACTGATATGTGGGGGTTCCTATAATTGGTGAAACTAAATTTGTTCTTAATTTATCTACTAAATATGTATATATATCGCATTCTTCCCTAAGGGTTCATTATGTAAATAATTCTTACGGTACGGGGTGTAATCAGTTATTTGACCAATGCCGAGTTTTAGGGCTTTTTGTCTGGAACGGATGTCGGTAATTTGCTTTTATGGTATTGAAAGTTATGATACTTGGTTATATTTTTTTAATTTAATGCTAATCGTCTATCGTTAAAGGGTCCTAGTTTTAATTGGGTTGGCAATTGTTTGGATGTTTATGATGATAATAAAAAAAATCATTTGAAGATGTGGAGAAGATTGTTTTAGGTAATCCTGTGTTTTCTTTATCCATTTCCAGTGAGAATTTTTTTCGTTTAAGGTCATTAGTGGGGGTTGGTTATATATAGATGTGTAGTAGATCATTTTATATTAGTTTTGATAGTGTGCCTCGAAGTAGATTTTGTTTTTCCCCTGCATCTTTTATTGTTGGCTATTAATTGTGTTTATTTAGTTTGTTTATTTTTGTGAGTGGTATTTTAATATCAAATAATTTTTGTTGATGTTTAAAGATGGTTGGGGGTGTAGAATTTAATATTGATTAATTTTTGTTTAAGGTGATGGATGATCAAAATTCAGATTCAACATTAACTTTGCCGTCTGTTGATACAGACAATGGTTATGAATCTCGTGGTTCGGGTGACATTGTGGTTGATGTGTACCGAGATGACGGATATGGACGTCATCAATTGATACCTATTAATAATATGTGCGTGATTGCTGCTGGCTTCGTGCGAGTGCATGAAGGGGGTGATGATATATTATGCACGATGTGCTATTATTCTGCACCTCTGCGGGAAATATATCGACACAGGGTGCTGAGCCATTTTGTGCTTAATTTACTCATGATAGGTGAGTTTTATGAAAAAAAGGGGTGTAAAATATTATTCGGTATATATATTTTTTTTAAGAATATGAAATAATCAGATGCGAGCGATGTTCTGAAAGGATTAGTTTGGTGATCCCCCCCGATACTTTGCCCAATCTGTCACCCGCATTAGGTATGTGAAACTAATTGTATTCCTATAATTGCGGTCGAAAAAGATATTCAAACATATACCATATAAGATAAAATTCTTGATAGGATTGTGTTTCTTCTTTTAGTTAACCTGATGGGGTTAGTTCTGAAGCATGTCGGAATGGCGACTGATATTTACATGCAAAATGGTTTGGATTGTGTATAACAAAACACAGCTATAAAAGGTAGAAACATTTTGAAATAGTATATATTTATTTTAGTTTTAATATTTATCTGTTGTGAGACTTAGTATGTTTTCTTTCTCACCCTTTTCAAATATTATAAGAAAGTTAACTAAATCAATTTAAGAATTTATGTTATTTAAAAATTGAGATTAAGCAAGGAAATCTGTTGTAAATGAGGGAATTAATAATAATTTTTTGCCTTAAATATTGATAAATAGTGGGCTATCTGTTGTAAATGGAAATAACTAATAATTTTTGTCTTAAATAGTAGGCTTACCAAACATGAATTAGTTTTTATTAGGCATAAACTATGTTTTTGTGTAAAAACCTCTAAATTTCATATTAAAAGCCGCTCGTCAAGCATATTTCTTCTAATGATAGTACAAAAAACATGAACTGTAAAAAGATAGTATATATTTTATCTGTTGTGAGACTTAGTATGTTTTCTTTCTCACTCCACAAATACCGCAAACAAAATTGCGGTGGAGGGTATTCACATGCCGCTTCATGTTGTCGCGCCGGGTGAAGGATTTTCCGCAAATGATGCAATTCATTCTATGAAAAACAAATTAAAAATAATTTATATTGGGCTTACCAAACATGATTTTTCAAATGTTTTAAGTGTATTGCATTGAATTTTGTGTAATTTCAATATTAAATAATTGAAAGCGAGTATTTATTATACTACTGTTGTTCAGTGGTTAATATTTAATGAAAAGTGTATTTCTTGTAATGATATAAAAACTATTTGTAAATACAATGTCATCCAAATAAAATAGAATTTATAATAATGTTTCATGATAGGTTTTGCTATTTTTCTCAAATTATATAGTGCTTTAAAATGTAATACATTCGCTGTTGTACAAAAATGCATGATGTGTGAAAAGATGGACTCATTTTATGAATTTATGTTAATTCAAATTGATATTAAACATGGGGTATCTGTAAATGTAAAAATGATGTTAATTTTTAACTCTTAAATATTGATAAATAGCTTGGCAAACATCAATTTTTCAATTGTTTTTAAGCCATGAACAAGTATATATTTATTATTTTGCGAATCTTTTGGTTAGAACGTTAATACTGTCTTTATATTAGTTTTTTTGTGTATACTGCTGTTGTTCAGTGGTTAATATTTAATGCTATGGCTATTTTTCATATGTATAGTGTTTTGTCAAAAAGTTTTGATTGCTGAAAAAAAAAGTGGGTAATAAAAATTTTGATAGACCATGTATCTCAGCTCTATCGTTTTACTGCATTGTTATATTGCACTATATGGATCATCTCGAGAACATTCCTTGCCTTTGCATTTGATTGTTTTGTTTAAATTTTGATATTTGTGAAATTGAAAGTATGGTTGAGGTTTGTTTGATGTGTGTAGTTGTTTTATTTTTAATAAATTGTTTTCTTAAAAATATGTTGTTCCTTTTTATTTTATAATATAGATATATTAAATAAGGTGACTATCAAGTTTTTTTGTGTATACTGCTGTTGTTCAGTGGTTAATATTTAATGAAAAGCATATTTCTTGTAATCATATAAAAACTATTTGTAAATACAATGTCATCCAAATAAAATAGAATTCCATGTTTTTAAAATGTGATTTATAATAATGTTTCGTGTGAAGCGTACCTTGTTTAATGTTTTTATTCTCTTTTTTAATACTATGTGCACATTATGCTTCAAAATTAGTTTTATTAGGCATAAACTATGTTTTTGTGTAAAAAACCCCTAAATTTCATATTAAAAGCTGTACCTCAGGCATATTTCTTCTAATGATAGTACAAAAAACATGAAGTGTAAAAAGATAGTACATATTTTATCTGTTGTGGGACTTAGTATGTTTTCTTTTTCAACCTTTTTTTATAAGAAAGTTAACTAAATCAATTTAAGAATTTATGTTATTTAAAATTGGGATTAAACTGGGGTATCTCTAAAATGGAAATATTTAATGCTATGTCTATTTTTCATATGTATAGTGTTTTGTTAAAAAGTTTTGATTGCTGAAAAAAGTGGGTAATAAAAATTTTTGATAGACCATGTATCTCACCTCTATCGTTTTACTGCATTGTTATATTGCACTATATGGGTCATCTCGAGAACATTCCTTGCCTTTGCATTTGATTGTTTTGTTTAAATTTTGATATTTGTGAAATTGAAAGTATGGTTGAGGTTTGTTTGATGTGTGTAGTTGTTTTATTTTTAATAAATTGTTTTTTCTTAAAATATGTTGGTCCTTTTTATTTTATAATATAGATATATTAAATAAGGTGACTAACACAGCGGTGTCGACTTATTTCTGGTAGTGATATATATAAAAGTATGTATGTATACTTATGGATGAAAATAATTATTATAAGTCTATCAATTTATTCATATGAGGATTAGAGTGTCTATGTATTTATGTATGTGGTATTAAATATCTAGGTCTTCTATGAAGAGAGGTAGATATAGGAAGGGTTTTGATTGCTATATATCTTTTACCTATGGATTTATATGTCATAATTGTAATTCGTTTAATGTTTTTTCCCTATGATTGATATGCTACATATTAGCCATAATTCACCTACAAAATGTGGTTATTATTTTTTAATAAATTGTTTTTCTTAAAATATGTTGTTCCTTTTTATTTTATGATATAGATATATTAAATAAGGCTACTATCATAGAGGTGTTGATAGCGATCAAACGTTGTGGTTTCCATTAGAAAACGTGTTTAGATCTGTTAGAAATATGCTGGTAAGCTCGATATCAAGCTTTTTGAACTGTTAGGCTGCACAAATACATTTCATTTATGTGTCTATCACTGAATGTATGATTTGAATGTATTGTTTTGGAATGATGGCTTTTAAAGAGAATGATTTGATAGTGGTTTTAATAGATTGATGCCTGATGCCACCGAAGTTTATTAGATTTTTGGCGGCCATCTTGCTTTTCTAAAAATCCCTACTTTGAAACGTCCTGTATATTCATACTTGGTTGCTATGTTATCCAGTATCATACTGTATATTTATTTTATGATTTTGAGATGGTATGCTGATGTCAAATATAAATCCTCGGTGGTGGTGTTTGAAAGTATGTTGTGTTGGGGTTTGACCTAGATGTATCTTCCTAAGTTGGTCTGGTGTTGTGGCGTTTGAAACTATGTTGGGTGGTTGTTGTGATGCGTGATACGGAGTTGGGTATTTTCTAGAAGTTGAGTTTATATTTTGATCGATCATATTGATAGTCGGCCATTTCGCCTGACGTCACCTTAGTTTATTAGATTTTTGGCGGCCATCTTGGATTCGCTATCTTACTTTTCTAAAAATCCCTACCTTTGAAATGTTCTGTATATTAATATTTGGTTGCTATGTTATCCAGATGGGTGGATGGATGGATGGATGGTTGGATGGTTGGATGGATGGATGGATGGATGTATGGATGGATGGATGGATGGATGGATGGATTGATGGTTGGATGGATGGATGTATGGATGTATGGATGGATGGATGGATGGATGGTTGGATGGATGGATGTATGGATGTATGGATGGATGGATGGCTTTTTTGAGAAAAGAGGGATTTGATAGTGGTTTGAATGTGTGGTTTTAATATAGGGGTTTCAGAACCGCTTCATGATCCGGTTGTGAGCTGATTCTAGCGATGGTTTTGAAATGATGTTTCATAGGAGTTTGAGTGCATGGTTTTGATAGATTGGATGCCTGACGTCACCTTAGTTTATTAGATTTTTGGCGGCCATCTTGGATTCGCCATCTTGCTTTTCTAAAAATCCCTACCTTTGAAACGTCCTGTATATTCATACTTGGTTGCTATCTCGTCCAGATGGATGGCTGGATTAATGGATGGTTGGATGGATGTATGGTTGGATGGATGGTTGGATGGATGGATGGATGGATGGATGTATGGATGGATGGATGGATGGATTGATGGTTGGATGGATGGATGTATGGATGGATGGATGGATTGATGGATGGTTGGATGGCTTTTTGAGAGAAGAGGGATTTGATAGTGGTTTTAATATAGGGGTTTCAGAACCGCTTCATGATCCGGTTGTGAGCTGATTCTAGCGATGGTTTTGAAATGATGTTTCATAGGAGTTTGAGTGCATGGTTTTGATAGATTGGATGCCTGACGTCACCTTAGTTTATTAGATTTTTGGCGGCCATCTTGGATTCGCCATCTTGCTTTTCTAAAAATCCCTACCTTTGAAACGTCCTGTATATTCATACTTGGTTGCTATCTCGTCCAGATGGATGGCTGGATTAATGGATGGTTGGATGGATGTATGGTGGGATGGATGGTTGGATGGATGGATGGATGGATGGATGTATGGATGGATGGATGGATGGATTGATGGTTGGATGGATGGATGTATGGATGGATGGATGGATTGATGGATGGTTGGATGGCTTTTTGAGAGAAGAGGGATTTGATAGTGGTTTTAATATAGGGGTTTCAGAACCGCTTCATGACCCGGTTGTGAGCTGATTCTAGCGATGGTTTTGAAATGATGTTTCATAGGAGTTTGAGTGCATGGTTTTGATAGATTGGATGCCTGACGTCACCTTAGTTTATTAGATTTTTGGCGGCCATCTTGGATTCGCCATCTTGCTTTTCTAAAAATCCCTACCTTTGAAACGTCCTGTATATTCATACTTGGTTGCTATCTCGTCCAGATGGATGGATGGATGTATGGATGGATGGATGGATGGATGGATTGATGGTTGGATGGATGGATTGATGGATGTATGGATGGATGGTTGGATGGCTTTTTGAGAAAAGAGGGATTTGATAGTGGTTTGAATGTGTGGTTTTAATATAGGGGTTTCAGAACTGCTTCATGACCCGGTTGTGAGCTGATTCTAGCGATGGTTTTGAGATGATGTTTCATAGGAGTTCGAGTGCATGGTTTATTAGATTAGACATTAGTTTATTAGATTTTTGGCGGCCATCTTGGATTCGCCATCTTGCTTTTCTAAAAATCCCTACCTTTGAAACGTCCTGTATATTCATACTTGGTTGCTATCTCGTCCAGTAGCATACTGTATATTTATTTTATAATTTTGAAATGGTATGCCGATCTTAGATATAAAGTTTATATTTTTATCGACCATCTTGAGGGTATGAAACTTGGTCATATTGTTAATTAATAATAATAAATACATTGTTTTTTCTTAAAAAATATTGTTTGTTTTATTTTATTTTATAAGTAAGATATGCATTTCAAGCATGCGGCTATCACAGAAGCAGACAGCCGTTGCGGTTTCCGCTGGAAACATGTTTAGACCTGTTTGAAGTACATTGAGAAGCGCGATAGCAAGCCTGGTAATTTATTCAGGAATTCTCTAGAAACAAAGACCATCTTGATGGTCCGCCATTTTGTCTGACGTCACCTTAGTTTGGCTAGTGACCGTGAGAGGATGCTGCATTATGGTAATCATGAGAGATGCCATTTCTTGGTTAGTGGCTGTGAGAGGGCGTCACATTGGGTTGGTAATGATGAAATCTGCCATTTCTTAGTTTGGTTAGTGACCGTCAGAGGGCGCCACATTGGGTTGGTAATGATGAAATCTGCAATTTTTAGTTGGGTTGGTAATGATGAAATCTGCAATTTTTAGTTGGGTTGGTAATGATGAAATCTGCAATTTTTAGTTGGGTTGGTAATGATGAAATCTGCAATTTTAGTTGGGTTGGTAATGATGAAATCTGCAATTTTTAGTTGGGTTGGCGACCGCGAGGGGGCGCCACATCAGTTGGGTTGGCAGAGGGCGCCACTAGGGCGAGGGGGGTGAGGGGTAACTGGGTGAGAGGGGGAGGAGGGTCCAGAATCGGCATAAGTACACTACTGTTGAATAAATTTTATTTATAAACTTTCTCTACGATATCAATGGCTCCCCTGATGTTGAACTTGTGACATCAATTTAGTTAAGTCTGGTTTATAGTTAGTCATTTTAAGTCAAACACAAGCATCTGAATTATCAAGAGTTAACCTGCTCCTGTTCTTGCTTAAAATAAATTTCATTTGTGAAAATATTTGCTCACATTTATAAGTGGACCCGAATGTGGACAAAATGGAAAAGCCAATTTTTTTTAATGATGAAAACCTCGTAGGAAGTGATGCTCAACATGTTGATATCATGAGAAAATGATTATCTTCTGTATTTTCCAAATCGTTCCGCAATTTCTTGAATTTATCCGTCCATAATGTTGAACTTTTAAAATCAATCATTTCTAAACAAAAATTGTCAATTCGTAGATATTCAAAATACTGCAAATTTATAATATTTTCTTCTATTTCATCGGGCTTTATTATAAATGTAAACATTTCTCCATGTTTCTTAAGACTTCGAAACCGACTTTCATATTCACTTTTAATGACCGACATCCAACTTTCGAACATATTTAGATTGCGTTCATCGATATTTTCTTTTTCATGTTCCCTTTTTAACAAGGGAAAGAAATGAAATTTTTTAGTTTTTATGTCAATTTCAAATAATATCAATTTTGAAGTAAAGCTCTTCCATTCCTCATACATTTTCAAAATTGTGTGGTTATTTCCTTGGAGTCGTACGTTGAAATCATAATGGTTCATTATGTCTGTTAAGAACAAAAGTCTTAAAAACCATTGTTTATCATTGAGTTCGAGATCATTTTCACCGATTTCGTGAAGAAATATTTGTATATCATCAAAACACTCTACAAATCTATTAAGAACTTTGCCCCGACTTAACCATCGTATTTCAGAATGTAATAACAAATCTCCATATTTCGATTCAATTTCCTCCAAAAAAGCTTTAAAGCGCCTGTGTATTAATGCTGATCGCGCTATTATCATGTTTACGATCTTAACAACTTTTTCCATTACATCCTTAAGTTGTTGTGTAGATGCCTTTGCAAATAAATTTTCTTCATGTATGATACAATGAAACGATAAAAATGAACGGCCAAGTTCATTTTCCATTAGTTTTACAAATCCAACAGTTTTTCCCCTCATACTTGGAGCACCGTCAGTTGTTATGGAAAACAATTTACTTTTTAAATCCAATACTTGCCCATTTTTGAAATTTGTAAACTCTTGTACTTGACGAAAAATATCAGTGCCTTTCATTGAAGCAAGAACGCATAGTTCTTCATTGACATTCGAGCTATTTATTGATGCAAATCTAATAATTATTGCAAGCCTACCAATACTATTTATGTCTGTACTTTCGTCAACTGCATGCTAATTATGTCACAAGATAACAAATCCTTTTTGACCTGTTCATCAATATTCTTGGCCATATCTTCAACGCGACGCTGGACTGTTCTAGCTGACAATGGCATTTCTTTGATTCTCTCAATTATTTGTTTTTTATTTGCGAAGTCATTAAATAAGTGTTCGGAACCATTTATGTATGCGTTTTTTAAAAACTCGCCGTCTGTAAATGGTTTTCCGTTGGTACCAATGCTAAGAGCTGCAACAAAGCTGGCAGACGTAGCGTGATTGTTGCTGGTAACAAAACTGTTTAAGAATTTATTTTGTTTTCCAAAATTTAATACACGTTTAGCAATGTGTTCAGATTTATCTTCATTTGCCATTTCACTCACATCTTTATGTTTTGAAGAAAAGTGCCGCTCAATATTATAATTCCTGGCGGTAATTATATCTGTACATAAAGTACATATCAATTTGTCACCATTTTCGATACACCCATTCTTTTCTGTCCACACATCTTGAAATAATCTCTTTTTTGCTTTTTGTTTGTTCATGGTAATTTTTTTAAATAATGATATTTATTTCACTAGGTCAGTATTATTGTGCTACTGTACTACACGTGCTATAACTAACATACAACTGAGATAACGACGCGCGCATCCAAGAATGGCACAATTTGTTCGGACAATGTCGCTGCATTCCGCATACTATCGGCCGATTCCATATCCAGTCAGGCGGGGTGGGGCCTTAACTGATATTTTTATATGTTATACTGGATTCAAATTTGGTACGTTCATAACTTTGCGACAAAAATTTTTTGGGAAAAAGAAAAAAATGTTTGTATATCTTATACTTTATTTTCGGAACTAAAGTGGGTCACTTGAAATTACCAAATGGGTCACTGAGTAACCCATTTGGTAATTGCCGACCCCTGGTATAGAGCATACCTGCTACCACCAAAGAAGACATGATGGCCAGAGTGCGAGGCGAGTTCAATAATCCAGACGGTACAGTACAATGATACAGCGTGCCACACGTACAAACATTTTAAAAAGAATAAGAAAGAGTTTAGATAGAGGTGGTGATGTGTTTGAAAACTTGATTTAAGATTATTAGAAACAATTATTAAGACTACTTCCTCTTGATATTATCTAGTTTTCATTTAAATGTTTTAGGACATTATTAAACAACGACTTGTTTTGTTTTTATTTATTTACACAAATTTCAGTAGCCTAATTGATTATTCAAAATAAAACATTAAAGGAATTGATACATTTTCCGAAATAACTCTGAAACTAAGACGTTTAGTTATAGGGAACTAAATACCTACCTACTGCCCCTAATTTTGAACGAGGAAACCAACGAAGTTGAAAAAGATGTATGTTGCTATTCAAAAATAAGATCCATTTTCGGCGTAACCGGAAGAAGCAAAAATTATAAAACTATTTTAAATCGAAAGAGCGTAACGCGAAACTAATATTTGCGAAATTGCAAAACTCAACTCTTATCAGTTTTCTATATTGTTCTAAAGAAATCTCGTCGTGATATACCCTGTATAATGCGTTCCCTTTGTTGCTCATACCGTGCCTTCAAAATTAATTAAGCAATCAATGTTGGTGTACATGCTAACCTTCTGAAAACTCCAAATTCTGACAGTTGTCATACTTAAATTCAAATTTTGGATTCTTATTATTATTTATATGACATAACAAACCTATAAAATTATGCGTTTGTGTCTGATTACGTGCGCTGTCACCAACCATTAATTCTACTTGGTTTCATAGCATTACGTTTAAAATGCAGATATCGTTTGATTTTTGCAAATTTATTGTAACTTATTGTTTCCCTGATCTTAGGGAAACCAAGTGCGGATGACCAGTAGCTTCTGACATCAGGCATATGTGCCAAAGACATGTATAATAATGTATATACTAATTCCAATAAATTGAGGGCTGTCTTGTTCGTCTATATTGGCAGGTCTGTTGACCTCTTTTTGTAGGCACTGAAAAAAAATTAGATTCCTCCACTATCGTAGATATAAGTTCTTCGTCAAACATAGTGGGGTATTCAAATTTTGAATTTCTTGTGAAAAACTTTTGTCACACACAGCACATACATATTCACGTGGTACATAATGATGTATTAGAATGTCTACTTATGGCCAGAGGTAATAAATAAAGATTCACCATTGACATTGTGGGGTTTAAATACAGTAGTATCAAATCGTCAACAGTGCGCAATGTAGCGTTAATGGGATATTAAAATTACGCTTTATTATTCTGACCAAGGTATTGCAATGAAAAAGTAGTATAATAGGTACTATATGTTTATCAATAAATACCACACGTTCATATTTAGTGTAGTTGTTAAGTAAGTGTAAGACTTAGGTATATAGTTAACAAATTGATTCTTAAATTTTATGTAGAATTGGAAGTTGCAGCATTATACAGCTTGCTTCTTTAAAAAATACTCATTTAGGCTGGCATTTCTACAAAAAGTTAAATAAGAGCTCTTGATAATGTTGAATAACATTCGATACCGAAATATTTGATAAACATTCAAATAATCGTGTAATATTTCACTGTCGGATTTTGTACATGTTACGTAATTAAGTTATGAGTGTCATGACATTTATTTATATATTACACACTGTGTTTTTTTAACGCGAACTACACTTTGGGAACCACTGATCTAAAGCACCCGTGATGTTAAAAACATACATATACAGTGCGTTCATGATGAAAGGAACAAATTCGTTTAAAATTCAAGTAATTATTTTGCAGAAAAACGCTCGGACAGGTCGATTAGTATTTTTAGTTGTGAATTTTTTGACATAAGAAAATTATATACAGTTTTTTGTTGAAGATAAAATATGCAATACCAGGTTGTTTTTGTTGGCCATTAAAAAAATGTTCAAGGTGTCCTTGTTCAATTTAAACATTTTATTTCATTACCTATGTGTATTTTAATTTATCACAAAACTCATTATTCCGAAAACCGCTGATTTTGGGTATATGGTATGTTACACAACAATGTGTTTAATGTGTTTAGAATTGACTCTACAATTCAAAAATGGCATAATATACAGGTGTTCCATTTAAAAAAACCAATGATTGCTGCATATGTTCTTCTTTAGACACCCTGTATATAATTTTCTTATGTAAAAAAATTCTAAACAAAAAATACTAATCGACCTGTCCGAGCGGTTTTCTGTAAAATAATTACCTGAATTTTAAACGAATTTGTTCCTTTCATCATGAACGCACTGTATACTGCTTGTCTGTAAATGTTTGTACGCCAATTAAGTTGGTAGTATGGATTTTATTTTTGTAAAGTTGGTGAATCCAGTGGCGGAGTATAGAAGCACGGCATGACCAAATTGTTGTGAATAATAACGTGAATAATAACGAGCACTAAAGCACAATGAGGTTATATTGTACAGACTTGTTAATAGACACATTAAAAACGCTATGATTAAATGAAAATAACACTGATAAGTAGATAAAAAGTTTATTTATAAAAATTGTTGAAAATGTTCTCCACCATTGTAAACACAACATTATTCGTCGTTTCATGTTTTCAAATAACTGGCAAAGCTGTTCTTGTGTTATGTTTTGAATTCCATGCCTAAGCGCTTGTTGAAGTTTGTCCAAATTGTGAAAGCGGTTTTGTCCAAAAAGAAAATAATCTGATGGTGTGAAATCTGAACTCCTCGCTGGCCACAGGGCTTGGCTTATAATACGATTTTCATAACATTGTTGCAAATAATCTATGGTGGTCCGTGCAGTAGAGCAGTGGCTCCGTCTTGTTGGAAAAAGCCCCTTGTTATTTCATCATCATGCAGCTGATTAATTAATGACAGTTTGATATCTCTCTGCATTAATTGTTTCGTTAAAGAATATTGGCCCTACTATTCCCCGTCTTGAAATTGCAATCCAAACTTTTAACGGAAGCAAATTTTTTCAACGAAATTGTGAGGGTTCTCCGTAGCCCACGTTCGGTAAATTCTGGCTATTTACATAACCAGATAAATAGAACCACGCTTCGTCAGTGAAGAAGGTTAGGTCCAGTAAATCATTATTATTAAGGTGCTGGTTAAAACATTGACGGTACAGTATAGATTGTTGATAATCACGATGGTACAATTGCTCCACAACCGAAACTCGATAGGGAAGCATATGTAAATTTTTATGTAGAGCTTTTGCACAACCAGCTCTACTAATACCTGAAAAGAACCCATAATTAAGGACTTGCGCTTATTTAAATACTCTAACTCGTGTACCTGACTCTGCTGATAGCCTTCGTAGCGATTTGTTGGGGGTTTGATTGATTCATTCTTCAATATCATTAACAACAGCTTCAGTTAATATAGTAGGTCTTCCGGTTGATTTGTACTTACAAATACATTTTTTTTCTCTCAAAACGCTACAGTCTCACGCTTGTGATGACCGAAAACATCATAGTTGACATTTTCATTAGGAAACGCTTCTACAAATTGATCAAAGCAAAACTGCAAACTATACGACCAAGTTCCATCCTGACAAGACAATTAATGACAATTTATTTTATAGGTCTGTGTACCCAGCTCAAGCGGCAGAGTTACCATTAAACCATATAATTGCAGGCATACCAACTTAATTGGCGTACAAACATTAACAAACACATAGTACCTATCTTAATTATTGTGCCATATTGCAATGAAATTCTAAATAATAAACAGTAAGTACATTAACTTATCGTAAGGCTAAATAGAATGACTTTGACCTAGTTGAGTAGCAAAATCGATTTCTCTAAGAAATATTTCCTAGTTAATATATAATATTCATCCAAGTGAGAGTGGTTGTGTGAAAATTGAATTTAACATAAATACGCTATCCAAGCAGAAAACTTATTAGACTGATGTAACAGACCTAATGAGTATTATACAATTACACTACCATAAAAGAAAATACTGACATACAATTTTATTGTGACAACAAATGTCAGTTAGAAATTCCGTGCAACATAAAATTGTGTCAAAATTATTCGGTGTTTTCGCTATTCACAATTTTGCAACACATTAGGGTAATCATTATTGTCCAATGTTGAAATTCAATTTGTACAAATAGGTGAGCACCAGTAAGAGAATGTACAGGTAATCAAAGCAAAAGGAGGTATAGTGCGAAAAACGTTAAACAAATGTTAAATGTGAAACGCATGCGTGCTTAATGGACAGTTCGGTTTCTCTCTTTTATTTGAACAAGAAATTACAAGCGAAAGACCACGACTGCTGAAAAGAGGCTACCGGTACACGTTCCTGTGCATGTGCGATCACCGCAAGCGATTTAATTTTTCACAGTACACAAGTCAGTCATAGCATTAAGTATATACAAATACAGCGAGCTGTCAATTATTAAACGCAACTATACTTACCTATTATGTTTATAATTGCATAGACATTTTTCAGAACAAAGTTGATGGTCGAGTTGCCGCTCCTCTGTCCGTTCTTTTCACTTTTCTGCAAACGCCTCCGTGTAATTTAAAAAATTTCTTTCACTTATATTGAATTGACAAAAGAACCATACCGAAAATTATATACGTCTTTTACAAAATGTGACAGTTGGTTCATTTTTTTTTATTTGACTTATCCCTGGTGCCCGAGATACATATGCGTACGGAAAAATTGTATTAATGTGCGGGTATTTCGGAAAAACATGCGGCTAAGAAATGAAGTCGTGTTATACGGTGTGTTGTTTGTGTTGTGTTTCTTCGGAACGCACGGAAAACCCTCGTTGTCGTTTAACTTGCCGAATTTCGCCGCGCTCGCTGGATTTGGAAATGCTAGGGAGCAAAGGGAGGCCGGGTTGAAGATGTACAGTGGCAAAAGAGTGAACAATTCGTCTCTGAGAATGGTATATTTCTATGATCAAACGGTGGCAGTTGTGGAATTGGGACAAAAAAAGCTGCTGCTGAATTGTGAATTAATCGAAGTATAGTAAGCATTTTATTCATTTCCTATAGAATTTAACTTTCAATAAATACAATGTGCAGAATTAACAATAATTAATTTTAAAAATTTGAAACAGATATAAAATATAGTCGAACTTTACCTAGCAACATTTTTCGAATTTCGCGGGTGTTTTAAGCTTGCACGGGACGCAATCGAATAACATATAGAGGTGTACTCGATGAGATTTCATTGCAAAATTTGCGAATAAAAATGAAATTTTATCAATAAATGTTTACGCATCTATTTTTTGACCAATCTTCCGCTTGAGTAGACAGTTTGTCTAGTAATTTCCTAATAAAATGTGAACTGGCCTACCTGTTATCTATTCGATTGTCTACGTAGCCAACTTAAAACACCCGCAACATTTTTACTAGGGTTAATATTGCGAACTATGTTGTTAATTATACAACATAATGAATACTTTCCGAAAGCTTGTTCAGCCGAAAATATATAACAAAGTTCTTTTGTAACGAAATTAAACTAAATGAAAATATTTTTAGTAAATGTTTAATAATATAAACATGTTACAATATTGTCCATATATCAACAACACAATATTAAAAAAATAAGGTGTGGGCACCGCACAAATTTCTTATAAGTAAAGTAAGAAAACTATTCCAAATTACCTTTAAATACTTTTATCCTTTAAAAAAATCTCAAATGGACGCATAATTTACCAGGTATTTGCAAAAAATGCTCTTCGATAATAGTAAAAGTTTGGATTTTTCAGAAAGTTGAAAGTTTTGTTATACAAAAATTATTCTAATTAGCATGCTAATTTCATTTTTTTTTGTGGGTGGTAACAAAAACTATATTATCAATCCATATTTAAATGTTAAATATACACGATTTAATGTAAAAAAAAAACATGCTGTGATAGCCTCTGAATTTGAATTATGGAGATAAATACTGAATTATTATTTTCAAGGTACACGGATATGCTACTGAAATTTGCCTTATGCTAAATTTATATCGTTTTGTTTCTGCTAGAAACGTGGGTTAGGCAATGCCGCACTTTCTAAGCTCTAATGAAGTAAAATATCCATGAGATCTTTTCTCAAGGGTAGAAACACACACTCTTTTCCGTTAGTGTTCAATCACTGAGTTCTCTAGGTAGGACAAGTACCTATTATTAAAACACAAAAATAATGTAATATAGATTTTAAATAAATTTAAATATCTTACGTATACACATTAAATTCAAACAATAATTAAATAGTTCTAAAACGATTTAATACACAAAAGAAATAAAAACATTATATAATTCATCTTAAATCAAGAACAAGAAAAAATGAGACAGCTATAATACTTGTAAATTAAAAATATCGCGAAGATGAATCACACTTGGTGTAATTATTTATGAAATCAAATTACATGTGCATGAGAACATTGATTCAATGTTGATATTAATCTCACCCAAGTGCATTCATACGCTTCTGGATGGTAGTCTCAACATCATTTCACGTATATGGCTCAATCAGGGCTCCATTTTATGCATTCTTTAATACGAATTCATTAAACACATCCCAGATCATATCATTGCATGTCAAAGTTCTATCGCCTATAAAAATAAATTAAATAAAGAATTTATATATGTTTAGTATATTAATAATTTATAAAACTATATCAATATGCAGTAGAAGTTGTGCCAAGAATAAAAGAAACACGCATGTTAATATTTTATTTATACTAATGAACGATAGAATTTGTTAAACATAGTTGGATGGTAAAATATTAAATATTATTATTGAAACTTATTTCTCAACATCGCTGATATTCAAATTTACTTAGAATTAAAAAAAAAATTCTAACAAACCATGTCCTACTTTAAATCTTTTTGAACTTTCAATACCCGAATTAATAAAAAACAAAATAAAACTTGTTCTTGAAGGCTTGCGCAAAAATCATGCTTACTAAACTTATATTTTAATATATTATCATAATATAATCTGCCTAGAATGCCAACCTGTGAGAAATTCCCAAAAAAATATTGTCCGATAACAGTAAAAATTTTACTTTCTGTAACACACACACGCACACACGCTGCGAGAGAGTGACAGTGAGTAAGGAGTGGGGTCGGGGGAATAAAAAAGAAGGAGGGGGAGATCCGCAAACAGATTGCATTTGAAATAAATGCATGTATTGCTGAATCGATTTAATATAAATTGCTGCTAAAAGTAGGAAAACATATGTAATACGACAGTCGATTGGATTGATAAATTATACATTTTAAACTTATTCCCAAAGATAATGGCCTTCGACATATACAGGAAGGGCAAATATAACTTGTTATTTTAGAAGAACGTATTGTATACTTTAAATTCTTCCTTCGTTAATTTAAATTGAGTTATACTGCTTTGAAGTTGTTTGATATACTTAAAGAAAAATGACATCCGCAGCATTCGAGTAACCTGTGGGAGCTTGCATTCGCATTATATCTTGAAACGGACTATACATATACAGTATGTTTCAAGATATAGTGCAAATGAAAGCTCCCACAGGTTACTATATCTTGAGACAGACTATACATGATCGTTTCTTACATCAAAATATCATTTTTGTGCCATCTCAATATACGTTTGCCTTCTATTTATTAGTTAGTTATTCACCTCTTTACCAAGATATAGCGTTTCTGAATATATTTGTTATTTTAATACTAAATATATAATATAATGCTATAATATCTGTAAATAGTTTAATTTTGTACGAGCAGGATTACTTAATCAAACATATACAGCTTTAGATCATAGAAAATTTCCAGGAGGACATTTCAATTACAAAATGTGTCTGTCGTAAGTTATTTTTTGTTTATTACAAAATATCATTTGTAATGAAAACAAAAATATTTATGGATTATTTAATAATTAGTGTAATCAAAAGAAAGTTTATCAACCTAATCGTCCCGATGAATATGTTTATATTTTGATGATGTAATATGTTGAATTTAATAAAGTATGAATATCTTTTATTATAAAAATAGAACATTTTATATAATAGTATAAAATTCGATATTCGAACTATTATTATACACTGCTCAAAGAAATTATCGGAACACATATTTAATACTGCAACATTTTTTAATTAAAAGAGACATCCTTATCTGCTTTGGAATATAATATTTTCAACATTGGTTAATAAGATTTTAACAATAAATATGCTCTAATTTAAGAATTTTCTTGTACAATAATAAACAAATAAGAATACTACCAAAATAAAAATGTATTTTATTACTTATTAGTAGAAATTCTATTTAGGCCCGGATATCCAGATTTAATATCGTGTGTGCCCTCCGTTAGGATTAATTACCGCTTGGCACCGTCGAGGCTTGCTGATTGCTACGGATATATCGTCTTAACAAATAAATAAATTTTGCCATTCTTCTACAAGAACGTCGGCTAACTGAAGAGTAAGAGGCGCCACTGGGCGCTTTCTGATATTCCTATCAAGTGAATCCCAAACATGTTCGATAGGATTCAAGTATGGATTCATGGCCGGCCACCCCATCACTTGGATTTCTTGTCCTCGAATAAAATTGGTCGTAAAGTTTGCGGTGTGAATTCGGCAGTTATCCTACTGGAAGATAAAACCATTACCAAAATTGTTGGCAAATGGTACAATATGTTGTTCAAGGATCATTCTATTATAATTCTGTCCATTGAGACGTTGAGGAACAACAACCAAGTCGGTACGACCATCGGTGATGATTTTACCTCATATCACAAGTGATCCTAATGCAAATCGATCCACTTCTTGTATACACTCAGTAATACCTCTATCTCTCTCCAGGATGTCTGTACACTCGTACACGATCATCGCACCTAGTTAAAGTGAACAGGGACTCATCACTAAAAAGCACATACCTCCAGTGTCCAAGTTGCCATTCTACATGCTCGCGAGCAAAGTTTAGCCGGGTTTGATTGTGATCTCTGGACAAGCCAGGAGCTCGCACAGGCGTTCGAGAAGTCAAATTTGCTTTTTTAACTTCTTCTAACCGTTTGATCAAAGATTGTTAGACCGGTAGCATTTCGAAGTAGGTTTTGTAACTCACGAGCGGTGGAAGTTCGACGGCGAAGGCAAGCGTTGATGATGTAACGCTCATCCCAACGACTAGTTTTTCTTTTACGTCCTTGTCTAGTTCTCCTAGAGTATTTGCCCGTGTCGTGATACCTATGCTCTGCAGATAATCGATGGATTGGTTTGTAGCAGATAGGCGATATATCACATAGATCGCACATTTGCAAGTAAAGCAACCGCCCTCGCGACTTCGATTTCACTTAAATAAGTCATCTTTTATCTTAAAAACAATTTCACGCTCTAAATTGACGTTTAAAATGTCAACAAACTAACTTACAGAGTTTTGATTGTTTGCTTAAGGTGGTCATCTGATAGAAAAAGAATCATCACATTCCTACTGTGTATCTCTGTCCTTTTCTAACCATTAGGCGTGTATTATGTGTTGCATACGTAAGTGTATTTTTATTAGCCATCTGGTTGCAAGTAGCAGCCGTATAATTTGTAAAACAAATTTATTGGATAAAAGATAGCACTACTATCGCAACGTATGTACGTATAGAATGCATACTTTGCAAGATATTATAAAAAAATGCTGCTCGCTAAGAGTAAAAGTGCTACTTCCGGTCCGAATTTTTAAATTTCATTTATACAAAAAACATTGCAAATCTAACTCTAAATACTTGTGTACTCTTGATAAATATATACAAAATGCATATTTTACGACATATTTGCTACTCGGTAAGAGTAAAAGTGTTACTTTCGGTCCGAATTGAGATTTTTTTTTATACAAAAAAATATTTGAAATTATATTTTAAATACTTTTGTACTCGTAATGTACCTGCCTAGAAAGCATGACTTGCGAGATATTCGCAAAAAACTGATTTTCGATAACAGTAAAAGACCTACTTTCGGTAGGGATTTCGAAAAACTTTTTTAACACAAACACAAATTCGATTTTTTCACTGAAGTAAACTACTACTTCCGGTCTGCCGATTTTACTGAAAATCTAATCAGATCTCAAGAGGGAGATTATACTCGTAGATGCAAAATTTGGAATTGACAGCTACAGCGGTTTGACCGCTATCGTGATCACACACACACACACACGGACAGACACACAGCCACACATACATACACACACAGACATTTTTTAAAAACCACTTTTTCGGTATCAAGGGACTTCAAAATGTGTACATCTGTAAAAATCTCGACGTCGAAAATTTTCATCATCACAATACTTCCTTATACTGCGTATAAGAAAGTAGAAACAAGAAAAAAATTAGGTGTGGCCACCACACGTGTATGCGTTTCAAATTATACAAAAGTTGTTCTAAACTAAGATTTATATACTTTTATCTTCTGAAAAAATAAACAAAATCCTATTGTACTACGTCTATTCTCTTAATAAATCTCTATAGGATGCATACTTGGCGAGATATTCGAATTTTGAAATTTCTTTTATACAAAAATTATTCCAATTGTAGGTCTAAGTACATTTGTACTCTTGATAAATATATACATATATATAGAATGCATAATTTACGAGATATTTCCAAAAATCGTTATTCGATACGAGTAAAAGTGTTACTTCTAGCCGGAATTTTGAAATTTTTTTTATACAAAAGATATTGATAATTAAGTTCTAAATACTTTTATACTCTTGATAAATATACAAGGTGTGTATAAATTGGCGGACCCACTACACGTGGCGACATTCTTGGTCAAATTTTCAGTTAAAAGTCCTAATCCTAAAACGATGTATCAGGCTTCCTTTGTCTTCAGAATGAATTTGAAAGAAACATACATTTGGCAACATTGAACACGCATGTGCAGTTATAATCTTCGGAACATTTTTACACGTCGCACAGTGGGGATTTTTGTATAGAGGTGAGGAAAAAAATGTATTTTTCAAAAACTGTAGTGATTTCATCACAAATTTTGTTTTATTTATATAGTAAAACACAAAAGTAATCAAAATAAAGAGAATTAGGAAAATATATATCGTCACCTAAAACGTAAAAGCCCGAACTAACAAAAAAATTGGTAATAATTTTTTTTTATAATTTCGTGTTTTCTTTATGAAACATGCTCAAATTAATAAAAAATTGATATTGGATTTTTAGTTAGTCAGAGCGTTTTGCGTTTTAAGCAACGATATATGTTACAAATACTACTTAACTTAATAGAAAATATAAAATTGTATTATTAATATTATTATTCTAAAAGAGCCTTAACTTCGTCGCTTATATCACTATGCTTTTTTTTAATAAACGAAGGAGTCAAATTTGATATCATTGGATCTGATGTTACCATCATTCGATGCATAATATCTTCGTTGGTGGCAATTCGACTGCTTTTTCTGGAGTGTCTGAGGCGATTTTTTTATAGTCTTTGTTTCGACTTTCTTGAGCCTCTTCGGACAGTGACATAATCTACGCATCATTTAAAGTTAAATAGAAACCAATACACAGTATGTGAATTGCTCATACAAAAAATGTTAAAAAAACAACTTTTTCAGACATATTTTTGACAGATTCTAATTTTTTTATCGACAATATTGATTAAATTATTGATAATTTGGTATTTATCTTACTATAGTTCAACTTTATGAACCTAGTCAATTTTCGTGTTCCGTTATATTTGCACTGTTCGCAAAAATCTGAGCAATGAAAGGTAGACTTAGTGTCATATGGGCTTTAATAGAGTTGTATTATAAATGAAACATATTGCGAGGTGGCACCCGGTGGCACCCGGTGGCACCCGGTGGCACCTGAATTTGATTGAAAGTGTAAAAACAGATATTAGGTAATATATTAGTAAAGGTTTCCAATTGGAAATAAGTGGAGTTTAAATTGCAGGTCCAAATGTTTGTAGAAAACAGGGTTTTTTGTTCTATGTTCATAAAAATAAACAACAACAAAAAGACGAAAGTCTCTGCAGAGTTTATTTTTTCAATTTTAGTATATTGAAATATTCTATTTTAAATAAAAAATAAAAACAAAAACGTTAGCTCAAGCAATAAAGTCATATTCATCTTGAAATTATTAGGTTTATATTAGGTCAATTCGGTAAAACATACAAGTACTCTGACTGAAATGGCTACAAAAAAAAACTAGCTGTCAGATCGAAGTAATTCTTTTTGATTTGATTGTAGCATTTAGTCCTAAATTTAAAAATACATTGTATATTGCATGAAGAGTATGTTGACAATTGGACTTTTTTCCGCGAAATCCCCAATGTGCGTCGTCATGTGAACCTTATATTTTAAATTTAAAAAAGAAACAAACGAAATAAAATTGGTTTCTTAGATTACATATTTATTACGAAAATATTACAAAGTTTAAACATTTTTTGGATAATATTGACTAATTTTTGTACATCTTCTTGATAGAAATCAATGTAATTATTACCTACATAATTGTTCGAATTGAAATCCATCAGTTTGTAGACATAGCTGCAATCTTTGTGGTATCGTTTGTACTATTCGCTCAAGTCTTTCTGGTGTGATTTCTAATACTGCGGCTTCAATTCGGGCTCTAACTTCGTCAGCGTCCTGTGGAGGTGTAGCGTAAACTTTAGCTTTAATGAAACCCCAAACAAAAAAATCTAATGGATTGAGATCGGGCGATCTCGCAGGCCACAAAAGGGAACCGCCACGACCAATCCATCTGTCTGGGAAGTGTTCAGTCAACCAGTCTCTTATATTACGAGCAAAGTGCGCAGGAGCTCCATCATGCATGTAAATCATATTACGGCGTACGTTCAGCGGTATCTCATCAATAACTTGTTCTAAAACATTTAAATATTCACCGGCATCTAGGCGATTTGGTAAGTAAATTGGTCCAACTACCCTGTGGTTTATTATACCCAGCCAAACGTTAACAGAAAACCTTCCTTGGTGACCGTATTCGCGAAATTCATGTGGATTTTCATCTGCCCAATGATGAAAATTATGAGTATTAAACACACCATCTCTGGTAAACATGCACTCATCACTCCAAAGAATACGTCTTAAAAAGTCACCTTCTTCCTGAATTCTATTTAAGATTGTATTGCAATAATTGATTCGAAATAAGTTATCATTTCCGTAAAAAGGCTGAACTTTAGAAACATGGTATGGATGAAGCAAGTTTTCTCGTAGAACCTTATTACTGGGAATATTTAGTGTAGAAGCTAATTGACGGGTACTCGCAGAGGGATCTTCCTGTATTGTGGCTAGAACTTGCTCTTCTAGTTGCACGGTACGCCTTTGCCTTGGTCAACCTGCGTTCGCATTTCTTGGAATAAACGAACCTGTTTTACGAAGTCGTTGGTCCAGCCTTCGAAATACATTTTTACTTGGATGCCTCCGATTTGGAAAACGCACTCGATATTCCTGCCCTGCCATGCTAGCATTTCCACGACAGAAACCGTATATCATGTACATATCGGCATATTCGTTGAACGTAAAATTCATAATAAACAAACAGAACAACTAGTAAACACGAAAACCCGAAAACTGATTAAAACTATACAAATAAACACGAAAAATAAGCAAGTCGAATGAAATAGGTAGATTACAAAGTGTCAAAATTTGTTTTTCGTCAAAATAAGTTAATAAACAAATATTAAAAACAAACTTAAAATCAAAAAGAAAACTTTAACGAAAGGATAATAACAACAATTCTTCTTTCTTCTAAATTGTAGCTCTTTCTGTCAACAAATATCAAATAATAATGCTTATTTCAAGACGAAAGTCCGAACTTTAGGAATCTCGTGCAAAGATATGGAGCATGGTACAACATTTTCGTGTTAGGATTTTGGACTCCGAATTTAACGAAGAACATCGCCGCGTGTAGTGGGTCCGCCAATTTATACACACCTTGTATATAGAATGCATAATTTTCGACATATTTGCAAAAAATCGTTATACGGTAAGAGTAAAAGTGTTACTTCCAGTTTACCGATTTTACTGAAAAACTAATCAGATCTCAAGACGGAGAGTATACACGTAAATACAAAATTTGGAATGGATATCTACAGCGGTTTGACCGTTATCGTGGCCACACACACACTGACATACAAACACACACAGAGGGCGAGAGAGAAATTTTTTTAAAACCACTTTTTTGGTATCAGGAGACTTCAAAACGTGGACACCTGAAAAAAATCTCGAGATCGAAAATGTTTATCATCACAAGACTTCCTTATACTACGTATAAGAAAGTAAAATGAGTAAAGTCTGAGGTATCTTTTCATAGAATTAAAGTTAGATTTAGATTTTACAGAGCTTATGTAATTTATGTTTCACAATATTCAGGGAAAGTTTAGATATCAGTGTGGTACCCCTGCTTACCTCTATCTGAAATTCTCGTGAAGATTTTCCTAGTGACATTGCATGATGTACAGGATATGTGCCATTTACTGTTATGTTAGTAGTATTTGGCATTTACTGTGATGTTTATTTAGCTATTCATATCTTTTGTCTTTTTTCATTACTTATTCAATTGTTTATACTTGTACTATTGTAATGATATTGGAGAATAAATACTTATTTTATTATTATTAAAATTTGGAAGAACTGTGGATGCAAGAACCAACGAAAACATCTAGAAAATTGAGCTTTTGGTCTTAACAGATAAAAGAATAAGAATTTCAATGATTTTTGATGAAGTAAGGATACTGGAAGCAACAGAATTAAAAATGTTGCACAAAAATTTAAAAGGGAACAAGGTTTCAGCAAGTTGAATTTTAAAATTGCTTATTCTATGTCAAAAACTGTGTTGGCAACACATTTGCAATTGATGGCTTTAGCTCACGACCAAACGCGTTTTTCGAAAATTATAACAGGTGACGAAAAGTGTTTGTATTGCTAGGATCCATCGACGAAACAAGAATTTATACAGAATACTGATGGCGACAATACATTGGGATATGGGCTGATTGAATAAATTAAGAAAAAGCATCACAATAATAGAAGTCTATAAAGAAACCATTAGAAAGTTGAAAATTGCCATACAATAAAAAGAAGGCCCCAGAACTGTGATCAAGGGATTATTCTTCTTCATGAGAATTTCAGAGGACACAAAGCTCGCCAAGTTTTTGAAATAATCGAGGGAATAATATAAAAATTTACGTACAATGTGCTTGCAGGCGTCATAGTGGTGGGCGTACTATCAGAATGAGGAAGACAGGTAGGAAGGTTCTGTTCTTTAGCGCAAGATAGACATATGTATGTATAGACAAATATATTAATTATTATTCACCAAAAGAAAAAATATTTATGATAAAACAATTTAAGTTGATAATTATTGTCAATATAGATTCCTAACGCGAATACATTTGTAACATGGTTAATTATTTTCAAACAATATATTGTTTAGTAAATAATAAGAACAAAAACATTCCTAATCACGATTCAAGTAATATAGAAATTTTTGCGTTTCTTTAAAAATTAGTGGGATATCTTTCAATAATTCCTTAATAGAAATTATGCCTAATTTCTAGCTAGCTTGTCGGTTGATGCTACATTCCACTTATGTTAAAGGCCTATTCACCAAGTGATGTGAGGGTTGCATTTGAATAGGGGATAATGAACAGAAGCAATTTTCCTTCTGTTAATTTTTTCATTACTATGGTATGCCACATAATATAGTATATAATAATAAAGTATATATATATAATCTAATAATCCCCTCTACCATATTAATGGTGTGGGGCGTTTATCCTCTTCTAACTTTTTATGAATCTTTTCCATTCACATCTATTCCTCGCCATGCTCTTCGCCTCTGTCCAAGTTTTGCCTTTCCTCCTCAAAATCTCTGCTATGACATCATTCCATGTCGTCCTTGGCCTTCCTCTTCTTTTATTTTTCATTATTCTTGCTTCCCATATCCTTCTTGTCTGTCTCGTATTTTCCATTCTATATAGATGTCCCCACCATCCCAACTGTCTTTGCTCAATATGTTCCAACACTGACTGTATATTTAGATCTTTTCTTATTTCCGAATTTCTTATTCTTTCCATCTTTGTAACTCCTCTGACTCTTCTTAAATATTTCATTTTTACTGCTTGTATTTTACTTTTTTGTCTTGTATTTAATACCCAGGATTCGCATCCATATACTAATATCGGTCGGTATATTGCCTTATATACTTTTAATTTTGTTTCGCGGGATATCTCTTTTTTGTTAATGAACTTATTCCTCATACTATGATACAGCTTTGTTGCTTTTTCTATTCGTTGGTTAATCTCGGCGTCCTGGGCCCTTTTCCATCAATTCTCACTCCCAAGTACTGAAACGTTCTCACTTCTTCTATTTCAATTCCTTCTATTTCGATTTTCATATCTATCTCTTCCTCTCCCACTACCTACAGTAACTAGAATTAAAGTTTGGTCGGCAATGTCATTTTCTGACACGACCGAAAATGTTCTATTGTAAGTAAGTCATAACCTTACAATCAATGACTTCAAGTACCTGCCTGATGTTGTCAATAATGTCATTGTTTTATATGTACAGCAGATCAAGAAATTGAACATGAAATATAGCTAACATGTTTATTTAAAGTGTAAATTACAACGAAATGGCACGAACAATTAAAAAAACCATAGAGGAACTAGTAGGGTACTTATACCGATTCTGGAACACACTCCTCCTCCTCCCCCTCTCACCCAGCTCCCCCTCACCCCCTCGCCCTAGTGGCGCCCTCTGCCAACCCAACTGATGTGGCGCCCCCTCGCGGTCGCCAACCCAACTAAAAATTGCAGATTTCATCATTACCAACCCAACTAAAATTGCAGATTTCATCATTACCAACCCAACTAAAAATTGCAGATTTCATCATTACCAACCCAACTAAAAATTGCAGATTTCATCATTACCAACCCAACTAAAAATTGCAGATTTCATCATTACCAACCCAATGTGGCGCCCTCTGACGGCCACTAACCAAACTAAGAAATGGCAGATTTCATCATTACCAACCCAATGTGACGCCCTCTCACAGCCACTAACCAAGAAATGGCATCTCTCATGATTACCATAATGCAGCATCCTCTCACGGTCACAAGCCAAACTAAGGTGACGTCAGACAAATGGCGGACCATCAAGATGGTCTTTGTTTCTAGAGAATTCCTGAATAAATTACCAGGCTTACTATCGCGCTTCTCAATGTACTTCAAACAGGTCTAAACATGTTTCCAGCGGAAACCGCAACGGCTGTCTGCTTCTGTGATAGCCGCATGCTTGAAATGTATATCTTACTTATAAAATAAAATAAAAGAAACAATATATTTTTTAAGAAAAACAATTTATTTATTATTATTCATAAATTAACAATATTATTTTAAATTAACATTATGTACAAGACCAGCTGCTGTTTATATACATTGTAAAGTTGCGCTATTTACTCGTCATGTTTTCTGCCTGTAAATAGAAAACGCATCCAATTAGTTTTTTTGCGCTTCTCCAGAGGCTTTTCATAAACACATAATTCCCCAGTTTCTACCCAATAATATTTGTGTATTCGCATAGTCATGCAATTCATACAAAAACTAGGACTGTGTATAGTATTTCGTCTGAGAGTAAAATCCCAAAGAGATGTTTTATTAATTTCTCGATAACGTAAACATACAGTACATTGTTTTCGTCTAGATAAATAATATTCTCCGGTTGAATGGGTACATCCATACCGCCAGGAATGTCGTAATTGCTCACTAGTTACGCTGGGAGACATCTGAAAATAAAAACTTTACATCTAAGATCGGCATACTATTTCAAAATTATAAAATAAATATACAGTATGCTACTGGACGAGATAGCAACCAAGTATGAATATACAGGACGTTTCAAAGGTAGGGTAGAATAGCAAGAAGGCGAATCCAAGATGGCTGCCAAAAATGGTCTAAACATGTTTCCAGCGGAAACCGAGTTCTGTACCGGGTCAGAACCTAGAACCACTTGAGAACCGGTACAGAACCACTTCAGAACCGGTACAGAACCACTTCAGAACCGGTACAGAACCACCTCAGAACCACTTCAGAGCCGGTACAGAACCACTTCAGAACCGGTACAGAACCGGTTCAGAACCGGTTCTGCATGTTAGAATATTGGAAGCCAAATATGACCCAACTTAAAAAGTGGTACATTTATAGTGAGTATGAATATACCTGCTTCTGTGATAGCCGCATGCTTGAAATGCATGTCTTACTTATAAAATAAAACAAACAATATTTTTTAAGAAAAACAATGTATTAATTAACAATATGACCAAGTTTTATACCATCAAGATGGTCGATAAAAATATAAACCTTACATCTAAGATCGGCATACCATTTCAAAATATAAAATAAATATACAGTATGCTACTGGACGAGATAGCAACCAAGTATGAATATACAGGACGTTTTCAAAGGTAGGGATTTTTAGAAAAGCAAGATGGCGAATCCAAGATGGCCACCAAAAATCTAATAAACTAATGACACGTCAAGCATCCAATATATCAAAACCATGCACTCGAACTGCTATGAAACATCATCTCAAAACCATCGCTAGAATCAGCCCACAACCGGATCATGAAGCGGTTCTGAAACCCCTATATTAAAACCACACATTCAAACCACTATCAAAATCCCTCTTTTCTCAAAAAGCTATCCAACCATCCATCCGTCCATCCATCCATCCATCTGGATAACATAGCAACCAAATATTAATATACAGGACGCTTCAAAAGTAGGGATTTTTAGAAAAGCAAGATGGAGAATCCAAGATGGCCGCCAAAAATCTAATAAACTAAGGTGACATCAGGCATCAATCTATTAAAACCACTATCAAATCATTCTCTTAAAAACCATCATCCCAAACAATATATTCAAATCATACATTCAGTGATAGATGCATAAATGAAATGTATTTGTGCAGCCTAACAGTTCAAAAAGCTTGATATCGAGCTTACCAGTATATTTCTAACAGATCTAAACACGTTTCTAATGGAAACCACAACGTTTGATCACTATCAACACCTCTATGATAGTCACATTATTTAATATATCTATATCATAAAATAAAAAGGAATAACATATTTTAAGAAAAAACAATTTATTAAAAATAAAACAACTACACACATCAAACAAACCTCAACCATACTTTCAATTTCACAAATATCAAAATTTAAACAAAACAATCAAATGCAAAGGCAAGGAATGTTCTCGAGATGACCCATATAGTGCAATATAACAATGCAGTAAAACGATAGAGGTGAGATACATGGTCTATCAAAAATTTTTATTACCCACTTTTTTCAGCAATCAAAACCTTTTTAACAAAACACTATACATATGAAAAATAGACATAGCATTAAATATTTCCATTTTAGAGATACCCCAGTTTAATCCCAATTTTAAATAACATAAATTCTTAAATTGATTTAGTTAACTTTCTTATAAAAAAAGGTTGAAAAAGAAAACATACTAAGTCCCACAACAGATAAAATATGTACTATCTTTTTACACTTCATGTTTAGTACTATCATTAGAAGAAATATGCCTGAGGTACAGCTTTTAATATGAAATTTAGAGGTTTTTTATGCAAAATACATAGTTTATCACTAATAAAACTAATTTTGAAACACATTGTCCACATAGCAAATACCACTTCCTATACATTTTAAAAATAGCAATTTTTATATATCATAAAAGAAGCAAACAAAAAAACCAATATAAAGGCAGCATTAACATTCTAACCAAAAGATTTGCAAAAATATTAAATATATACTTGTTCTAAAAATGCTTCTATCTCTCTTTTTACAGTTTATGTTTTGTACAGCAGCGAATGTATTACATTTCTCTTAAAAGCATTTTATAATTTGAGAAAAAAAATGGTGAAATGCATCTCGAAACATTATTATAAATACATTTTAAAACATGGAATTCTATTTTATTTGGATGACATTGTATTTACAAATAGTTTTTATATTATATTATTACAAGAAATATGTTTTACATTAAATTTTACGCACGGGACAACAGTAGTATACACACACCAAACTGCACGCAAAAAACTAGTATAAAGACCGCATTAACACTATAACCAAAAAGAATTGAAGCCATATTAAATTATGGACGCAAAAACTAGTATAAAGACCGCATTAACGCTATAACCAAAAAGAATTGAGGTCATATTAAATTATGGAGGAAAATAATAAATACTCGCTCTCAATTATTTAATATTGAAATTACATAAAAATCCATGCAATACACTTAAAACATTTGAAAAATCATGTTTGGTAAGCCCACTATATATCAATATTTAAGACAAAAAATTATTACTAATTTTCCATCTACAGATACCCCTGCTTAATATCAATTTGAATTAACATAAATTCATAAAATGAGTCTATCTTTTACAGTTCGTGTGTTGTACTATCATTAGAAGAAATATGCTTGACGAGTGGCTTTTAATATGAAATTTAGAGGTTTTTACACAAAAACATAGTTTATGCCTAATAAAAACTATTTTTGAAACACATTGTACACATAGCAAATACCACTTCCTATACATTTAAAAAATAACATTGTTTATACATCATAAAAGAACGAAACAAAAAAAAAACTAATATAAAGACAGCATTAACGTTCTAACCAAAAGATTTGAGAATCAGCTCTTAACCGGGTCATGAAGCGGTTCTGAAACCCCTCTATCAAAAACATGCATTCAAGTCAATGAAATTACATAAAAATCTAAGAAATAGTAGCACTTAAAACATTTGAAAAATCATGTTTGGTAAGCCTACTATTTAAGACAAAAATTATTATTTATTTCCATTTACAACAGATAGCCCACTATTTATCAATATTTAAGGGCAAAAAATTATTATTAATTTCCCCATTTACAACAGATTTCCGTGTTTAATCTCAATTTTTAAATAACATAAATTCTTAAATTGATTGAGTTAACTTTCTTATAATATTTAAAAAAAGGGCGAGAAAGAAAACATACTAAGTCTCACAACAGATAAAATATATACTATCTTTTTACAGTTCATGTTTTTTGTACTATCATTACAAGAAATAAGCCTCGCGATTAGCTTTTAATCTGAAATTTAGATGCTTCATAAAACCACCTCAGAGACACTAAAAAATTATGATTTTCAGCTCAACCAACCATTCAAAAAGTTGATACATCAAATTCGTGAATATTAATATCACTCTACACTCTTAATAAAAAATTTAGCAGAAGTCTCACATTAAATGAATACAAAATTTATATATGCACTACATTAAATGAAGATTGAATTTTATACACTGCTTATATCACCAGAAATTTTGGTACAAGATTATATGATTAGATAGACTCATGACTAAGCCTAAACGGACACCAGGCTTTCAATATGTAGTAAAGTTTTTTTCTTCATACATTTAATATAAACTAATGATCTATCTTTAGAAAGCATCCACAGGTCCATTAGAACTTGTGGGTGGTGCAACATCTACTTTAACCCTCTTCTTAGGCGGTCCGGCAACATGCTCACATGTATCCAAACCCTCCCTACAAATACCGCAAACAAAATTGCTGTGGAGGGTATTCACATGTCGCTTCATGTTATCGCGCCGGGTGAAGGATTTTCCGCAAATGATGTAATTCATTCTATGAAAAACAAATTAAAAATAATTAATATAATAAATTTAAGAGAATAAAAAGCTATTGAAACCTAATTTTTAATATATCGAAATTGCTAATTTATTTGACTGATCCGCGTATATTTAACTAAAAATACCTGTATTATTCAGAATTTATTTAATTTATTAAAAAAAATCTCTTTAAAGAACCATATAAAATAATTAGCTTAATTATATAAATTTACATTAAAAACAATTTAAAGAAAGCACTAAATGCAAAAATACTTGTATTATACAAAATTTATTTAAATTATTGAAAAAATCTTTTTAAAGAACCGTATAAAATAATCAACTTAATTATATAAATTTACACGCTTAAACGTTAAAAACAATATAAAGAAGCTACTAAATGCATATAAAATACTTTGAGGCACCCTGGATTAATTGTATATAAAAAATAATATTCAATAAAATATTCAATAAAATTTGCACCATTAAATTATTAAGAATAGCCTTATAATTGAAAAAACAATTTTTAAAAAGTCCTATAAAATTTTAGAGCGGTAGAAAAAACTAATGGAAACTATGATCCGCGTATATTTAACTAAAAATACTTGTATTATTCAGAATTTATTTAAATTATTGAAAAAAAAAAACCTCTTTAAAGAACCATATAAAATAATCAACTTAATTATATAAACTTACGCACTTAAGCATTAAAAACAATTTAAAGAAAACACTAAATGCATATAAAATACTTGAAACATATCCTGGATTAATTGTATATAAAAATAATATTCAATAAAATATTAATAAAATTTACGCCATTAAATTATTAAAAATAGTCTAATTGAAAAAACAATTTTTAAAAAGTCCTATGAAATTTTAGAGTGGTAGAAAAACTAATGAAAAATATTGCAAGTTAATATTATATAAATTAGGGTTTCTAAATACCTTATAGTAAACACAAACAAGCACTAAAAACGATGTTGACTGTTCAAAGACACTGGTTATAATAAAATTAAATATGCCGATCTACGTATATATAGATACATAGAGTGCGTTTCTTTGTTAGAACGTTGGAATTGGTTAAATCTATCTTAGATTTTAGCTCTCGGTAATTTATCTTACCTCGAGCTAAAATCTAATACTTTTTTCCCTTGTATGATACACTATTTTTCTGTGATGGGGAATCGACGATTTTAATATTAAATACCTTTTTTTTGGGAGGCGGTTGAGTTCCCCGCTGCCTTTTATTGTATACCAAATTACAACCCAACATGTTCAGAAGCTATTCTGAAGCTCGCATATGTAACTATTAATCTATCCAAATTTCAACAGTTTTCCACCACTGTCAGGTATTCATTTGAAAAATATTAATAACTCTTTTAATAAGAGATTGAATAAATTATAAATTTCTTTACATGTATGTATATATCACTCTGATTATCTTAGCATTACATGTTTGCAATATACCTGTATAATGTTTGTCTATCTATAATTAATTTTGTTTTATAATTAGTGTAATAATTCACAATATATGTACGTATAAATAAAAAAAGTAACTGGAATTACAGTAACACATTAAAGTGGATGATAAAGACACGCGTATACAGCTGTTAATGTACTCATACTTCAGCGGCTTTGAATATGTACAGGTACATGACTATTCTTCTCGAAATAGTGATAATTTCTATTGGGGTTTCAATAAATCAAAAAGTTTGTGTTAGACTTGAATATATATGTTACACTGACGATCATAACATTACGTGTGTACAAATTAATGCTTAGCATCCACCTCATTGTCTAGCTATAGAGCAAATTAAATTACTGAATGATATAAAATACGCGACCATGTTTCACCATCAGATGTAAATAATTACTCTGTATATTCCCGATAAATTCAAATTCACACATGTGCAATTAGAAATATTTATCTTTCTCTACTCAAATTTGTGTTATTCATTGTGTATTCCAATACTGAATAATATTTATTGTATAGTTTATAACACTATCTTATATTATAATACATACTACTTTTATGAGGAAAATACTATCAAATGCTCCTCCAATTTCTTAACAACCATACTAATTTAACTGATCCTGTATCATCAATATTAAGAAAGGTTTATAATGTACTGTTATGGTAAATGAAATGTACATCTAGTGTTTAATAAAACATAATTTTTGTGAAACGATGTGTTTTCATTTAATTAAATTATTTAATATTTAACATTAATATAACTTTCGTAGTTTCTCATATGGATCTCCGTATATTTAACTAAAATACTCTTGTTTTACGAAATATTTTTAGGTATTTTTACATCATTAGCATTTAATTTACTGGAATATTTTAATGATGTACCAAAGCTTATTAAAAATGTCAATCATTGTTTTTATCATAATAATAAAACTAATGGCGAATGTATATGCATGCAAAATAATGTTTTAGCTCTATGCAACTATCTACAAAATAACGAATTATTTTAACCTTCTTATTATTTTTTATTTTAAAACTAAAATCATAGATAATATATACGAATTTTATATAAAGACAGATCTATCTGTACAGGTAGAAAGACGAAATTCCCGGACTCGAAACCCTCATTGGATGCAGGTATGCGACGCTAAAAATTAAACAGATGCATTAGAACACACAGTCACCCGTGAGAACGGAATGCGGCCGCTGCTAATTATCTCCGTTCACATACATACATATACATATATATATATATATATATGTGTGTGTGTGTGTGTGTGTGTGTGTGTGTGTGTGGGAAAAGGTCCTATTGTAGCCGGACCACCGTGAGAAGGGAATTTTACAGCGCTAAATTGCCTCTGGTCGCATACGTATATATGTATATATATGTATGCGCGGGAAAAAAAGGGTTACTCTATATCACTCGGCAAATTAACAAAAAAGATTGATTTAACCAATTCCAACGTTCTAACAAAGAAACGCACTCTATGTATCTATATATACGTAGATCGGCATATTTAATTTTATTATAACCAGTGTCTTTGAACAGTCAACATCGTTTTTAGTGCTTGTTTGTGTTTACTATAAGATATTTAGAAACCCTAATTTATATAATATTAACTTGCAATATTTTTCATTAGTTTTTCTACCACTCTAAAATTTCATAGGACTTTTTAAAAATTGTTTTTTCAATTAGACTATTTTTAATAATTTAATGGCGTAAATTTTATTAATATTTTATTGAATATTATTTTTATATACAATTAATCCAGGATATGTTTCAAGTATTTTATATGCATTTAGTGTTTTCTTTAAATTGTTTTTAATGCTTAAGTGCGTAAGTTTATATAATTAAGTTGATTATTTTATATGGTTCTTTAAAGAGGTTTTTTTTTTCAATAATTTAAATAAATTCTGAATAATACAAGTATTTTTAGTTAAATATACGCGGATCATAGTTTCCATTAGTTTTTTCTACCGCTCTAAAATTTTATAGGACTTTTTAAAAATTGTTTTTTCAATTATAAGGCTATTCTTAATAATTTAATGGTGCAAATTTTATTGAATATTTTATTGAATATTATTTTTTATATACAATTAATCCAGGGTGCCTCAAAGTATTTTATATGCATTTAGTAGCTTCTTTATATTGTTTTTAACGTTTAAGCGTGTAAATTTATATAATTAAGTTGATTATTTTATACGGTTCTTTAAAAAGATTTTTTCAATAATTTAAATAAATTTTGTATAATACAAGTATTTTTGCATTTAGTGCTTTCTTTAAATTGTTTTTAATGTAAATTTATATAATTAAGCTAATTATTTTATATGGTTCTTTAAAGAGATTTTTTTTAATAATTTAAATAAATTCTGAATAATACAGGTATTTTTAGTTAAATATACGCGGATCAGTCAAATAAATTAGCAATTTCGATATATTAAAAATTAGGTTTCAATAGCTTTTTATTCTCTTAAATTTATTATATTAATTATTTTTAATTTGTTTTTCATAGAATGAATTACATCATTTGCGGAAAATCCTTCACCCGGCGCGATAACATGAAGCGACATGTGAATACCCTCCACAGCAATTTTGTTTGCGGTATTTGTGGGGAGGGTTTGGATACATGTGAGCATGTTGCCGGACCGCCTAAGAAGAGGGTTAAAGTAGATGTTGCACCACCCACAAGTTCTAATGGACCTGTGGATGCTTTCTAAAGATAGATCATTAGTTTATATTAAATGTATGAAGAAAAAAACTTTACTACATATTGAAAGCCTGGTGTCCGTTTAGGCTTAGTCATGAGTCTATCTAATCATATAATCTTGTACCAAAATTTCTGGTGATATAAGCAGTGTATAAAATTCAATCTTCATTTAATGTAGTGCATATATAAATTTTGTATTCATTTAATGTGAGACTTCTGCTAAATTTTTTATTAAGAGTGTAGAGTGATATTAATATTCACGAATTTGATGTATCAACTTTTGGAATGGTTGGTTGAGCTGAAAATCATAATTTTTTAGTGTCTCTGAGGTGGTTTTATGAAGCATCTAAATTTCAGATTAAAAGCTAATCGCGAGGCTTATTTCTTGTAATGATAGTACAAAAAACATGAACTGTAAAAAGATAGTATATATTTTATCTGTTGTGAGACTTAGTATGTTTTCTTTCTCGCCCTTTTTTTTAAATATTATAAGAAAGTTAACTAAATCAATTTAAGAATTTATGTTATTTAAAAATTGAGATTAAACACGGAAATCTGTTGTAAATGGGGAAATTAATAATAATTTTTTGCCCTTAAATATTGATAAATAGTGGGCTATCTGTTGTAAATGGAAATAAATAATAATTTTTGTCTTAAATAGTAGGCTTACCAAACATGATTTTTCAAATGTTTTAAGTGCTACTATTTCTTAGATTTTTATGTAATTTCATTGACTTGAATGCATGTTTTTGATAGAGGGGTTTCAGAACCGCTTCATGACCCGGTTAAGAGCTGATTCTCAAATCTTTTGGTTAGAACGTTAATGCTGTCTTTATATTAGTTTTTTTTTTGTTTCGTTCTTTTATGATGTATAAACATTGTTATTTTTTAAATGTATAGGAAGTGGTATTTGCTATGTGTACAATGTGTTTCAAAATTAGTTTTTATTAGGCATAATCTATGTTTTTGTGTAAAAACCTCTAAATTTCATATTAAAAGCCACTCGTCAAGCATATTTCTTCTAATGATAGTACAACACACGAACTGTAAAAGATAGACTCATTTTATGAATTTATGTTAATTCAAATTGATATTAAGCAGGGGTATCTGTAGATGGAAAATTAGTAATAATTTTTTGTCTTAAATATTGATATATAGTGGGCTTACCAAACATGATTTTTCAAATGTTTTAAGTGTATTGCATGGATTTTTATGTAATTTCAATATTAAATAATTGAGAGCGAGTATTTATTATTTTCCTCCATAATTTAATATGACCTCAATTCTTTTTGGTTATAGCGTTAATGCGGTCTTTATACTAGTTTTTGCGTCCATAATTTAATATGGCTTCAATTCTTTTTGGTTATAGTGTTAATGCGGTCTTTATACTAGTTTTTTGCGTGCAGTTTGGTGTGTGTATACTACTGTTGTCCCGTGCGTAAAATTTAATGTAAAACATATTTCTTGTAATAATATAATATAAAAACTATTTGTAAATACAATGTCATCCAAATAAAATAGAATTCCATGTTTTAAAATGTATTTATAATAATGTTTCGAGATGCATTTCACCATTTTTTTTCTCAAATTATAAAATGCTTTTAAGAGAAATGTAATACATTCGCTGCTGTACAAAACATAAACTGTAAAAAGAGAGATAGAAGCATTTTTAGAACAAGTATATATTTAATATTTTTGCAAATCTTTTGGTTAGAATGTTAATGCTGCCTTTATATTGGTTTTTTTGTTTGCTTCTTTTATGATATATAAAAATTGCTATTTTTTAAAATGTATAGGAAGTGGTATTTGCTATGTGGACAATGTGTTTCAAAATTAGTTTTATTAGTGATAAACTATGTATTTTGCATAAAAAACCTCTAAATTTCATATTAAAAGCTGTACCTCAGGCATATTTCTTCTAATGATAGTACTAAACATGAAGTGTAAAAAGATAGTACATATTTTATCTGTTGTGGGACTTAGTATGTTTTCTTTTTCAACCTTTTTTTATAAGAAAGTTAACTAAATCAATTTAAGAATTTATGTTATTTAAAATTGGGATTAAACTGGGGTATCTCTAAAATGGAAATATTTAATGCTATGTCTATTTTTCATATGTATAGTGTTTTGTTAAAAAGGTTTTGATTGCTGAAAAAAGTGGGTAATAAAAATTTTTGATAGACCATGTATCTCACCTCTATCGTTTTACTGCATTGTTATATTGCACTATATGGGTCATCTCGAGAACATTCCTTGCCTTTGCATTTGATTGTTTTGTTTAAATTTTGATATTTGTGAAATTGAAAGTATGGTTGAGGTTTGTTTGATGTGTGTAGTTGTTTTATTTTTAATAAATTGTTTTTTCTTAAAATATGTTATTCCTTTTTATTTTATGATATAGATATATTAAATAATGTGACTATCATAGAGGTGTTGATAGTGATCAAACGTTGTGGTTTCCATTAGAAACGTGTTTAGATCTGTTAGAAATATACTGGTAAGCTCGATATCAAGCTTTTTGAACTGTTAGGCTGCACAAATACATTTCATTTATGCATCTATCACTGAATGTATGATTTGAATATATTGTTTGGGATGATGGTTTTTAAGAGAATGATTTGATAGTGGTTTTAATAGATTGATGCCTGATGTCACCTTAGTTTATTAGATTTTTGGCGGCCATCTTGGATTCTCCATCTTGCTTTTCTAAAAATCCCTACTTTTGAAGCGTCCTGTATATTAATATTTGGTTGCTATGTTATCCAGATGGATGGATGGATGGACGGATGGATGGTTGGATAGCTTTTTGAGAAAAGAGGGATTTTGATAGTGGTTTGAATGTGTGGTTTTAATATAGGGGTTTCAGAACCGCTTCATGATCCGGTTGTGGGCTGATTCTAGCGATGGTTTTGAGATGATGTTTCATAGCAGTTCGAGTGCATGGTTTTGATATATTGGATGCTTGACGTGTCATTAGTTTATTAGATTTTTGGTGGCCATCTTGGATTCGCCATCTTGCTTTTCTAAAAATCCCTACCTTTGAAAACGTCCTGTATATTCATACTTGGTTGCTATCTCGTCCAGTAGCATACTGTATATTTATTTTATATTTTGAAATGGTATGCCGATCTTAGATGTAAGGTTTATATTTTTATCGACCATCTTGATGGTATGAAACTTGGTCATATTGTTAATTAATACATTGTTTTTCTTAAAAAATATTGTTTGTTTTATTTTATAAGTAAGACATGCATTTCAAGCATGCGGCTATCACAGAAGCAGGTATATTCATACTCACTATAAATGTACCACTTTTTAAGTTGGGTCATATTTGGCTTCCAATATTCTAACATGCAGAACCGGTTCTGAACCGGTTCTGTACCGGTTCTGAAGTGGTTCTGTACCGGCTCTGAAGTGGTTCTGAGGTGGTTCTGTACCGGTTCTGAAGTGGTTCTGTACCGGTTCTGAAGTGGTTCTGTACCGGTTCTCAAGTGGTTCTAGGTTCTGACCCGGTACAGAACTCGGTTTCCGCTGGAAACATGTTTAGACCATTTTTGGCAGCCATCTTGGATTCGCCTTCTTGCTATTCTACCCTACCTTTGAAACGTCCTGTATATTCATACTTGGTTGCTATCTCGTCCAGTAGCATACTGTATATTTATTTTATAATTTTGAAATAGTATGCCGATCTTAGATGTAAAGTTTTTATTTTCAGATGTCTCCCAGCGTAACTAGTGAGCAATTACGACATTCCTGGCGGTATGTATGTACCCATTCAACCGGAGAATATTATTTATCTAGACGAAAACAATGTACTGTATGTTTACGTTATCGAGAAATTAATAAAACAACTCTTTGGGATTTTACTCTCAGACGAAATACTATACACAGTCCTAGTTTTTGTATGAATTGCATGACTATGCGAATACACAAATATTATTGGGTAGAAACTGGGGAATTATGTGTCTATGAAAAGCCTCTGGAGAAGCGCAAAAAAACTAATTGGATGCGTTTTCTATTTACAGGCAGAAAACATGACGAGTAAATACCGCAACTTTACAATGTATATAAACAGCAGCTGGTCTTGTAGATAATGTTAATTTAAAATAATATTGTTAATTTATGAATAATAATAAATAAATTGTTTTTCTTAAAAAATATATTGTTTCTTTTATTTTATTTTATAAGTAAGATATACATTTCAAGCATGCGGCTATCACAGAAGCAGACAGCCGTTGCGGTTTCCGCTGGAAACATGTTTAGACCTGTTTGAAGTACATTGAGAAGCGCGATAGTAAGCCTGGTAATTTATTCAGGAATTCTCTAGAAACAAAGACCATCTTGATGGTCCGCCATTTGTCTGACGTCACCTTAGTTTGGCTTGTGACCGTGAGAGGATGCTGCATTATGGTAATCATGAGAGATGCCATTTCTTGGTTAGTGGCTGTGAGAGGGCGTCACATTGGGTTGGTAATGATGAAATCTGCCATTTCTTAGTTTGGTTAGTGGCCGTCAGAGGGCGCCACATTGGGTTGGTAATGATGAAATCTGCAATTTTTAGTTGGGTTGGTAATGATGAAATCTGCAATTTTTAGTTGGGTTGGTAATGATGAAATCTGCAATTTTTAGTTGGGTTGGTAATGATGAAATCTGCAATTTTAGTTGGGTTGGTAATGATGAAATCTGCAATTTTTAGTTGGGTTGGCGACCGCGAGGGGGCGCCACATCAGTTGGGTTGGCAGAGGGCGCCACTAGGGCGAGGGGGGTGAGGGGGAGCTGGGTGAGAGGGGGAGGAGGAGGAGTGTGTTCCAGAATCGGTATAAGTACCCTACTGGAACTTCTCCATTACTTTAAATTATTTTGTTTATACGATTAGGTAAACATAAATTTCTAAAAGAGTCATGAGGAAAATTATTCCAGGAGTTATGTACTGCGGCCAAAAATTCCTCCTTATTTTGATATTGCATACCCTGCTTCCTATGAGTTTCGTCAATCTTTCTCACATATTCTACATTGGATTGAAACCATTCTTTTAATTGACGCGATGTGTTAATTGGACAGTTCTTGCTGAAATATAAAGTTATTTTCTGATTAAACTTGCCGCATTGAACCCTCAATCGTCCAGATTTAGATGAATTGAACGGTTGGCGCACAGCCCATTCTAATTTATTTGTGCCTGGCAGTAAGTTTGATTTTTCTAGCTGCTGAGTAGCACTTGAAATTCTTTTTCCGAACGCGACGATGAGCTCAGAAGCAGGAACAGCTGTAAAATTTACTGCTTCTACGAAAGTTGTAAAGAGACTACATATTTTCAATAACGTCTAAAAGGTTATCATCATTTTCACGTGTTGAAGCGCGTGGACCCTAGAACTAACGAACCTTTCCAGAGATCCTCTTTCCTTCCAACGTCTTACTATACAATTTACTGAACTTTTGGACGTGCCCATTTGAACTGCTACCACAGACTCAGATAGTTCAGCTTCAATTAAAGACATTATTTGTACTTTACTAAAACGAGAAATTGTTGCCATTATTATGAGAAATTAATTTAATTTTGACAATTACCGTCAAAAGTAATTATCAATTAGATGAAATTTTTAATTCGTAACAGATGAGAAAAAGTTTCTAATGGCATTGACGACCAAAGTTTAATGCTAGTGACTGCACCTACTCGAAATTAATGAAATTTATTTGACCTTAAGGCCATTACAATGCTGGTTTGATTAATATCAAGAAAACAACTTATTTACATGTCGACCTGAGAATTTCCTGTTGTCAAAAGAAGTTGTAATGATTTTCATCATATATCACAGATTCACTTTTGTGTGGTTTTGGACTACTAGTACTAATAAACTGTTCTTTAAATAATTTCTTTGATATTTCCTCAGTACAAAATTATATACAAACTCTTCTCTAGAAATATTCATTATAAAATCACTTTTGTTTAAATTATTTTAAGCTGACTAACAGAAAATTATGATATTTCATCCATTTAATAACATTGCTTACTATACCGTAATCAAATAAAAAAATGAAAAATTAAGTTTTAAATTCTGTATCTTTTTAATAAAATAAAGTTCTGAGTAACAGTGCTACTTCCGGCCCGAATTCTGGAAAATTGTTATACAAAAATATCACAAATCCGGCATAAGGAACTTTTCTATTGTCTTAATAAATCTCTGTAAAAGGAAGTAATGTAAGTAAAGCCATGTAGTGCCAATACCTTATTTTTTATTTGGTTGTCATCCCTCAACATCAGCGTAAGGTAGTATCTGTTGTTGGATTATAATCTACCTCCTCGCGGTTTCTACATAGTAATTCTTTTTATTAATGCTGTATCTTCCATTCTGTTGATGTGTCCAAACCATTTTAATCTTTGATATTTTATCACTCTCACTATATCTTCACCGTCTAACTTGTCATTAATATCATAATTTATTGAAGTTAAATTCTTGTCCTAACTATTTGAGTCCACATATCCTTATAATTTTCCTCTCACAAATCCTTAATTTTCCTGGTTTACTTTTATTAGGCGCTAGTTTCTGACGCACACATCTTATTGCTGATCTTATAGACCCTTAATTTTGTGTACCTACTTACTTCTCTTGTTTTCCATGACTGTTTTAAACTTGTAACAAACTCTATACCCCGGTTGAATTCTTTGCGATATTTCACCACTTTTATTGTTTTTGTTATTAACTATTGTGCCCAGATATCTATCTAAGGTTTTTAACATTGTATTTTCTTTGTTAATTACTAATCCTCTCTTGCCGGCCTTTCTACGGCTTTCTCCAGTCTTTGTTCTTCTCTTGCTATAATTGCGAGATCATCACCATACGCAATCACCTGTACGCATTTTCTACCATACTTCGCTTGGCACTACAATCTTTCATTGCTTCCAAGCGTTAAATTCAAACTCACCGGAAATTCCTGTTCGCGACAGAACGGCGGCCTTCGACCCTTCCACCGTCATTCGGATTAATCTAATCAACTTATTTGGCATTCCAATATTTTGAGCCTCTTTTAATACCATTTCCCTTTCGATCCTATCAAATGCCTGTCTGAAATCTATAAATGCGATGTGCAATTCTATATTATTTGCATATGCTTTTTCAATAATCTGACTCATGGTGTAAATAGCATCTATTGCAGATCTACCTTGTCTAAATCAGTACTGGTAATCTCCAACTGCATTTTTTATGAATCAATGTTGTGGACTTGATATGCAACATCGAGCGGCATGACGGTCCTGTAGTTATCGCTTCTTGTTGGATTTTCTTTTTTCAGTATTGTCAATATTAGTCCATGGTTTTATTATTTGGGCATTCTTTCTGGTATCCATATTGCTGTCATACTTTTTGCTTTCTGTTTTCTTACTTTTTGATCTAACTAGTATTGTTCTTATTATCTGCCTCTATTCCTTCAATAATTTTTCCAACCCACTCTTCTCTTTTCCATTTATTTAGTCCGTACTTTCATGCAGCATTTTCTTGTAATTTTCATAAACTTTTGTTCTAGCTGTTTCTAACCATTTTATTCTGGCATTATTCTTCATTGAGTAGACAAATAAAAAAAAATAAAGTAGTAGAAGGAACATATATTTAGTGTTATCTATTTCAAATATATGTAAATATCTACAGAAAAACTAGCATCTCTTTCTCTGAATGTATTCTTGTCAAACCTAAGTACTCTTGGTTTTAATGTTCGTAACGAGGTGGATTTTTTGTATGCAAAAATTGTTCTAAATAGTCTGTATAGAAAGCATAATTTGCGAAATATTCCCAAAAAACTGATTATCGATCAGAGTATTCAACATATTTATCATATAATACTTCGTTATACTGCGTCTAAATAAAAAATGAGGTGTGGGTACCACACGAGTTTTTTTTATACGTATGTGCCTTTCAAGTTATACAAAAGTTGTTCCAAATAAAGTTTTAAATCTTCTTAAAAAAATAACCCTGTCAGTAAATGATAAATGGTTCAGGTTCGAATTTTGAAACTCTTGTTATACAAAAATTATTCAAAATTCTATTCTAAGTACTTCTAGTCGCTTAATAAATCTCTACAGAATGCATACTTTGCGAGATATTTGCAAAAAAAGTGCTACTTTATAAGAGTAACAGTGTTACTTCCGGTCCGAATTTTCATATTTCTTTCAAAAAATTATTTCAAATCTAGCTTTAAATACTTTTGTACTCTTGATAAATCTATATAGAATGCATAATTTAGGAGATATTTGCAAAAAATCGCTATTCGATAGGAGTAAAAGTGTTACCTCCGGTCGGAATTTTGAAAATTTGTTTCTACAAAAAGTATTAGAAATGAAGCTTTAGATTTCATACTCATAATACTTTTGCCTAGAAAGCATGACTTGCAAGATATTTGCAAAAAACTGATTTTTGATAAGTGTAAAAGATCTACTTCCGGTAGGAATTTCGAAAAACTTTTTTAATACATTTGTTTAAACATAATAGTTGAAGAAATATTGATAGAATTCGATTTTTGCGCTGAAGTAAACTACTACTTCCGGTCTATTGATTTTACTGAAAATCTAATCTTTATTATACGTATGTGCTTCCCAAGTTTGCTATGTAAAAGCTGTTCCACACTAAGTTTCGAAAACTTTTATCTCCTTAACAAGTCTGTTAGTAAAAAAAAACTCTTACTTCCAGTCTGAATTTTGAAATTGTTATATATTTTTTGGATTACTCAAAATTCAAATCTAAATAGTTTTATATTCATAAATTTGTATAGACTAGATAATTTGTGCGGTAAAACTGCAATTCGATAGTAAAAGTGTAACTTTTGCTCCGAATTTTAAAATTTTTTGTATACAATAATTATTAAAAATCAAGTTTTAAGTACATACGGTCATACTCTAGTATATCTGTTCAGAAAGCATAATTTGCGAGATATTCGCAATAACTGTATTTCGATAAGAATAAAAGACCTAGACCACTTTTAACTTAGTATTAGTAGTTGACGAAATATTTTTCCACTAAAGTAATCTACTAATTTCGATCTAGTGATTTATACAGAAATTCAAAACGTTATTTGTAAAACCATAACGTCTACTTTCACTAATTTATAATCGATTGTCTACTTGCAAATTATACCAAGAAATGATTATTGATGTCTGTTAAACACGAAATTATGTCGGTTTTCTATTAATTGAAAACCTAGTAAAATTTGTTTTAATTCCTATTTAATGAAGTGAAAACGCAAGTAATTTTATGCAGAATACAATTAATGTTGTTTGTGTTTGCATACAACATATATTTAAATAAACTTAAAAGATTTATATGAAGGATTAAATTTAACACTTGTGTATCACTGCTTGGCTGTCCGGATAAAATCGTGTCGTTATTCCCTCTTCTATTGTTTACTTTTCGCCTGCTATCATATCTCAAATGCTTCTGCAGTGGAATTCAGAATGCTTGAATGTCGAATCGAAGAGAGAGTCGCTGTGATTAGCGATAGTCGAACAATCACGCGATTCAGAAGTGCTATCGAATCAGCATCTTCTAATAAATTTGTCAACAGAGAAATAGAATCCCTGTGAAAATATTGTTGGGTTTTTTGTTTCGTTTTCTCCAACGTTTGGTATTATTTTGAGGGACATTTTCAAATCTTTAATTTCTGGACGTTATTAGTATTGATTTAATCTGCATCGTACAGGCTTAATGCAAAAATAAAATATTTTCACATTTGTTTATTAACCTACAAGATAAAGTATTTAATAAAGTCATTCTAAGAAGTATCTTACGTATATAATTTAATTCTAAATACTCTCAATTGTTTGTCATGCCATACAAAATTTTGCAGCTTGCGAAAGACTAAATACAAATCGTGTATTCCTGTTGCAGAGACATCAGATAAACGATGATAGTAACCCTTTCAATATGACAGTACAAGATTTAAGGATCTGTATCCGCAGAATTAACACAATATCTTATTCATGCGATGTGGCCGCATTTTCACAAACCTCATCATAGAACAGCTATAACATTCAACATAAAGTCCGTACGGCGCGGGCGATGAGATTTTATGCTATTTGATCCTATCAGCTATCCTATCAGTTGGACAAGCATTTTCTTTAAGTGCTAGCTAGACATCAATTCATCAAATTGTACATGAAATTTGACTTTGTTAATAATCACTTGTTAGGCGCAAATATACATTTTTGCGCGATCAATCTTTTTTGATTATTTACTAGGCACGTTTCCATGACAGTAAGTGGTTCTTACTGTTTGTTGTACCTAACAAAAGGGTAAGTAATTCATTTACCGTTCAGCTGAACGGTAGTAATTGTGACTTTTAAAAATTAGAGAATGAAGATGATATACGGACAGAAATTGTTTAGTTCATTTATTTGTTGCTATTAAAATTAAAGGTGCATTTATGAATACTACAATTATGAATATACAATGGCAAAGAATTAATTTCACTGTTTCTTGTATTCGTAGAAACCGCTGCATAAGAAATAGTATCAGAAGACACTTGTTGTGCACCATCAGGAATACTGAAGGATGTGTCTCTGACATCATACAATATTTTTTCTGCAAATTGTATTTTATTTTGAAGTGAATCTTCAACGTAACTCTTGGCCACACTAGAAGATTTCCATCCTCCATGCCGCTTCAATCCTAGAATATCCACCCCTTTGTTGGCCAACAATGTTGCTGATGTACGTCGAAATGAATGGCCGGTGTAGCTAGCTGGATTCGATAATTTTAAATATTCTGCAATTTTGGACGGCCACCTTCCAATTGTTCCCTTCCCCACTACTTGGTTTCTACATTTACCATTGTGGAAAGCCAAAAACGAATTTAGCATTGCTTGGTCGAAGTTGAATATACCTCCGAAAAATGTCAAAATAATGAATTTTTTAATATTGGTTTACAAGAGTGAAGGTCCGTTCAATATTGGTTTTTGTTTGCGGAATTTTTACAATAATCAACTCACCACGATCTTCAACATCCTTCATAGTTATATTGTATAACTCTTCTCTTCTGCAAGCTCCTGACACTCCTAATATCATTGCCACCTTAATATGAATATGCACCATTAATATACATTTTGAAAATAGGTATTTCTAATTTACCTACCTTATGAATAAGAACTGTTTGATCTGAAGCTTCAACTAAAAACCGGTTCATGTCTTCCCTAGTGAAAACGCTTGCTTTTTTGGGTCTGTATCCTACGTTTTTCCTTTTCAAAAATGCAATAAGAGTTGTAAATTGCGAAATTTTAATCGCATCATGAAGAAAAATTGTTGATCTCAGTATGGAATATTCATCCCATAAACTGCCAGGTGCTTTTAACTTCTCGTTTCTTTGTACAAAATAAGCCATAACATAATTTATTCATTCATACCGCTTATTTTCCTTGTTTCACACCATTGCTTGAAAGCTCGGTATGTATTTTCGTAACGTTCCCGCGATTTTTCGGGTATTACGGCGGATCACCCGGCAGCCCATGCTTGTTCCAAGTCGCTATCAAAATTGTTTTCAATGTCTGAGTCGGAACTGTCATAATTTCTTCTCTGATTTCAATTACTTCACGGAAAACACAAACTGAAGTGACACGACGCTAATTATAAAACAGAATGTTTGAAAAAACATCATGGGAACTGTTTTGCTTTTATAATAGCCTATTCCAATTAATTAATTTTTGTCAAGTATTTTCGATAATTCCGTGTAGTGAAATGAATTGAAATTTAGTTTTGATCGCGCAAAAAACGTTATAAGCATGTCGAACGGTAAGGTTTACCGTTCTCAGACAATAATTGGAGTCGTCTCTTTGCTCCTCCTCCAAACAATTGTCTTGGAACGGTAAACATCCCTTACCGTTCTTCATATACTTAATATACTATTTCCTGCCACAATACCGGAAAAACAACCGAACGAGGTGATATTTATAAACATGGTATTTTTAAACATTTTTATAATTCTTCCGACGCACCGCCTTCTTATTCCAGTGGTTTAACTTATTTTTCGCTGACTTGTATGTGCATTTTCTACCAAAGATTTGATAACAACAAAATCATTTTCTTCATTACCCGTAATTGGTCTTCCTGTTCTTCGGAAAACTTACAATACATTTTCTACTGACCGCCTATCAGGATGACGTCTGTTAGGATATTTTTGAGGATAAACTCTCATGCACCAAGCAATTTTCGTCACGCTCACCTATTATTAAAATCATATCCATCTTTTCGCTTTGAGAGCAGGTTCTTACTTTTAAATAATTAAAATTATTTAAACATCAAACAGCGATGATGTCTTAATGAATATGTACTGTCAATAATTTATCTGTTTGAAGTAATAATAACACAGCCAAAGCCTAGTTTTGAAAGATAAATTGCAAGAAATTAGTGTTTGAAATTAAAAATCCTAAATTACTAAAAAACTATAAGGGATAGGTATAGGAAATCCTAACGCAGTTTTAAAAATAATTAACATTAGAATCTAAATATGGTAATAAATACAGGCTATTCCATTTAAAATAAGAAAGTTACTTGTCTTTAATGTTAATCAAAACAAAAATTATGTGTTTTAACAGCCTGTATAATTTTTATATATCAACTTTAACTTATCTTAAAACCAGATGCTATGAGTAAACAATAAATGTGAAATAACCTGCAAAGATTGTAATCAAAAATATGTTGGGCGAACTAGGCGTTCAATTTCAACTCGTTACAAAGAACACTTTATACATTTCAGATACAACAGACCGGAAAAATCATGCGTTGCTCGACATATTTTCCACTCAGGCCACGAGATCTACAGATAGTCTTAGATTAGTTAAAAGTTTAAATAATTTTAGAGAATTAGATAGTTACGAAAGTATATATATATATGTACATAGAAATAGAAGTAAAGAATGCATTCTGACAATGGACCAATCCGAGTCCAGTTTGTACGAATTATTGTAAGTTCAGGTGAAAATCTGTCACGCTTCACGGTTCCGATATTGTCCCGCTAGATTTAGGTAGTATATAAAGAGATGTTGTTTGTTAAGAAATCAGTGTTATCCCACTGGTGATTTGGTGAAGAGCGCACCTTCTAAGGTTACACTTTAGCCAAAAACACTATGTTTAACACTCTTTTCTGTTTTTATACAGATTTCTACTGAAGATGTCAACTTAGTTGCCGAAATACGTATATAGATTATTATATGAGGGCGTATTTTTATGTTATCTGCCTAGCCATGAAACAAAAGAGTGACGATGTCAGACAAATTATTGAAAAATTGCTGTCACTGTTAGAAGTACATGTGCTAAGTTGTATTTAGTTTATGCTGTGTTATGCCCTAAATTTCATTTTGTATGTATGTCTCGTAAGGTTATGTGTTATTAAAGAAATTCTTAAGGAATTGACTAGAGCGCGTGACTATTTGAGCAAACCTTGTATATCTTTCGGTTCACTGTGTGAAAATGACCGTTAATTGTTTATCTGAGCGTGTCCTATACCTAATATTTTGCTTGCGGAACTCTGAGTTATGTATTAAGGCATTGATAGATGTGTCTAGCTCAGTTTCGGTCAAATACACTCTTTACGAGTGGGGAAGTCTGTTATAAACTACCTATCTTATCTTTAGCTTATTCTAACCTACCTGTAGAGTCGGTTATCTGCATTAGCAGTTACTTTTATATGCTTTGTTTAAGCTTTATCAACACCTGCTTAATTATATCTTCCGTACTCTACGAAGTGCATTTAATATGTGGCATTTATGGAAATATTTGTGAGTGATGTTGCATTGAATTCTTCGAGACAACAATCAGGCTTTGTTGCACATACTGTCGCTTGTATTCATGCGTGTTCCTAAACATACACACCCATGTTTCGTCCGATTGATATTTTTCTATTGTGAATATCGCCCTAAAAAAACGTATCGGTATTAAATAAGGAAATCTCTATAATACTAGGCATACTATTAACTGTTCTCGTGGTTTGTTTTGGTTGCTGTAGCCCTCAACATTCCGCAATGTAAACACCTGTTGGAATCTCTCCTTTACTGAGGTTATATCTTCGAGTTTGCCCTGTAATATATGTTTAGGGTCGGTTTCATCATCCGCCTTATCGAAGCGTTTTAAGAGCTTGAAATTGTTGTATAATTACCTGCAGGATCTGTTTGTATTTCCGTAATAAATTCTGTCTACTACATAGATTTATTGTGATTGCCACCATGTTGTCTTAGTTGTCATGATCTTGATGTAGTGATAAACAGGTGACCAACGTTTAAGCGTGAACTTTTCCCTCTCATATGGTCCAACGTATTAATCTTCCGTGTATTATAGCTGTGTTTTTAATAAGTTTTCCCGTCGCTTTAAATTCCGAGGATGTTTGTGTCTAATTATATAAGTCACGTTATTGACTCTCTCCTTTGTAATTAAGTCCTGCGTTTGTCACTGTTATTTCAATTCTCCCGCTTTTCATTATGAACCCTTTTCCGAGTGTGTCAAATTATGGGCGTGCGCGTGTTGCTTGGTTGTATCGGATGATCCGGAAGACCACGTTTCCGTCTTCACTTGCGTAGTCTTTTCTCGTGTGAGAACATTAGTGCAAACTGCTTATTTTCCTTTTTGGTAATTTTATTACTATGTCTATGTAGATATTTCGCGTGAGCGGCTTTGATGGAATAAGCAGCGAATGTCGTACCTTAGTTAGGTAAATTATCGTAAATTGTACCGCATTTATCGTTTTTTTAATTTACGCAACCCCATGCTGATGGGCCTTTGAATCTTTTGTACTTTTGAGTGACTTGTGAAGTCGTTATCGCGAATCTCCAATAATATTTGGGGTAAGTGGTTGAAATTTTGTGTTAATTTTCGGGGTTTTGTCTTTGTTTCTTTTCTTTTCTAATTTAATAGGATTTTATTGTCGGGCACGAGATAGCCCTCAGTAGCCATTTACTGAAATTGGCCACCCTACATTACGATTGAAGAACGTAGTGACTTCCATCGTCGCTGTTATAGTTGCATCTACACGTCCATCTTGACTTTTGGAGTGGAATTTTCACCGTCCAACAAGGGGGCCTCCGCCATCTTGCCTTCAGTTAGCGTGCCTACCTGCGACTTGTATTGTCAGCTAAGTGCAACTATATTTGTAGTTTTCAACGTAACATTCGACTAATTGTCGATATCTTTGTGCCAGTGCTCTGGTCTTTACTTTACCTTTATTTGAGCTAAGATTATTTGAGTGGCTATAAATACCTAATGCACCACTTAATCAATTGCGAGGTCACGTGCAATCCGAATTAAATTATCGTATTTTTTTTATATTGCAAATTGTTTTGCTGTATACAGAGTGACCCTATGAATATTTGATAAGGGCTCACGTTGTTGTGTTGAATGTTAATCTTTGTTTTAATAATTCTAGTAAATTCATTACCGTAATATTATTTCTCTTTGATGTGTTGAATATTTAATTTAATAATAATTCTAGAAAATTCTATACGGTTAAAAAAAATTTGACTTTCATGTATGTTTTTTTAATTTCTGAGCTATTAAAATTATTTAAGCAATTGTAAATTCTATACCGTAAGCTCAGTAGAATCTCTGGTGTTAAATACTAAATTTACCTTTGTTTTCTTTGCAAGCGTCAATTAATGAATTTTCATTTGTAAACAAGTTATTTAATTAATTCGTAATTTTGAATTTGTAATCGAAACCATAGATTTGTAAATTTAACGTTTTACCCTCCTCTTAATTATTTTCTTTTAAGTCTAAGTGCTAATCTTAAAACATTTATCTTTCAATTGTGTAATATATAATACCTAACTCAGAACATCGCTGTTGGTGGCACTTGTAAAACACCTTTTGTAGAATAGCCTGTAAGGCGACGAAACGTTTCTGCTGCCGACCATCCTCCTGCCGATGCGCAGAGGTTATGTCCATAGTATATAAAATTCACTAAAATTTGATTCTGACTGTCTTCCATTTTCTGAATTTATTTTGACTTGTTTAACATGTACTAAAATTTAATCTGACTTGTCTATTATATTCAAAATTTCGTTCTCAACTGGTTGTTAACAGGAAAAAAATACAATCTGTTCCGTAATTATTTAAAAAAAAAAGAACATACAATGTAATATAGAACTTTCTACACATCGTAATTTCTCTTTTATTTTTACCTCAACGTATCTTGTTTTCTTTGCTATTGTTGTGACAAGCATTTGAATAAGGCTTGGCGCAGCCGACCTATACAGGGTGATCCGTAGGAAACCCGCTGGAGGGACACAGCCAGAGGCAGATCAGTAGGGAACGCAGGTAGGTTACCATAAGGTAGCACAGTGTCCTGGTGCCCGGACAACGTCGCTTGCGTCGTCGCCGACCGACGCTCTTTGCATGAGTTTAGTTATCTGAACCGTCACGCCATCTGCGACTTGAGTTAGCTCGGCCCTGCGTTTCTCAATACCCACCTCTACACTATTGTGATCTTCCCATATCGTGACTCACCTGGTCAATAAAATATAAGTTTCGACGTTGTTGCGGGTGTAACAGCTGTGTATAGAGATTTGAGACGGTCCATTTCTCGAAAAATGAGTGAAACTAAAGTTGAACATCGCAGCGTAATAAAGTTCCTGACAAAGGAAGGCAATGGTCCAACAGCAATTCATGAAAGAATGGTTGCTGTATATGGGGAAGATACACCATCTTATTTCCAAGTAAAATATTGGTCTAAACTCTTTCGATGGGGCCGAGAGTCAATCAATGATGACCCAAAGTCCGGACGACCCGTTGAAGCTCGAACTGAAAACATTGTGCGAAAAGTCGAAAATTTGGTACTGAAAGATCGGCGTGTAAAGATCTCTGTCATTGTCAATGAAGTCTGTATATCCGAAGCAAGTGTTCTCAAAATTTTGAATGATGATTTGGGTATGAAGAAGGTGTCTGCTCGGTGGATAAATTCTCGGCCTGACAGGCTCATACAGGTTCAAACGTGTCCAAACTCCGTCACGTCATGTATGCACATACGCGAGGTGTACACTATAAATATGACAGTTTGAAGTCTAGTAGTTTTTAGTAGCTTGCCAACCAACGTGACTAGCGCACGAAAATGTCTGATGTAACGAAAATTGAGTACCGCGCAGTCATTAAATTTTTAACAAAAGAAAGGCACACACCTTATCACATTAAACAACGTTTAGACGGCGTTTACGGTAATTCATCTCCTTCGTATTCAACTGCAAAAAAGTGGGCAAAATGTTTCCGTTTGGGACAAGGGTGCTTACACCTGAACAAAAACTGTGCAGAAAAGAAGTTTCTCAAGAAAATTTGGTCAAGTTGGAGAGGGACAAAACATTTTTATCTCGAATTATTACCGGGGATGAGACTTGGGTATATTACTGGGACCCTCCTACTAAACAAGAATCCATGCAGTGGGTTCATAAGGGCTCTCCACCACCAAAAAAGGCCAAGACACAATTTTCTGGAAAAAAACTGAGGGCAACTGTTTTCTGGGATGCTGAAGGGTTTTGCTTATTGAACATATTCCGAGAGGGTCTACCATAAATGGAGAGGCCTACGGTAACACAATTAAAAATTTAAACACTGCTCTGGAGGAAAAACGCCCGCATTCTTTTCCACAAAAAAAAACTTGTTGCTGCACGACAATTGTCGGGTTCATAAGGCAAACAAAGTTCAGCAGATAATCAATGACTGTGGGTTTATAGAGTTAAGGCATCCACATTATAGCCTCGACCTAGCTCCGTCAGACTTCTTCTTATTCAAAAATTTAAAAAAGCATCTCAGAGGAAAGCGTATTGCTTCTGATGAAGAACTCAAAGAAGCTGTTGAAGAATATTTTACGGGGTTACCAAAGCAATTTTTTTCTGAGGGTATGGGGCAACTGGAAAAATGATGGAATAAGTGTATTTGTGTTGAAGGGAGTTATGTAGAAAAATAGAAATTTTTTGTTCTCTTATGTACTTTTTTTCATGGCTAGGTAGATAACATAAAAATACGCCCTCGTATATTATATTTTATTCGAAAATTGAGCAAATTATATGTGACGTTGACCTAAGAATTATCAATATGAATATACGACATAATACTGGGGGGTACTATTGCATTTATATGGGAGATTCTGCTATTCAGGCATTTTTAAGGGAATTATATTTAATGGGCGAAACAAATTCCAGGTTGTTAGGTGATTCCGTATATCCTCTACAACTATGTTTTTCAACTCTTGTGTCCGAGGCTCTACCAAATTCTCCTAAGGAATGTTTTAATAGAGCTCACATTTCCGCCAGAAATTGTATTGAACGGTGCAACGGCTTGTTAAATTTAACATGTTAATATGTATGTATGTACAGTACACAGACTGAGCCCTGACCGATGGGAGGAGCCTCGACCTATAAGTCGCGCAGATTTATAGGTCAGTGTGTAACAGAGAAAGTATTCGGAAAAAAGAAATGATAACATTTGTTCATCATCGCATACATTAGCAGGACGAACGAGCAAATGCAGATAAGAAATTGTAATATACTGAAAAGAGATACATATATGTGTAACGCTTGACAATTTTTCCAGACTGCTCGTGCTTATCCTAATATTATAAGGATCCACTGCGCATCTTGTGGGATGGGCATCTCACCGGTCAGCTCTCGGTCTGTGAGCTGTATCTACTCTTATTTTTAGTTCTATATTTTGTTGTTTATACATATTTCCTCTTTAATGTATATTTTTGTTTTTATAATTGTGAAGTTATTTTCTACTTGGATTTTCTATTGGGCAATAAATAATTAACAATATACATAATGACAAGATTAATATTATTCATTAATAAATTCTTTAAAGTTTTTATGGAACTTTGGTAATTCTTCTTTTATATCTCCCAAAATGCCAATAGTCTCGATACACATAGCCTCACTAAAATGTTCCTCCTTAAACCCATTTGATGAGGAGGGTGTACTTTCCAGAAGCTTCCCTTTTGCATTTTTTGATGTACAGGCCGAATTTTAGGAGGTACAAACTGGCGCTGACATATTAGGGCCACTTTCTTCTACAAATATAGTAGTAGATGTCATATTTGGCAGCAAATATGTATAAGCAATAAATTTGCACATTTTAAATACAGGGTGTCCAGAAACTCTCCTGACAAACGAAGACCGGAGATTTCTCAGATAATTTTAAGACAATTTAACCCAATTCACCCTAGTCCGAAAATGCTTCCTAAGGGAGCTAGAGCTCTTTGAAGATGGCGCCTTGTAATTAGTTTTTCTTTAATATCTCTCGAACGCTTCTATTTAGAAAAACAAAAACTGGTATGCTTATTTATCCTGTTTCATTTTTTATGGGACCACTGAACCTGTTTCTCTTAATCGTTGATGAAGAACTGTAAATGTTGAGTGAGTGGGATGCTGACGATTGGGAAATTTTTCAGCGTATCTACGTTGTGCTGCTCGAGCGTTACACCTCATTTCTCCATAAACTAAATGCATATCGGCGTATTCTTCATTGGTAAAAACCATTTTTTTTTAAATTGAAATCGTTGTGTTTGAATGCTACAAAGTAAAAAATTAAAAGATAAACTTCGCGAACTGACAACAATTTGACAATTAAAAACGTAGGTTTTATATCTGCTGGCAGTTCAGAGCGAACTAGTGCAAAAAATAATAAATTGAATTTTAATGACGAAAAAATTTCAAATCAATTTTTCTAGAAAACGGTGTATCCTACCGACTTAAAGTAAGAGTACCTTTTAGTACTAGAATACCCGAAAATGTAATAATCTAGTGTCACAAATGCTTAAAAGTTAAAGACAAAAAAGTTATGCGTTAAGATAACCGTTTACCTACCCAAAACCGACGCCTATGACCGATACTAGAAATTCGCAATTGATGGAATCGATTCATCTCTGGAGGATAAATAAGCATACCAGTTTTTGTTTTTCTAAATAGAAGCGTTCGGGAGATATTAAAAAAAAATCATTACAAGGCGCCATCTTCAAAGAGCTCTAGCTCCCTTAGGAAGCATTTTCGGACTAGTGTGAATTGGGTTAAATTGTCTTAAAATTATCTGAGGAATCTCCGGTCTTCATTTGTCAGGAGAGTTTCTGGACACTCTGTATAACGCACTTACACATCTTTCTTGATTATTTTTTCCTACAAAAAAAACAAGTTGCTCCAAAAATAGGAATATTTCCCAGCTCCAGATCACTAAGGGGCTTAATATTCTCCTCACCTTCCCCTGTCACCTATTGCTCTAATTTTAATGTGGCTGTCTTCTGTTTAACTTTTGACTTTAAATCAGCCCATGCCTTTATAAAGACATTAATAAAGCACAACACTTGTATGAAAATATTTAGTTTACTTACTTTTTGCCACTTTTCTCTGCAAAGAAGAAGCGTTTAATTTATTTGTAAGTTCAACCCACGCCTCACGGTTCTTCTATCCATCCAAGCCTGAGAAATTGCCCCAAGTGAACTCTAAATATTCTGCTATATAATCTGAAAGCATTTCGACGGAAGAATTATCATACAGCAGCACAAAAGCAAACAAACTATTAAAGGTGTTAAAGATACCTCATTTTAGAACCATTCAATAACTCTTTCACAAATGTAATATCTTGCATGTATTTGGTGATTTATATTAGCGTAAACATCCAGTGTTGATACCTCACTTAGATACCGATGTATCTGTTTACCCATTGTTATGGAGGCAATTTTTAAATAAGGTTAGAGGAGCGCAAGAGATGATATATAAGAAAGACAGACACAATCGATACCTTACCGCATGTCGAACACGTGACGTCACATTTGATTCGACAATACAGTGAATCGCAGTCATTCGTTATGTCGTTGAATTTGACGGGGATTCCACAGGAATGTACGAGTTCTGAATCCCTATACTGGTAAGAGTAGTAGAAATAACAGCGTTGGAAAGTCATTAAAACAATGAATGGAAATTTGGCAGCAGGAGAAGAGACAAGAACACTGTTTTATACCAGAACCAAGAGGTTTGATACCTAACGACAGTTGTGGAAGTATGCGACTAGAAACTTTATGATTATCTCCAAAAAAGGTTATACATAATAATAATAACACATTTATTACTCAGCAGAAAATAAACTCCACTTACAGGATAAATTCCATCAAAAAAGTGTCAGTCAAACGCGTGGTTCGGGATGGAACCACGAAGTTGATCTGGGATAATAGTACCGGCGAATCCACCATTTTATTAATCTTTATATATATGAGGGATAACCTGAATTTATTGAGAATAAAAAAATATAGTAGACTGTGAAAAACAATCATACCGTGTTTATTTAGAGCAATTCTTTGTCATTTGATATTACATTCGTTATAACTCATCTACTTATTTTTTAAAAGTAAAAGAAAATGGAATTAACCAGAGAGCACTTTGGAATCATAATTTATTATGATTTTAAAAGCGATGTAAGCGCTTAGGAGTGCAAAGAGAGTTTAGATTCAGTTTTTAGTAAGCAAGCATCTTCCTTCGCTACAATTTACCGAGTATAAGGAATTTGAACGGGAAACTAATTCTGTTTAGCATCAAAGTCCTCCTACGGCTGTTACCGGCGGAAACATAATTGAAGACGAGAATAAAGCCATTTATGCGGTAATAGACCATCAACTCAAGATTGGATCCTCAGCTGTTAAAACAATTACACGATCACCTGCATTAAAAAAAGTGTTAAGTCGTTTTGTGCCGCATCACCTTTCTGACTTCCAAAAAGCAGAGCGTGTGAGAATTAGCCATGAAACTTTAAATTTCTTAAATAATGGTGGGCATCAATTTTTTTCCGAAATAGTGACAGGTGACGAAACGTGTATGCCATTTTTCTACCTTCCTACCCGCCAAGAGAGTCGTGTATGGATTCACAATGATGAGAAAACTCCTACAATAACTAACAAGCAGCGAGCTATAAAAAAGGTTATGAATGAGGTATTCTTCAGAAGTACAGGCTTAGTAAATGCAATTAAGCTAGATGGACAAAAACAGAGTTACATCTAAATGGTACACCGAGCAATGTTTGCCCAAAGCGTTCAATAGAGTTCCAGATAAGGGAATTATGCTCCACCATGACAATGCATCGTCCAATATGGGTAGTTTTAAAATTCCAATTTTTGGCTGAAAAAATATAAAAGGAATAGAATATCCGCCGTATTCACCTGATTTAGCAATCCGTGACTTTTGGATATTTTTTGTGCTTAAACGCAGTTTGCAGGGAGAAGGTTTTCGTCGGAAGAAGAGTTGATACCTTAGTTGACACTTATTTTCAAGGTATTCCAAAAAAAAGAGTGACTGGAAGCTTTTAAACAGTGGAAAGAAAGAATGGTCAAGTCTATTATTGTTGAAGGGAGTACTAGAGGAGTACTAGAAAATATTAACCGTGCTTTTTATTCTCAGCTTGTCCTTCATACAATCGTTGGTGCGTCTGTACGTTATTCAATAACTTTTTAATGGCCCAACCAATCTTTTTGATATTCTCAGACCATATTTATATCGTCAATGCGCGCGTAAAATAGGCTATCAAAACATTTGATAGGTGGCGCTGAAGTCAGGTTATTAACAAAGTCTCTATTTATGGACCAACATAACTCAACATATTTACAATATATGTTGGTTTAGTGCTGAAAAAGAAAATCACAAAATCTGGACTCGATAGATGGCGCTGTGTTCGACTCATAATGCCACCTACCGGAAAGGGCAGAACAACGTTTCCCGGATCAGCTAGTTTAGAATAGATATGGGGTCAGTTTACTACTTACGATGATAATTTACGACCTCGAGATTTCTGCAAATGTCCACGTTTTGAAGGCCCTTGATATCAAAGAAGTGCTTTGTCTGCCAGCCTATCTGTGCTTGTAAACACGATAACGTCTAAACTGCTAGTGCTATCTATATCAAATCTTGTATTTGTGATATTGTACCTGATTAGATTTTCAGATAAATCGGTAAACCGGAAGTAGTACTTTACTTCAGTGAAAAAGTCAAATTTTACCAATATCTCGTCAATTACTAAGCCAAAACAAAATTTCTAAAGACTACAAAGGTACGAGTGAATTTGAAAAAAACTTTTCAAAATTCCTATCCGAATTAGGTGTTTTACTCATACCTAAAAGCAGTTTGATGTATTCTATACAGATCCAGTTTAAAACTATCTAGACCTGTATTTGGAATAATTTTTGTATAAAAAAGAAATTACAATTCGCATCAGAAGTAACACTTTTCTTGCAGGTTTATTAAGAGGATAAAAGTATTTAAAACTTAATTTGGAGCAACTTTTGTATAAAAAATTCGGGACGCACATACCGTGGGTTTTTTTTATCACTGAACATAGCACACGATAACACCTATGTTCAGTTTTAAAATAAACCAACCAACATTGCGTGATGTAACTAACATCGGTCAATTATTTGTTTCGACAAACGTCAAAATCAATGTCATAACAGAAATGACATTTTGTATATTTCAATATTTCACATTTGTATTCACCTAATTTAAAAACTGTATACAAAAGATGGTAAAATAGAAATTTTAAACTGGTATAAAGCTGGAAACAGTTTAAGGAAAGTGCGGGATCTGTTTTGTGTCAAATATCCTGACAAGCCCATACCATCTATCGGAACAATTCAGGCGATTAGTAGGAAATTTGATTCTGATGGCTGTATAATAAATACTAACAGAAAGAAAATTAAAACTCCTCACATTCTAACAGAAGCATTAAAATTAAATGTGTTATGTTACATTGAAGAAAGCCCCACTACACCATTGTAAATTAGCACAACAATTTAATATTTCAAAGACATCTATATTTAAAATTCTCAAAGAGTACAAATACAAGTCTTACAAGTTTTCAAATCACCAACAATTATTTGACGAAGATAAAATGAGACGTGCTGATTTTTGCGAAACACTATTTAATTCATTAAATGAAAATGATAATATGTTGAAGAAAATACTATTCACTGATGAAACGTCTTTTACATTAAATGGTTCTGTTACCTCTCAAAATTATCGGCATGTTATAACAGCTGCTTATTTCACTGAATCAATTACTTCATTTTACATTATTAGGTACTGGTCACGGACGAATGATCATATTCAAAATTTAACACATACACAGTATAACGCTAGAGTTAATGTATGGGCAGGTATTATTGGCACTCATCTTGTGGGACCATATTTTATTGATACAAATATTAATTCCAATAAGTTCTTGGAATTACTTCGTACACGAATTGTTCCTCGAATTGAAAATTTAAACATTGAGAATCCCTGGTTTCAAATGGATGGAGCCCCAATTCATTCAACTGTAGCAATTACAAATTTTCTGAATTCAAGTTTTCCTGGGCGATGGATAGGGAGGCGTGGTCCGATAGTTTGGCCGGCTCGTTCGCCAGATTTATCGCCAAATGACTTTTTTTCTTTGGGGATACCTTAAGTCTAAAATTTATAATAATGTAATTTTAACTAACATTGAAGATTTAAAAGCACGCATAAGTACATCCTGCGACGAATTACAAACCAAACCGGAATTTTTAACTCGTTCTTTGCAAGAATTTAATAATCGACTCGCATATTGTATGGAATGTGAAGGTGGACATTTCGAACATTTATTAAAAAGTTAAAGGATTAAAAAGTTAAAGTATTATAAATTAAAATAAACTATTTTTTTCAATGTGTCTTAAAATTCATTATAATAAGTGTTAAATAAATTTAATATACTAATTTTCACCCTTTGTTGACACTGACAACTAAAATGTCTTATTATGACAAGTGATGACACTCGCAATTATCGCAATGTTGGTTGCATAGTGTTCCATGCATTGACACGTTTATTTTAAAACTGAACATAGTTGTTATTATGTGCTATGTTCAGTGATTAAAAAAACTCACGGTATATACTTATCAGAAAGTCGTGGGCTGCCCACATCTCATTTTTTTCTATTATAAATAACTGATTGCATAAGTTTTTTTTTGTACAGTAACCTTTTCTTAAAGTGGTCACTTTTGCGTGTAATACCCATGTGGTCATTCTAATGCTATTTCTCTATATACATGTCAATTAATTTTAATATGTTCCGGAAGAAATACTCATCGGTATGAATTAAATTGCAAGGTATAAAATATCTAATGAATGGAGAAGCTGCATATTGCAGAAATGTTGACTATATTACCAAAGAAATATTCGCTTTCAATATCAAGTGATATTATGTAATCAATTTTAAGTATAGACTGTAATAAAAAAAATGTCTAAGATTCAAAACAAAACCTATTAAAGCTCATTCTCTTTTTGCTGAAAAGTGTGTCATGGTGAGTGGAAAGTTTTAAACTTTATTTAGTACAGCGATTATATAATATTTATAATTTATATTACACATATGCTTATATATGCCTAATTTTGCTATATGCATCTGCACTGTAGAACGAGATTGTTGAACATGATAAACAGTGCCAATTAAATCACGAAAAGTAAAATACTCGGTAAAAAGTAAGTTAATATTGTACAACTGAAAGCCTTAAGTCCGTATTAAAAATTAAAAATTTGTATAAACAATATCACAATAGATAATAGTTAAATATATTGCATTACATTTCACGTTTCTTCGAGTTGTTTTCAGTGGCGGCTTGTGGTCGGAAGCGTAGGTTGTTCACAAAATCAAGAACATGCAAAATTTTTAACTAAAATCGTATAAAAAACGTACATGTCATATAGTAGGTAGCTATCCTTTATTATAGTCAGTTTTCACGCTTAATGTCTAAACTGTATTACATTGCTTGAAAGTAAAGTACATTCTTCTGTTTTTGTTCTCAGCAAACTTATTTATAACAGCTTCGATGAAGTCGGGCAAATCTTGTATAAATTGCTTTTCGATAGATAACATTGATAAGAATGTATTTATTCTCTTTAATGTTGAAAAACTTCGTTCCGTTTCAGCTGTGGTCATTGGAATAGTTATTAAAATTTGTAAGAGAGCAAAGGTAGCCGAAAATATATCTTGAAGGTTATTATCTGTTATGAATTTCAACAGATAAATAGCACCACTTATGTTCCTAAAATCAGGTCTTCTATAAATTAATTCTAACTCTGTCTGCAGGCGAACTTTATCAAGAGATGGATATGCCTCTACTGTAGCTTCTAAATGTTCAATAGGAAATTTTTTCTCCATTTGTGGAAATTTGTCTGCCGCAAACGGAATGGAGGCATTCAAATGTTTGGTAAATGAAAATCTTTTTTTTACGTGGGTGATTATAGTATCACAAACAACAATTTTTGAAATATATGGATTTTCATGTATACGGCGTCTTTTAGTCTGAGCAGCATAATTTTCAGAAATTTCACTTTCAATTGTGTCTACATCCACTTTGGGTGCGCCAAACTTGCTCGATATTTATATGTTCCGCAATATTAGCGTGTCTTTGCAGATAAGCTACAAAATGTATTACGGATTATTCCAATCAATACTATCATACGGTTTAATTTTTTGTGGGTCAAGTGGGCAAGTCGATCAAGTGTTAAAAATTCAAAAAATGGTGCTACGACTAATTGACAGCGTCCCAAATAGTACACACTGCAGACAGCTATTTGTTAAACATCACATAATGACAGCAGCAAATTTGAGATTCTACATTCACAATACAAGAAGGCTTAGAATTAAATTTACTTGTAGCCTTAGTAATAAATAAATTTATATATTAGATATATTGTTAAGCGGCCAGATATAACTCAATAGCTTTTGAAATGGAGCCATTAAAAGTGTAGTTCTTAAGAATACAGTTAGTGTACATTATATAGTCATTAAGAGATTATAACGATTAGGTATGAATAAATGTGTGGAAAGGGTTGAAAACTCATGAAATTTGTAGAATATATATTTAGTAGTAATGTAATAGGTGAAGAAGCTACATCGTTGTGAAATATGTCATATTTCTGAATAAATTGCATTGTACTGGAAATTAGTTGTAAATTGTGTTTCACTTCAACCTTAATTAATACAATATTCATTTATTTCAAAACAAAAACTATTTAAACATTAATGTTGGTTATATTATTAATGAAGATTAAAACAGCTTGATGTTTTTAAGTTTGTTTATTTTTATTACTGCAGTTTATGTATTTCTTTCTTTCTGTAATATTTGTTAATATTATGTTACATTCCATGAAAGTCAAGATGTCTCTCCTATTCTTTGATAAAGCTGATATAAATAATATATTTTCTATTGGTATTGTTAAACGGCGGCCTTTCCCAAATATTGTTGCTGTTAAGCGCATCCAGTTATCTTACATTTATCTAAATATATAATAATTTAACCTTATAAATCAAGTTTTTCCTTACTAGTTACCTTTACACGTTTACGTTACGGGGGCCACAAAAAATAAGCGTAATGGGTAAAAATGTAGAAACGTGTTTCGCGGAAGAGAAAACATTGAAAAGACTAAAAGTGGCTATCCTTATTCATAAAATAAAATAACTAAGAAATCGGACATCAGACTTTCCGATTTTGATTGTTTTTAGTTATCCTGACCGATTATGATTTTTAAAAAATGAGGTGTGGCCACCACACTACTTTCTTATACGTATTAGCGTTTCAAATTATAGAATTTTCAGATTTTTTTTAAACAAAAATTATTCAAAATCATATTCTAAGTACTTCTATTCTGTTAATAAATCGTTATAGAATGCATACTTTGCAAGATATTCGAAAAAAAGTGCTACTCCCTAAGAGTAAAAGTGATACTTCCGGTCCGAATTTTAAAATTTCATGTGTTATTTCCGATCCGAATTTTGAATTTTTTTTATACAAAAGGTATTGAAAATTAAGTCCTGAATACTTTTATACTCGAAACGTACCTGTCTAAAAAGCATAACTTGCGAAATATTCGCAAAAAACTGATTTTCAATGAGAGTAAAAGGCCTATTTCCGGTAGGAATTTCGAAAAACTTTTTTAATAAAATTCTCCTCAAATTTAATTTTGAGTACAATTGAATTCTATATAAATTTGTTTAAACTTAGTAATAGACGAAATATTGGCAAAATTCAATTTTTTACTGAAGTAAACTATAGCTACTATATTTAGAACAGCTGACTCGTCGGTCATTTTGGAGATAAATTTCAGTCATATTACCTACTTATTTTTGGTTATTATTATATATTCTGGGTATTTCTTAAATATACGACTATTGTAAAAAATTATACCTACATTATTGCACGTCCTAAACCGGCTTAATGAAGTCAATTATTCAAAGTTCTATTCAACATTTGCCATTAGCATACATATTTACCGCCTTAAATTTATCTCCAAAATGGCGGGCGAGTCAGCTATACTTTATATAGTAGTTGTAAAGTAAACTACTACGTCATTATCAAACAGTTTGATAATGACATATAAAATGTTGAAACTGCAGTCACATAGTGATTAAAAATGAAGTGAAGGTATTCAAAGTGTAATTGAGTGTTTTATTTTACTTATATCCAGTATCATGAATCTTCAGGAAGTAACAGCCGAAAGTGTTATATATTTAAATGTATGATATTGAACTAAACAGTCAATCTTGACATAGTGGCTTCATTGAAGTATATAGAAAATTAATAACAAACTAACCATAAGGAAAGTATCTATATTGGCTATAAATAATTTAATGTACCTCACCAGTACTATTTCTCTAGTTTATAGCCTTTATTATAATTTCATTCTATTTTTCCTATTACTTGTCAAGATAGTGTGTTAATATATGTATCACATATGTATTTAACATAAGAGAAAAATATTTCAAAATTTTACAACGCCAATAGATACCAAGTGTCGACAGGAATCAGTTCATAATACATTGCTATATACGAAATTCCGACCGTCCATACTTATTATAGCTAATTTATTATTATATTTATCTGAAATCGGCAGTAAAGAACTCCGAAATCTATTTCAAAATAAATCATCAACAACAACACAAACACTCTATCGAAAAATTGTTGAGGAAAATCCGACAGATTAAGTAAAAATAGACAAAGGAAATTCAAGACAGATTCAAATAAATAATTAGGAGCTTTTGGTATTACATATTTAAAATTCCGTACGATGTTTTCTTTCCCGCAAAGTCACAACACTTCAAATTGAAAAAAAATAATTAATTTTCGGGTCACAACATGTTAAACTTATTATGAGTTTGATTTAAAATTTCGTTTCCTCTGTAATGTTTCATAAAAAATCTTGTCACTAAAAATAATAAGTAATTTATATTTGTTGCATAACCTCTTAAGTTTTTTTTATGTATAGGTATAAGTACTTATTTAGCTAGTCTTTTTATTTTTTGTAATAATACATAAGCGTTCGCCTATTTATAAAAAGTTTCTATATAATAATCGATTTAAAAATAATAATGATACAAGTAATAGATTTCCGGTCGTCTACAATATGTAGGTACTTAATAAGAAAGTCAGGGTCAGTATTATTCAATACTAAAATAGGAAAATAATCTATATGCCTAATGTATGCTAGATGACAGCATTCGACTTATTGACTGTTTTCCTTTAATAAAACTATGAAAAAGTACAATCCATTATTAGAAGGTCATACACGTTTTGCTCGGAATGAAATATTTATTAAATAATTAATGTACAGCTGTTATCGATTTATCTAACTACCAGTACACACATTACATTTTTCAATTATCGTTATGTAATTAAACTAAAAGGTGTGAAACATTGGCTGAATTAGGCTGGAATTACCCAAGGTCTTAATTCTTAGTCGTATTCGTAATTTTAGTGCATAATCTTATGTATGTTTTTGAGTGCGATGGTTTTAACAGTTTATTATTCCTTAATCATAATTTCAATGCTTAAGTTCTGATCATGAAGTTGCCAATTTCCAACTTTTAAGAATTAGGACAAAATCGAATTTACGCATGTGCAACAGCTGATTTTGTAGTAATATAATAGTACTACTAGGAACAATAATAATAATAACACTTTATTGCCATATATCACAAAAAAAAAATATGTCAGCATTGTCAATTTAACCTAAAACTAAAAAATAAACAGTAAAATACGCGAAGTACAGATTTTACGCAAGTGTTAACTATAACTCAAGACTACAACAAATCTACATTTAGGCATCTAATATAAAACCACTAACATAACTATTTTGCGCTAAGAATTTCATCTCTTAGAGCGTGCTTATATTTATTTAAGTTAGTCTGATCTTTTATATTCACCGGCAACTTATTATACATTTTTATAGGTCGATATTCAGGAGCTTTGTCAAAGAGAGCAGTTCTATGCCGAGGTATGCACAAATTGTCTGCACCTGTAGTGATCATGTTCTTATTGAATGTGGAATTTCTGTTCAGGTTTCCTACATTTTGTCGAGCCCACATTCCGAGTTGAAACAAATATATAGCTGGCAGAGGAAGGATGTTTAACATTCTAAATAATGGGTGTGTTTGCCGGATTCCTGTGCATGCATCTAACTATTCTTTTTTGTGTCCTAAACACACGAATAGATTTAGTAGAAGCGCCCCAAATGAGGATAGGTACAATATTTAATTCTAGAATAAACATGTCCAAAATAATAAGTTTTCAATACCTCCACGTTTACATTATTGCGTAAATTACGAATTGCAAAGAACGCGGTATTAAATTTTTTAACCAAATCATCTATTTGTCCCTTCCATGATATGTTATTACCATAATTCATACCTAGAAATTTAAAATTGTGCACGTTTGGTACAGATTTGCTATTTAAACTGAAATATATGCTTTCATGTTCATTATTATTGAACATTATGGTAACTGTTTTATTAACATTTAATTCTAATTGATTACTTTTGCACCAGCTACTTATAGATGGATTAATGTCATTTCCATGCTGTGTGAAATTTGCCAAATCCGAGTTACTTATTAGGCAAGAAGTATTATCAGCATACTGATACAGGAGGCAACGACTGAGACGAATATCAGGCATGTCATGAACGTAAATCAAAAATAATGTTGGCCCCAATATCGACCCTTGAGGGATACCTCGAGAAATATTTTTTGACGATGACACACACTCTTGTAGTATTTCATGATGCTTGCCTTTAATACTTACAAATTGTTGTCGGTGAAATAAATACGCTTCACGTAAACACCCGATCTCGGATGCCCACTGCCTTTAATTCCTGACGTAAAATCATGTGATTTATTGTGTAAACGCCTAGAGATGTCATAAAAAATTCCGACAACCCTCTCCCCGTTGTCCAAACACCGAACCAAACTATTCAAAATATCATAAATCGCCATTTCAGTACTCTTTCCTGGTAAGAAACCATACTGAGTCGTTACTGATGTTATGTGTCAGCATGTGCGAAATAAGTGTCTTATTTATAACATTTTCATAGATTTTTGAGAACGAAGGTAAAAGTGATACCGGCCGGTAATTTCGTACTTCATCCTCAGGTCCTTTCTTATGAAGCGGCACAATCTTTGATATCTTTAGGTTGTCAGGAAATATGCAAGAACTAATTGAATTGTTTACCATTTCAGTTAGTGGCCCAATGATATATTGTGAACATCTCTTAATAATTGAAAGCGGTATCCCGTCATGTCCAGTAGAATTGCCATACTATATATAATTTCCCTAACTTCACCTTCATCTGTAGGTTGTAAAAAAATGGAATACTGACATCTGCTTGAGATAGAAAACGAAACATTATTTATCTCTATACCGTTAATATTAGTAAAATGCTCCAAGAATAAATTGCTAATACTTTGACGGTCCACTATTTTTTCGTTTTTATATTTAATACTTATTTGTTTAACATCTTTGCATTTATTTTGGTATATTATAGTGCCATGTAATATCATTTTTATTTGTTTACATTTGCACTAATCTGAAATTTATTTGAGTTTGTTTGTTTGTATTGACATTAAAAAATGAGTGCCACTTCCAGCATTGAAAACATTAATTTAAATAGTTTTATTGATGTGATAGAAAAATATACTTCACCTGGGAAAAGAGGAGCCAAAATTTAAAGAAAATATTCCCACAGAAAATGGGTCTTCCATTGCAAGAACAATGGAAATTAGTGGTACTACGTGTATAGATTTTAATTATAAAAAAAGTTATAATACAATTTGAAAATTAATGTGATATTTAAAAGAAATATTCTTTTGCTTAAGGGTGGGCTTTCCTTAAGAAAAATTCCCGAACGGCGTATGTCGGGTTGCCTGAAATACATTGAATATATTTACGGAGTTTAATATGCCTGTACCTTTTACACGATGCGGGTAGACGAACAGAAACATGAAGCAATGTCTGGTCAACTGGCAAGCAAATAAATCTGGGATATTTGTCTCCTGCATTTATTGCATGAATATATTGGTGGGCCGGCCTACTTTATTCGAAATTTGTTTTTGCTCTTTCTGAATATCTAATGTATTGTATGTATTTAGTTTTATTAAGACTGCCGTTTTATGTAATTTGTAATTATTTTAATGATATTTTCCGAAATTAATTAGATATTAAGTTTTATTCTGCAATAAATATATAACTTTATTATTATGATTTATGATTATCAATTATTTAAGTTGTACTTCTTATTATTTCTCACCATTACAGTCGACACTGGTATTGTTAGTTAGCGAAATCAAATATAAAAATTTCACCGTGGGTAAGATAAGAACTCTGCGGACTCGGAACTAATCATTTATAACAACAACTTACAATTAATTGTTATTGATATTATTATTTTTTTTATTTATACCTTACATTCTATATTTTTTTTTTCAGTAAAGTTTCGATAATTTTTTTAAATAACCGTATATGGCAGACAAAACGTCAAACGCACTCCTTTCCGCACCACCTTATAGGTAGAGTGCAAAGCGCGTTCTTTTTCTCACGGTATTCCGAGTAGGCCTAATTTTTACTAAAAAAAAAAATGTTTACAAAAGTATAAACAGTGTAGAAAATAAACAAGAATGGCCAAGTAGAGTTTTGTCTAAACGTGTCACAATCAGTAGGTGCATACGAATTCTCCAATTTCACGTCTCTAATTTCTAGATTTCTCAAAATAGAGGATCAATAATTTCAGGTAATAAAGCGAGAAAATAAAATTACTCTAACTAACTTATGGTGGAATTCTGTAACTTTCTCGGAAGCTCCGGCTATCGTAGGCCCTGGCAACGAAGTGAAGTTGCGATGACGATTTCAGAATTTTTGCAGTTAGTGACGTAGAAGTGTCAATTTACGATTTTTTGTACATAACCTTTATGTTTAACATGTAAACAGACATATCATCGCGTAAACATATACCAAAATATTTCAATTTAAAATTTTAACTAATACGAAAATTGTTTGAAATATAATATAGCGATTGCTAAAATTTTTTTTTAAAGAAAATGTACGGAACATTTTGTAATGCCAAGATATAGTATAAACATATGTTTATACTGCTGCCAAGATAGCACGAAACACTTTGGAAAATTTCAACAAGAACTGTTATCATTAGGAGAGTTTCAAAGGACGTAGTATCGCACTAGTGTATAGTGAATTTGCAGATAAATGTCTTTTCAGGCACATTTATGGATGATGAAATGTGATTTTTTTATAAAGCCAACAAGGACAGGTATCCCTATAAAGTCGACATTGTTTTTCTTACAAGAGTACCTAAACACAAAAAAATACATAAACCTAGCAGACAATATCCACACAACATAAAGCATGTGAAATGTGCACAAACTAAATGTTCGAAAAAGTCTATTATGGTATCGTGTTCACAATAACTTCACAATTTAAAGTTGACTTTTTCATAAGATTTTCTAATAATAAAACTACATCAAATTGAGAGGATGTTTAACTTTATATTATGTTGAAGAAAATAAGAGGAAATTTACCTGTTTAGTCAATGACTTTATTTGTAAATCAAACCGCAAAGATTTTATCAATGTGTAACTATATTGAACGATTAATGTTTGAGGATCCAAAAAGGTAACATTAAGTTTTAATAGCATAGGCCAAAGTATATAAATGGTTGAAGGATATAGATGATTTTGTATTTAGAAAATCGACCAATCCTGTGATGTATTGTTGTACTTGGTACACCAAATCATTTGATATTATTGCAGGATTTTGTTGTCGAGCCTCTGAAATTATAGTAATTGAAAGTTCTCTTTATTTGCAGTTTTTACAGGAGAGTAATATTCATTAGGCTGAAATTTGCACTTTTTCAACTCAAAAGAATGTAAAAAATTATTGTTTAATAAATTTACCAGCAAGTATTATAAAACAATAGATGACATTTGACTCGGATAATTATACTAATATTGGATATGAATTATATGTTTACTATTAAATCTTAACAATAAAGATCAAAAAGAAAAATAATAATACTGAACTAGAAATGTGAACTTTGAATAATAGGTACTCAAATAGAGATTGTTTGTATAAATATTCAAAAATAAAACACATTTTATTGTCAAATATATTTTCTTTTATCAACCTTACCATAAAAGTAGTGCTGAAATTTAGAAAAAATAATTACAGTATGTGAATAGAAAATATATATATATATATATATACAAAAGGAGAGTGTTCTTCATTGGCTAAAGGTGGAGCAAGTATATCAACATGTGTGCCATCAATTACACCTACATCTCGTGCACCACATTTTTCATAAAAACTATACAGAAGATAATTTTTAGAACGTTTAGAAAAGGTACCCTCAATTACCCTTGGTAAATATATGAACTGGGTGCTATCGATTAAACAAAATACATCTCCGGTCTCCCATTTTTTATCATAAAAACAAAATAAAGAATTATTTTTAGAATATTTTGATACAACATAATTACCCTTGCTTGACACGATTCTTCGATTCACAATCACTGGGAAATTTTATGCATTCAGGGAATAAATTGTTTGATATTACAAGACCGACCTGATGAACTATTCGACTTACTGAACTCTGACTGAGAGAAACAAAGCTATTAATACCAACACTATTCTGATAGCTGTCTGATGCTACGAAATTTAATGTTGTTAAGACCTGTAATAAATATATAATGTGCACTATAAAGTTAATATGCATTTCAAGTGATGTTTATGATAATAACCTTCAAATGTAATGGTATATTTGTTTGTTCAATATGTCCATCCAATAACTGGATCAGGTTTTGAACAGTGTCCTTATTCAGTCTAAACATTTGTTTAAAATGCGTGTTTGGTATTTCAAAAGGATTTCCGTGATCTCTTAAACGTTTGCGGAATATACGCATATAATTTCTAAAATAAAGAAAATAGAGAATATTATGTATACTCTATATATTTTATATTATCGATTACCTACCTGTTGTGATCTTCATCTAATAATAATACTATAAAGCCATTCATATTTGCAAATATAAAACAATAATAATTATAACAAATAAACTAACAGAAACTATAAATATAACAACAGGAACAGTATATTAACAATAGTTATATAATAATAATATAACCACAATATAACCAACAAAATCTTTACTCACGAACATTTTGACAGTTCTACGTCACTAACTCTCAATATTCTGAAATCGTCATCGCAACGTCACTTCGTTGCCAGGGCCTACGATAGCCGAAGCTTCCGAGAAAGTTACAGAATTCCACCATAAATTACCATTTCTGGCCAGAGTTCTTCACTTCGTATATTGTCTCATACCAAGTATCCTTCGAAATCCAGACTATGACGTAACATACATCTTTCTGAGCTATGTTTAACTGTCCCTATATTTGGTACATGTAATGGTGCCTAGATTTTAAATGTAATTCGCTGTTCCTAATTTCTTTTACCATCTAGAAAACTGAAAATTGTTAACTTCTTGCCTACAAGCAATGCAACTTAGTTTGAAGAGTCCGGCAAACCTCAAAGTTCGTATCTTACAAAAACATAAAGTTGTTTTTGTCAGATTTTAGTTTTCTACAAACATTGTTCATATTATTAAAAAGCTTTAACACGTAAGGTTAGAAATAATAAGTCGTGCAACTTCATAATTAATAATAATAATATATTTATTGCCGAAGAAAACTGCATTTCTGAAATTCATAAAGCCGGAATATTGTTCTTGAAAAATAAAATACATTTTGAAAACGAGGAGAATATTAAGGAACAGAAAAAAGTCTAATTAAGTAGACGCATCAATATTATCACGTAATCAATCATAAATGAACACGGACAAATATCTGAAATACATTAAAATTTGCTTGTCTATAACAACCCCTTGTATTTATGAAAAAATCAATACGACTGTCTTTATTTGGCGATAAAAGTTAGTTCGAATCTTACCTCTGACAAAATGTTTTGTAATTTAATTTCGCTAATCAACGCTATCAATGCCAATTGGGAAGAATATAATATTCAATAATCCAAAACATCTGTTTATTATAATACATATATATAGGTATTTACATAAAAAAAAGCAGGCACTGTTACTGTTAAACACGGAATTATTTTTGTAATATTTTAGTTTACTACCACATTACTCATATTATTAAGATTAAAAACCTTCAACATCTAAAGTAAATACATATGACCGCCAGAAATTAAGTAACAAGTAAAATTTCATAATAATAATAACAACATATATTTATTCCAGACTAAGAATTAATATGGAATACATTCTCATACATTTACAAAATAAAGCCGATATCTGAATGAAACATTCGTTTACCTAAGGTAATAAAAGAAGTTGAATACAATATCTGTTTATTTGATGTTCGGCTTAATACAGTTGATCAGGTATACCTTCCATATCCTTGGTCTTAGACATTGAAGTGTGTGTTGCCTAACTGCCATTTATCAGTACGGAACTTGTGATCATTCTCATTGGTTTCAAAGTCATTTTTTGTAGACCAGGGTTATTTTGAAAATAAAGTAAATACATCGTCATGTCCACAATAAAAATATCTAGGGTCTCACGATTCAAAAAAGTACTTTTTAAGCACAGTAAGCTTTATATTGCTATAAAATGAAGAAAATTCAAAGTGCTGTATTTTAACCATTTTTTAATATAGTTGCAAATTTTAATCGTGTCACTAGAACAAATATTGGTTATTTCGTTCATGCAGCGGCAACTTTTTCATGTGCCTTAATTTTTGCGATTTTTTCCGTTAAAATTGACCATTTTGTGGCATACGACGATCAAGTAAAACCCCCCCTTAAATTAAAAATTTTCCACTATATATTTTTATAAGTTTAATTGCAAGACAATATTTGAGACATTTTTTAATAATGTTGGTACAATATTATTAAATTATATATCAACTGCTCTTGGAAAAACATATTTTTGTATAATTATTGTGCTGATGATAACATTAAAACAAGTTATAATATACACGGTGTCCGTAAATAATTGAAGTTGATGTTTGCCAAAATTTTAGTAATTTTCTTTGCTTAGGTTTTAAAACACTGAGCATTATACTGTCAAATCAGTTGGTTTTGTCGTAGTAGTACGTCTCTTTTACCATAAATGACTGCAATTGACGTTTGTATTGACAATAGTAATAAGTTATTTCATAACTCTAAAAGTAAGTTTATGAAATTTGTGTAAGTAATATTTGACATTAAATTCCAGATTATGTTTAAAATATGCATTTCAGATTTTATAAACGATTTTGCAATGGTGTTTACGACCGAGCAAAACACCTTTTTTTTTAATTACTAAATAAACAACAAATGTTGGATTTTCACTATTTAATATTCGAAGTAATATTTGACAATTGTTTCGCCAACACAGTGGCTTCTTCAGAAATGAATAAAAATATTACACGAACACTTATATATCTAACAATATAGCACAATTTATGTAGAGGGGGTGATCTATTGAACAGTGTACATTATGAAAATAAATTTAATAAGGGGGAGTTATTTGTTTCTAACTGATCATTAAGTAAATTATTAGAGGGTCTATTTTTTATTAATTTCAAGGGATTCTAGTAGGTTTAATTTAACACCTTTATTTTCTATATGTAGAATATCGAAATGATGACTAAAACTATGGCTTTCTTCTATGAGGTGGTTTGCGTATGAAGAATCAGTTTTCTTCATTTTGAGGGATCTAAAATGTTCTGATATCCTTTTCTCAAACGTTCTTCCTGTTTGGCCTATGTAAAACTTAGGGCAATCACAACATTTTAACTTATAGACTCCTGACTGTTGGTTGTAGTGATTGCCCTAAGTTTTACATAGGCCAAACAGGAAGAACGTTTGAGAAAAGGATGTCAGAACATTTCAGATTCTTCAAAATGAAGAAAACTGATTCTTCATACGCAAACCACCTCATAGAAGAAAGCCATAGTTTTAGTCATCATTTCGATATCCTACATATAGAAAATAAAGGTGTTAAATTAAACCTACTAGAATCCCTTGAAATTAATAAAAATAGACCCTCTAATAATTTACTTAACGATCAGTCAGAAACAAATAACTCCCCAAATTTATTTTCATAATGTACACTGTTCAATAGATTACCCCCTCTACATAAATTGTGCTATATTGTTAGATATATAAGTGTTCGTGTAATATTTTTATTCATTTCTGAAGAAGGCACTGTGTTGGCGAAACAATTGTCAAATATTACTTCGAATATTAAATAGTGAAAATCCAACATTTGTTGTTTATTTAGTAATTAATACGAACAAAACAAACAGGAAGACCGTCGTTTCTTACAGAAGCAGTTGTTGACGATATCCATCAACGGGTGGTAGTTAGTTCAAAAAAGTCATTACAAAAGTTGTCAGTACAGACAGGTATGCTACTAAATAATTTAAAAAATGCATTTTGAATTTGGTTTCATTTATCGGGGTACGTAAATTCCCAAAATTATAGAACATGTGCAACAAAAAAACCCTTACACCTTTGTCGAAACTAGCCTACACCCTATAAAAGTTGGCATTTGAGTAGCAATATCACGTCGTCGAATAATAGGATTTTAATCATACAATCAATGCTAGACGATATCAAGTCTTACTGCAACAATTTGTGGAACAACTCGATGATGATGAGTTGGAAAGAGGATTTTTTCAGCAAGATAATGCTCCAGTCCATATTGCGCTAAGAACATTTTTAAGGTAATTTTACGAAGATCGCATCATTAGTCAAGGTAGAAAGCTAGCAAGGTCGCCAGATTTGACCCCTCATGATTACTTTTTATTTGGGAAGATCCTGGACAACATCTACAGGAATAGATTGCCTAATTTAGAAAAATTAATGCAAGCAATTGAGGATGAGATTCGGGTCACTACACAGGAAGAACTGCAGAATGATTTTGAAAACAAGGGAAGGGTAGAGTTAATTTATATCTACAGCATCAAGAATGCCATTTTCAACATTTGTTGTAATTTGTTTTAAATGTGTTATTCACTTAATAAATAATGTTTATATTTTTGTATTACAATTATTTGGTAAATATAATTTTATTATATAATAAGTATAATTTTATAATTATTTTGTTAAATAATTGTAATTAGCAAATATTAACACTAAACAATTCCAAAAGTAAGCATATTGTGTTTGACTTTAAGCAACAACTTTTATAATTATGTTGAAGGTAATTCCCGCATGAGACGCTAATGTCAATTGTTGGGGTTAAAATAATGTATAGTTCTACCAACCTAGTCAACGTTTGACACATGCTATCAACTTCAATCATTTACGGACGCCCCGTATATGATAGTACAAATAGACAGTACAATCAAACCTCTCTTTTACCTTAGTTATACGTATATCATCCACATGAACTTACTCAGATATTCTGTCAAAGTTGTTGTGTTTATTCTAATGTCAAAATAATAAAACAGCAAGGTTGATCATTAAAAGGATTTAATTACGATTTTAGTAACAAAAAGAGCCGAATTAAAGGAACTGCTGAAAATGTTCTCCGCCTTGTCCAATGAATAAATATACTCACCTCTTCATGCTGTCAACAACATTTTGCAACATTTCTAATGTAATGGATGCAACTTCTACAAGAATTCATTGTTGCAGTTCTTGTAAATTATTCACAGGAGTTCTTAAAATCCTATTTTTAAATAAGGAAACACAAAGAAATCCATAATTGTTAAAAAAAAGGTGACCGTGGAATACTATACTAATACGGAGTAAATTTAATTGTCTCTTATAGTATTCGTCCTGCTGGAAATACTCGTAATGGAAGTTCATCATTATGAAATTGTTGAACAAATTCGTTTAAAAGGCAATATCTATATCTTTCCGCGTTGACGGTAAAATTGAAAAATATGAGTCAAGCTATTCTTTTCCGAGAAACTGCCAGCCAAACACCAATTTTCTTTTTTGTCGAAAATCCACTACATGATTTTCGACAAAAATATGCGGATTGTCATTGCACCACATTCGCAAATTTTGTGAATTTATGCACCCGGACAGATAAAACCACGCTTCTTCGGAAAAGAAAGTCAAATTCAGTATATCACATTCATTAAATTATTGACAACAAACCACTGGCAATAAGTAAGACGTATGTGGTGGTTTGCCGACAAAACGGCTAAAATTGCATCTTATATGAGTGAGTGTCCAAGTTCTTCTTTACAAGTTCGGCATGTATCACAAATCTAATTTCTTGGGACAAACGTTTCAATGGCTTTGTAAGTTCTAACTCCATATGACGAAGAACGTTTTCAACAACCTCTTTCGTCCGAACGATGAGCCACCCCCCCTCTCCTATTTTATGCAATACCGAACCAGACTCGCAAAACACTTCAGCATGGTTCGAAAGGCACGCATAAAAATCCTTTGGTATTACTGCTAAATCTGGAAAGTTATCCCAACATAGATATTGGTTCCAAATCCAAACCATTTTCTTCCACTTTATTTCGAAAAGATGCCTCCAGCATGAAAACTTTATGTTGTGTTTTGTAAACCATAAAAAATAAATTTGACAATCCAAAAAATAATTGATATTAAGCTAAGACTTGTGTGTTTCTTACCAAGACTTTCTTTGAGCATAAAATTATGACTTAGAAACAAGAATTAAATATTTTTGATAATTCCAGTTCTCTAATTTTAAAATTCAATTCAATTTTGCCAGGTCAAAAGGCAATCTTTAATTGTTCAATAATATCTTTTTACATTTATGATGTTTAAACAGTTATTTATGTCTCAAGCGCGTAAAGAAACATTTATGGCCATAGAAACAAGTTATGCTGACCATACATACGAGTACACTGTCTCATGCACATTAAGTATTTGTGTGAAAAAGTATGTCGGTGTCCATTTTAACTGTTTGGTTCGATTGTGTGAATTTTTCGAAATGAACTTGAGCGATTTTTCCTCGAATGAGGAAAATTTGATGACTTGGGAAGTCGAAATTAACAGGATGGCTCAAAAGGCTAGAAGCTGTGGCTTGAAAAAACTTACTGTGAGTTAATTAAAAGGTACACCAAAATGAAATTGGAAGAATGCTAGAAAAAAATCTTTTGGCGTAGTTTTGTTATCTTTCTATAAAACGAAAACCGTCTCTGGAGTTACTACTCTATGTTAAAAATGACTTTGAAATATACCATAATGAAGCTAACTATTTCGAACTGTTTGGTTTCTTGAAAAGGAAGTCCAACAGCTACATACGGAAAGGTAAACAACAATGAACACTCAAAAATATTTTTATTCAAAAGCACCACAAGACATGGCGAAATTTCAAAAAAAAAGTCGTCACTTATCTGAAACTATGTAGCCCTGAATTATTCTGGAAGTCGACACTGGTTGCCAAGTAGTATATTAGGAATTCGGTTTCGAATAAATAAAGGGTTGCTCAAAAGATTTGTTTCTAATGTGAACTTTCCATATGAGATAGAGCCTTAAATTACTGTGCTGTGGCGTTTATGTTCAGATAAGTCTGGCAATAGTAGTATAATTATTGTTTATCGGTACATACACAAAAGTTAAAGCGACGAACTAGAAACATCAAACTCTACAAGTGAAATTCAGTTATTTCCTCTGCTACTTTAAAGCACTTAAGCAAAGAAGTATACCCGTTTTTCTGTAATGATTTACTAAAATTCGAAACTTAACTTGTATTGATAGGGAATATTTTAACATACATAGAAGAAATATCTGAATGTGACTCATTTGTTAGAAAGAATTTGTATGTGTTTATTAGGTAACGTTTTCACTTGACAGTAATATTACTTGCTCATTTATTCATTATTAATTATCATTATTGAAACAAAATGATCTCGCGAAGATAGTCTTCAAATTATAATATTGGTAAGCTAATTTACGAAGTAATGTATGTTCGAGGAAATCGTTTTTCCGTTTGGTATTTGTTGGGCTTCAGGTAATTTAATTAATATTTGTGGTACATATGGGACACCGCATTAATATTATCGGATGACGAATGAACGACAGCGACAAATAAAAATAGTGGATAGTTGTAATAAGACTACTGACAAGTCACTTGATAAGTCAGTAACTAAAATAAACAATTCTCGAAAACTGTTAGAAGGCATGCAAAATATGTTAATATTCGACGATTCGATAAGGCTGTTACGATACCGTTTAGCTGCTTGGCATCTATATCTCGTAATACTATTACTTTCTTTTACGTACGTAGTATAAGGAAGTATTGTGAAATTTTCGACCCCGAGATTCTTGCAGATGTCCACGTTTTGGAGTCCCCTAAAACCGAAAAAGTGGTTTCGAAAGGTTGTCTCTCTCCCTCTCTCTTCCTCTCCCCTCTCTCTCTTTCTCTCTCTCTCCCTCTCTCTCTCTCTTTGACCACGATAACGGGCAATCGGCTGAATATGTCAATCCCAAATTTTATATTTACGAATATAATCTCCCTCTTGAGATCTGATTAGATTTTCAGTAAAATCGGTAGACCGGAAGTAGTAGTTTACTTCAGAGAAAAAATCGAATTTTGCCAATATTTCGTCAGTTACTAAGTTTTAACAAATTAATCAAGAATTCAAATGTACTCCAAATTAAATTTGAGAAAAATTGTATTAAAAAAGTTTTTCGAAATTCCTATCTGAAATAAAAGGCCTACTTCACTTACTATCTGAAGTAGGTCTTTTACTCTCATCGAAAATCAGTTTTTTGCGAATATCTTGTAAGTCATGCTTTCTAGGCAGATACACGAATATTTAGAACATAATTTTCAATAACTTTTGTATAAAAAGAAATTTCAAAATTCAAACCGGAAGCAACAGTTTTACTTAAATCGAATAGCGATTTTTTGCAAATATGTCGTAAATTATGCATTCTATAATATATTTATCAAGAATACAAAATAATTAGAGCCCGATTTACAATGGTTTTTGTATACATGAAATTTCAAAATTCGGACCGGAAGTGACACTTTTACTCTTAGTGAGTAGGATTTTTTTTCAAATATCTTGCGAAGTATGCATTCTATAGGATTTATTAACAGAATAGAAGTACTTAGAATAAGCTTTTGAACAATTTTTTTATGAAAAAATTCTTAAAATTCGATAATTTGAAACGCTCATACGTATAAGAAAGTCGTGTGGTGGCCACACCTAATTTTTTTTGTTTATGTTTGTCCAACAATACACGAAAAATTTTAAGCATATTGTCGATAAATAAGATACTCTCTAATACTCTCTATAAGCAATTTATTTTAGTTGACATTTTGACAGTGATGTTCCACAATACATGGCATCTCGCAGTTCCTAGTTTTAAGACCAATCGAATCAAAATGACATATATCACGTACAGTAGTATAGATTAATTATTTACGTATCAAGGTAAGGTCAAGAAGTAATATTTTACAGTGGACACATGGATATTGTGCTGGAGGGTAACCATGTTGAGACTATAATATTACTTTGCCCCCGTGTTACGTACAACATTTGTTCGCGTCATCATTTTTACTTTTAAAAAATTACAAAGGTACTGATATTTTATTTTTTAACAGTCACTGATGTTATGTGGACTGTTAAATTGGATGTAAGCAGTCGTGATGAATGTATTCGTAATTGTGTTGAATATGCAACACAATATACACCACGCCGATTGTTATTGTTTTTATTTCTCTATGTAATGAAATTTTGTATCTATCTATGATTGTTCAGCAAGGGGATGTAATGTATTTGATTCCCTTGGGTCGTTATAATTAATGTTACATCTTCAATAGTAAGTCAGTTATGGTCTCTTGACACAGTGAAGCCGGACTACGAGCAACACGTCATATAAGGCGAATTCGATATAGAATTTGCAGTCGCTTTCGGTAGGGAAACTGGCCTGAAATGACATACTATAGTCACCGAACGCATGGTATAATAAAAACGCGTGATACGCAAGTGATTATCGAATAGTGCTGTAAAAGTATCGTAGTTGAAAGCCCATTGTACACCATAACCGTTTACCTATATTCGGTGTTTGTCCGTTGTATTACCATCACCTAGACGTTCTAAATACAACTCCAAATGTACGTGATGACTCCGTCTGTTGGGTGGCCCAACTATAGGGTAAATGACATACCAAGCATTTCTATATACGTCGTTGAGTAACGCAACGTAAACCTCTGCATATAACCTTATGAAGACCTATATCATTTATAACATAGTTTAGCTGAACTGGCAACACGACAGAAGAAATGGACCGGGGAGGGGGTAAAACAATCTGCATTACCCTACTCACTTACCATGCAGGGTTGTGAAAATCGAACCGGGTTGATGAACGCGGTTACTTTTTCGATTTTACGAACACGGTTGTTTTTACCCGACTGAATTAACGAACGTATTCGTGCTAACCGTCTTGTAACCTGACCCGGTCAGAAAGTACCTGACAGGTTCAGTAACTTTACCCGGATAAATGAACATTTCCGAACGCAATTGCGGTCACGTTGAGTAACGTAACGTAAACGTCTGCATATAACTTTATGAAGACCTACATATATCATTTATAACATAGTTTAGCTGAACTGGCAACACGACAGAAGAAATGGACCGGGGAGGGGGTAAAACAACCTGCATTACCCTACTCACTTACCAGGGTTGTGAAAATCAAACCGGGTTGATGAACCCGGTTACTTTTTCGATTTTACGAACACGGTTGTTTTTATCCGACTGAATAACGAACGTATTCGTGCTAACCGTGTTGTAACCCCAATGCTCGGGTTTAATTTCCGAAAGCGCCTATAGTATAGTAACATTCCGCCGTGTCTGTACAAAACATTCTCTTTGTCGGCGGATACGTAACTACAATCATTAGGATTCGGCCGTCCAGCGAAACGCTCAATTTATAAGAGCAAGACCCTAGGCGGACATTTAGCCGCAGCATTTATTAAAAAGGCAGAGAATTCTGTATTAGCAAAAATAGTTGCAATAAAACAAAGCTAAAGAAATGTATCTTAAGCAGGATACTGATGTAGACACATAATGTCGTTATTTATTACAAATTATATCACACAGTTGGTTTAATTAATTAATCGAAATTAGAATACATTTGGAAGAATACACGTTGGATACTGTATGCAAATAATATTGCAATAGGTATCTTAGTTTTTTCTCACATAATATTATGAAACGTGCGAAATATCTAAATTTGTTGTTCGAAAGTGAAAGGTGTAAAAAATTACATATTAGATATTACATACATTCTATTTCTACATAAGTGCATAAATTAAATTGTTTTTATTAGTTTAGGTGTATGGAATAATTTTGATTTCGTATTAAGTCTATTAGGATCTAGGTCAGAAGTGCTATAACAAACTAGCCTACAATAGCGTTATTCTTTAAACTAAGGAAACTAATAGTCAGTAATATTAAAATTATTCTTGTTTGTTTTTGTAGGTGTAATTACAATTATATTTAAGTATGGCAAATGAGTCGGAAGAAAGGTTACAAATGTCGAATGATTTTGCATATATGTACAGGGTGTACCACTTAAAACTCCAAATATCTCGGAAACGGATAAGGATATATGAATTTTGTAAAAAGTACTTACTAAAGAATGTGATTGACTCTAGTTTGCTCTCACAATTGTGTTTTATTATGTGAAGATATAGAGGGCGCTGTGATGAAAAGAATTTTTTTGATCGCCACAATCTTCATTTATTTTTTATTTGAAAGAGTATTAAAATTAATGTACATTTTATTATTTGTGTTAGTTTCCAAAATTTAGCGGTTTCATAGATATTTTAAAGAAAGTAAGAGTAATTTTAAAGTTTTGTCTTTATTTTGTTTAAATACTTAAAAGGATCAAATATAACTAACAAAGATGTTCAAAATTGTTGCCTTCTTGATTGCTACATAACGTATATCGCCTTATTAGTTCTCTTCCGCAAACATTAACAATGTATTTCTACTAATTGTTTGAACACTTGCATAAATTTTATTGTAAAAGGCCGCCCATAACAATAGTCAGTAACAATGTTGGCATTATGAGCATCTTGTTGTAACCACATATTATTTCGCAGCTCTATAGCTACATTTTCCAAAAGTAGTGGTAACTCATTTTGCAGGAAATGTAAGTAGCGCACGCCAGTTAATGTCTGATGATAAAAGTGGGGGCCTAAGATATATCCGTTTAAAATTCCACACCAAACGTTAACGTCAAAAACTGTTTGATTTCTTGTTTACCTTATCCACCTAGGATTATCTTCTGACCAATATCAAGCATTATATTTAAGTACCATTGTTGTGAAAACGACATTCGTCACTCCACATGATCTGATTCATAAAGTTGTTGTTTTCCGCTAACATTACAGAAAATTCTGCCAGAAAATTGAGTCTGCGTTGATTATCTCCTATTCTTAAATGGTGTACTAAATGAACTTTATACGGAAAGTATTTATTTTCTTTTAGAATCCTACGGAAGAGGCTGTGCTGTTCTTTGAATTGCCGTAATGATGTATTTTTCTCTACAAATTAAAAATTTAAACAAAATAAATACAAAACTTTAAAATTACTCTTGCTTTCTTTAAACACGAATATCTATGAAACCGTTAAATTTTGGAAACTAACACAAATAATAAAATTTATATTAATTTTAATACTCTTTCAAATAAAAAACAAATGAAGATTGTGGCGATCAAAAGAATCCTTTTCATCGCAGCGCCATCTATATCTTCACATAATAAAACACAATTGTGGAGCAAACTAGAGTCGATGACAGTCTTTAGTAATTACTTTTTACAAAATTCAAATATCTTTATCCGTTTCCGAGATATTTGACCTGGGAGTTTTAAGTGGTACACCCTGTATAAATAATGACTTCACTTTTAGATTTTCAATTCACAATCTCTTCAAAGGTTTAAGTAGCCAGTAAATAATAATAATAATAATAATAGTTGTAATTTGATCAGAAAAAGATGAAACATTGATATTATCACTAAGAATGAAAATTATGTATACCTACAGTGTGTCAACATTTCGATGCTTACCATTATATCTGTTACTAGAAGAGATAGAGCAGCGGTTAAATGGGGAATGTTTTGCAGAATTCAATGCTCGCAACAAATCCATTTCAAATTCATTCGGACTTTTTACAATTTTGAGATATTTTGAAAAAAAAACAATATTTGCTGATTTGAATTTTCCTCAATAACTCGATAACGCCTAATACTATAGCTTTTAAACTCTAACATTGTTCAGACAATTTTTAAGACTTTTTTGGTGTTAACAGTAACCCCCGATTTTCATGTTTCCAAGTTCTTAACGCTATCTTTTGTTTTTCTAATGGCGGCCATATTGGATTCTAATTAGTTAGATAGTCCTCAAAATTACTTTTTCAATAATATACAACATGCCTAGAATATATTAAATAAGAACTAATTATGGCACATACATCTTCAAATGAGGTAAAGGTTGATACGTTAGAAGTTTATTTCAAAACTAATAGAAACTCTAAAAATGCTTGCACAAATAACGCTCAGCGTTTTCCGAAAAGACCACAACCACACCGGACAATTTTTAACTGACTAATCAGAAATTTAGCGAACTATGGAAGCCTCGAACAAAAAAGATCTAACTATCAAGTTAACAATGCTGATATACGTGAAAATAATATTTTACAAAATCCAAATCCAAATACATCAGTACGTCAAGTGGTTCGAGAACTGGAATTCGTAAATCTAGTACTTTGAGGAAAAACAAATACCGACCCATACAAAGCAACAATTGTACAGGGTTTAAGCGATAATGACTATCAGCGAAGATTCCAATTTAGGTGGTATCTACAAAAATGTCAAGATGATACTGATTTTCCTAGAAAAATACTTTGGACGATGAAACACGGTTTACCAATTGTGGAGTATCCAATAGGGATAACTAGCATCACTGGTCTAGTGAAAATCCACATTTCGTAAAACAAAGAAGATTTCAAATTCGATTTGGTTTTAATCTCTGGTGTGGTTTGATTGGTACAAACTTTTAATGACATCTTTTTTGTTTTTTCATTTTCAGTAATCACTTAATAGGTCCTTTCATCATTGATTACAATTTAACTCGAGCTACTAACGAACGAGATAATGCCTGCCCTAAGAAAAATTATTAACCCTGAAAACATGCAAAACATCTGGTTCCAGCAGGACAGCTGCCCTGCCCATAATGCTCGTGACGTTCAACATTTTTGGAGAGAACATTTCAATGAGAGTGTTATGTCTAATAATGGACCAGTACAATGGCCTGCGAGATCACCCGACCTTACCCCCTTGACTTTTATTTGTAGGGTGCCACTAAAAACGAAGTATTTAATTTTGAACCACCAGAGAATCGGGAAATTCTAGAACAACGAGTGCTGGATGTGTTAAACGAAAACACACTACGTAGAGTTTGTAATTCTGTTAAAACAAGGTACCAAAAGTGTATGGAGCAGAATGGTCACCATATTGAATGGTTTGTTTAAGTAAATTTGAACTTTTAATTTCGTATTAAGGTGAAATTTATTTTACATGTTCATATCTTTCGTATAAATATAGATGCATTAGGTAGTTTAATAAATACTTCATATTAATTATACTGGTAATAAACCAGTTTGTTAAGTAGTTTTACTGAGAGACAATATGATAGTTTAGTGACAATACAATTGGTGAATATTAAACTCGGCAAAAACAATTGTAGCAGTACTGTAGTAGCCATTATGGCAAAACTGTGCCTTCCTAGTTGTCTGGGTACTTCCAATGAGCTACTGATTAAGCCATCATATCTACAGAATTTTAAGAAGATCTTCAAATTATGACGAATGAGGAAAAAACTAAATAAATTATAAACCGGAACCGCTGAAACTGTTTATATTCATGTAAATAATAAGATTTAAAATAAATATTTGTATTTTTGTAAAATGTTTAACAAGGCATAAGAATACAATGTAATAAGTTACTAATATAATCATCTTTAATCTATGACTGTAATGAATTGGAAATTAAAACAGGCAAGCAATTTTATGGTAATAAAAGACACTATGGATTGCAGTCGATATAGTGTTTCCATTCAAAGCCAGCAATTATGTATTTATATTCTACCCTCCTCAAACGCTCTTTATTCTGAATAAAGGAACTATTCTTGTTAAAAAAATATCTCAAACAAAAGTAGTTTTTCAAATAAAAATGATTATTAAAGTGTAGAAAGTAGATTTATGAATTTTAGAAATTAAAATTATTTCAAATATTTGATTTTAAACTACTAATAAAAAAATTTACCGAATTCTACCGACTTTTTCCAAACCATTCTACCGATTATATTCACAGATGACAGAACAACACTGAATGACAGTTTGTTGTCATAGCAGAAAGGGTTGCGCTATTATGTCTTCACGAAGCAGAATTCTTAACGTTCATACTAAATAAATTAATACGAAACAAACTTCAGACGATCTATTTGTTAACGCGTTCGCTGCCAGTAATTTTTTGCAAACTTCACCAGGAGCCGAGTATAGTTTTTTGAATTATTTGCGTCAAAATTGCTCTAAATGTTTATAAACACCAATAAAAGTCTAGTCACAACATATTTAGTCACCTAATCCGAATTTTGAATTTGTGTCGCCATGGCGACAATGGCATATTAGACTAACAGAAAAAGCCACTGTCGCCATATGGCGACACGAGTTATGTTCCGCATTGTGTATTTTTACAGTCACATTTGCAAGATTAATTGAAAATTATGATTGCACTATCGTACTATGCCAGGTAGACTTATTTGTACTTAAATAATAACAGGGACAATTTGTCACCATACATAGGTACATACATTCCCCCGCACGTGACACAAAGATCGTAAAAAAATGGAACCGGGGGTAAAATATTCTTAGAAATTCCTTTCTGAAGTATTTATAATAAGGAATTGCACTATTGTACTATGCCAGACAGACTTAAAAAAAAAAGTAAAAAAGTGAACCAGAGGTGAAAATATTTGTAAAAATTATGTATTATCTCTAACCGGCGTTTTTCAATGCGAAGAAATATGACGGATATCTAAACAGTGTTTAAAGCTTTGTTGTACAAAGTTGGCAACCAGTGGCGATTCTGTATAGGAGCATATGAGCACGTGAACCCCCTAAACAAATCCTCGATTACAAACTAATAAAATGTATTACTCGATCTTAATACATTCATGAAATATAACGCAGACAATCGAAACGATGTTCCTTTCTATACATCGCATCGACGGAGCAAGTGCGCCGAGTAGGCGGGACTACGTTGATTTTGTCGGTGTCTAGCGGCATAAAGGACGTAGCGGAGGTGGAGAGGGATATGGCAGATTCCATATGAGCTGGCGCACAAATTTAGTGTGCTCCGTCTGTGCTCGATTCGTTGCGGTTAAAGTTTAGTTGGTATCGATCGACATCGACGTTCAGATATCGTGTTTTACGGATAAACTATATTATATATAAATAAGAATTATGGATGCGAACAGTTTTACTGTGCATTATTAGAAAGACAATTTTAATTCGCTTCCTTATGAACAAAAAATTCAACTTAAAAATGTGGGCAGACCAAAACCAGAACTTAATTTGACGCAAACTACAAAGGGTAAATCTAGAGACTTTACAAGAAAATTTAAGAAGGACATGTACGAAAAAAATGATTGGATTTGTGGGTGCAGTGATAGTAACAGTTTGTTTTGCTTCCCTTGCTTGTTATTTTGTCGCTGTGCTGCAGAACCGTCTTAGTCAAAAACTGGAGTGACTGATCTGAGTCATTTGGCCCAAAAAATAAAAAAAACATGAGAATGCCCAAGCTCACATTAATGCTCACTTAAGAAATGAAGCTGCTGGGAGAAGTAGATATACGACAACAACTGGACAGTGCATACAGACAAAATATTCAACAACAAAATATAAAGTAAAGTAAGAAATAATAGATATGTTCTTTCAAAAATTATTGATTGCATAAAGTTTTGCGGGGCTTTTGAACTGACACTTCGACGCCACGATGAAACGAATGATTCCTCTAATCCCGGAATTTTCAGAGGTCTAATAAATTTCAGTTCGGAATTAGATATAGCACTATAAGATCATTTTGAAAATTCTGTTGTTTTTAAAGGTACTTCAAAAATTATTCAAAATGAGCTGTTGGATTGCATGTTGGCAGTTGCTCAAGATCGTATTAAAAAAGCAATTTTGAAAGCTGAATATAGTCGCCGTTATAGCTGATGAAACTACAGATGTAGCAAATCAATATCAAATGACTGTGGTATTTAGATCTATTCTAGCAGATGGTAAACCAGTTGAAAGATTTTGGTGTTTTACTAATCCTTCTGATCATAATGCGGTCAATTTATCAGAATCTAGAATTATTTTCAAACAAGTTAAGAACGTTCTTAATCAATGATTAGCGCTAACCGGCGTTGGAAAAACGCAAATTTGTACTAACCGGTGTTTTAATCAATGATTACGCTAACCGGCATTTTAATCGGAGTTGGAAAAACCGGCTCTAAGTACCTATGCATTCAACTATTCAATCCTGTCAGGCCTGGTAAATTGGTTTGCATTGAAATGAAATCGAACCGGTGCGGTGTCGCCAAATGGCGACGGTGGCACATCCGGACGACCAAGTGCGTCACCATATGGCAACAGTGGCAGCGAAAGTGTTATGTGACACTGGGGGTTTTCAAAATACATTCATACATACACATCTTTTAAAAGATAGTTTGTGTTTATATTACTCCATTTACTTAGTATTTGATTTACACAGTACAAAAAGACATATTCATATATTATGAAAAAAATACAAATGCCCAGACCAAGGGAAGCTATAATTAAGTACATATGTAGTTTTTAATGAAATTGAAGTTTGAGTTTCGATGTTTTTCCAATGTGATTTTTTCCTTTTTGAGCTTATTATTTTTAAATCTATATACAGGCTGTCATCTCCGCGGGTAAGACCGATTATGCCTTTATAAGTAAAGATATTTCGAAGCGGTTTTTTCTTGTGATACCTGCTCATTAGGAGCATATTTTAAAAATATTTTGTATTATACAGGATGTTCCACAATATATCAAAAAACGACAGTAGCTCAATAGTAGTCACTTTTAAAGTATTAACGTCTTACATGTTTTTGATGTGAAATTTAATAAGAAATTCAAAAATGAACTGAATTATAGGGTATACCTTTTAAAAAAATTGACTTTTATACAAAAACGTGTCACGTAATTTTGATCCAGTTTTCAGCAAATGCAGTTAGTAACTGTAAAAAAATAAAACATACATCTATTAGGACCCCTTATTGTAAACAATACTGTAAAAAATTTTGTCCATCTAATACGTCGTTTTCCAGAAATATAATTTTGTACAAACATTGAATTTTTCAGAAAATGGAAATAAGTCAAAAACTTTAGATTTTAGGTCTGTACTATCTTACTACTTTTTGACTAAAAATTATACGGGGAATACAAAAATGCAATAATATATTGGGTGTTCCGTTTAAAAAACTATAACTATGGTTAGCCACCAAGTTACGGAACAGCCTGTATTATACAAAATATTTTTAAAATGTGCTCCTGATGAGCAGCTATTACAAGAAAAAAACCGCTTCGAAATATCTTTACTCATAAAGGCATAATCGGCCTTACCCGCGGAGATGACTCACCCTGTATGTGAAATTTTTAATCATATGTTGTCTACGAAAACGTAGTGAATATCAAAACATTCATAAATATCATCAAAATAAAAGTTTTATGGAACTCTCCCACCACCAGTCACGTGGTGTACAACATTATTTGAGGTAAAGTTTCTATTTATTTGCATAGGAATTATTAGGAATACGAATTCTTATGAAAAATCAATTCGCATAATTACAAAAATCCAGTTTTTTTCGACTTTTAATGTAAATATTTACATAGTAAAAACTTCAGTTATTTTTTCCCATCACCATCATATACAAAATTTCTTGCATTGGTAATTAAAACAAATTCATTTATATGTATTATGCAGAATCGACATCAATAGAAAGTTAAGTACATACACACATGACACTTTTGTGATCTGGAAATATACTTTCATTTCTACGTTTATGTATGAATTGCTGATTTGTCCCAATTACCTACAAATAATGTAGAATCTAAACCACGTTGCGTCTTTAACATGCGAATTACAGGGCATACTTTGGTTTATTGTAATATTAGGGTGTAGTAGAAAGCAAATTTTGATTATTTTCTTATTTTGACATTTATAGTATCACTCTTTGTCTTTACGTGCTAGCGAACGTCACTAACGTAATTTAAATTTCTTACAGGGCACCATGCAGTTTATGTATATGTCGCGATGTATACTTCTGTCGTATTATACTATACGAACACAGTAATTTTGTTATTGTTTAAATATGCTGTTTTTCTATTGCTCCAATGTATCCCAAACCAAAGCCATAATAAAATAAATTCTCTTAATACGTATGTGCAGTCCGAATTTTTGATATACAGTGTGCACGCGATCCAGCTGCGCATGAATATACTGGACAAGCTGATCAACTATAAGTGGTTACTAACATTAGAGCTACTTTAAAGTCGACACCGCAGAAAGCGTTACTGCGTTAGTCCGTGAAAATTGCTACTGTTACTGTTAATAACAAATTCTTTAACCAAGAATAAAGTCATTTACTGTTCTGCTTTAGACAAGATGGAAATAATATTAATCAATAAAAAATCACTACATGGATAATTTATAAGTAGAAACTTGTTGAAGCAGTAACGGATTTCATCACTGCCTCCCAAATTGTATGAGTAAATAAAAGAAATGATCATCAATTCTAAAAACTTAAAAATATTAATATTTTTGTTAAAATATTAAAGATAAGAAATATAGCTGAAATAAACAACAAAAACGTAACAATAGCAAAACTCTTATTAAGATAAAAAGTAAATACTTCCGTAGTATTATAAAATAGAAAAGGATACAAACTAAAACTCTGAAAGTAAATAATAAATTTGTATGAAACTAAACAAAATGTTTCAGTAAGTATAAACGCAAAAACAAGGAATTTCATTGGAAGTTAAGAATGTAATTATTAAAGAAAAATGAATTTCTACAAATACCTACTTAATTTTTTATTAAATGCTTAAATAAGCCTCTCTCTTGAGCTGAGCAGTAACCCAGCTGATTATAAAAATTTCGACAGACATTTGTTAACATTTCCGGGGTAACATGATTCGAAAATTCAATAATTTTGGCGCGTAATTGTTCTAAATTAGATGGACGAAACGCGATTTAAGTCGACTATACATCGAGCGTTAACAAAATTCAAATGAAATGCGCAAGTATAGCTGCTATCCTTGTCGCACTGATTAAACGAGAGTCAGTCTAGCCTCAGCGAAAATGTACTCGCATTCCTCTCTTTTCCAACACTACACTCGACCAAAAAAGAATTTGTATATTGCTCTCTCGTACTTGCGCACACGCATCGATTTTGATCGTACGGAAAACTATCGTATGATCAAATTCGTTTAGTGGAACAAAGAAGAGCATAGGATCTTCTTTGTTCCACTAAAAAATTTGATCGTACGGTATTTTTCCGTACGATCGCAATCGATGCGTGTGCGCTAGGATTAACCCATACAAAATTTCGGTGTCGTCGTTTTATCACACAGTAAATACATATACAATACAGTTGCAGGCAAGCAATTGGTAATTTATTCAAAGGTTGTTCGAAATTAACTTTTTGAAACATTTTTTTTCTTTCATAGACATTCGCAAGAAACTGCTTTTCGTTACGGCTAAAGTACTACTTCCGGTTCTGTTCTTAAAATCCCATTTATATAAAGCTGTTGTAAATTAGGTTCTGAATACTTTCGTATTATAAATTGCAGAATGCATAATTTGTAAGAAGTTTGCCAAAAATTGCTTTTCTAGAACAGCAAAAATACTACTACCGTTCCAAATTTTGAAAATTACTTTATACAATTAAGCTATTGCAAAGTAAATTCTGAATATTTTTCTTTATAAATCATAATACAGCTAACAATAATTGAGCAGATATTAATTATACAATGTGTCCCAAAATTCGCGAAACACTTGGATGGTACGTTATTACGTGAGAACCAAGGATGATGAGAAAAATATGGAAAAAATTCCATCACTGTTTATTTCAAATAATAATAAATTCATTTAAGCAATCCGATCACATAATATCGGTTACGCCATAATGTACAAAAATATATCACATACAATTACGACATACTGTAAAAGAAACACTAAATAAATAAAATAAAACAAACATTACAAAAATTGACTATAGTCATATAAACAACTGTCAAGCAATAGATTTTTCACCTTTTTTTAAAAATATTCTTATATTACTACTCTCCTTTATTTGTTGTGGAAGACCATTGTAGACAGACAGACGGCAATACATGGGAGATCTCTGAAAAGCCGCCGATTTATGTACCGGTACACTAAACTTATCTTTTGCTCTTGTTGGATAAAGTCACTGTTTCTTTTAAATTTGTCTTTATGTGTTAAATAGCGGACGACACGAATCCGTGGGTCCCAAACCAAATATCAGCAGCACAAGTCTTTTCTGAGCAACAAATAGGCGATTCACATTAGCTCGCGACAAATTGCCCCACAAAATGACATTGCCATCCTCCGTCTCAAAGACACCAAGATCGAAGTGTCGTCACCAAAACTGACTGTATAACCAGTCTTTATAAAGTGATGTAGATCATTTATATATAATAGAAATATTAGAGGACCCAACGATGATCCCTGTGGCACTCCAAGGCTCAGACTCTTTCTCACAGAGTTCTTACCGTTTACATTTACGTATATGTACCTGCCCTCCATAAATGAAGTAATCAATCTATTTATATTCCCACGAATGCACAAATGTTGTCACACACAAATCCCGCACTAACGGTGTCAAAGGCCCGTGAAAGATCGAAGAACAACCCAGTAATATATTTTTTGTACTCACCGCTTGTAAAGTGACATTTCGGCGCATGTGTAGCTCGACTAGGAAAGAGGTTTTCCTGATCGAGGCGACTGTAAAAATTGAAAAAAACACTGGCTCTTTGGGACATTTAGAAAAAAATCTAACTTGATAGTAATAAAATTTAGTCTAAAAATACTACTTTCCTCGACTATTCTTCACTAAAAGTTGGGGAAAGAGGAGTAATAATTAAAAATTCTTCCAATAAATTTGTGGCGCCATCTATTTGACCACATCAACATTCATATTGGCAGTTCAGAATTTTTTGTAATTAATAAACCAAAAAACGCACTATAAGTTTATAAATATAAAAATAAATATGTACCTCATGTTTGCCATGTGTAAGAATATAATAACTTAATTTTAGAGAAAGGTGAGTAATAGTTACGTACATGAAATGCTTAAATTAATTAGGTAATCTATCTTAGGCTAGGTATGATACTAATGACATTAATCAATATTTTTTTAATTTAATGTTCGTACAAAAAATATTGTACAAACCACTTGCGTGAAGACATCATCCACGCATTCGCGCAATTAAAAGCACTCGCTTCCTGCGGTCGCTCGTGCTTACAAAGTGCGCTCATGCGGGAAAATAGTCTTCCCGTACTTGGTTCGTAAATAACTATTCCCTGATTCAATTCCTCGCTGACATGCTGTATAAATTTAAAGGTAGCAGTTTCTGTAAAATGCTTTTCTCTAAATCCATGGTGAAGTATTTTAAATTTATTTATGTATTTCCATAATTCATTGACTTAATTTTCTCTATTATTACAATTTTACATATTCTAGACAAACTTTTTATTTTTTAACATCATAATGATATTTTGTATGTCTTCTTCTGCTATAAATGTAAAAAACATACTGTGCGGCTGTAAGTCAGACGCTGTACAATTATCTGACATTTTCATCCAATAATGTAAAAATATTGCAATCCTTCAACTTTCCTGTTTGTTCGCTGATATATTTCCAAATTTCATTTCTTTTATTGCTACTAGAATTCAGTCTATTATATAAATAATCCTTCTTTACTGCTTCAACGCCTATGATCACGTTTTTCAATTATATATTGTTCTCTGCAGATTTGACTACCTGTTGCCCGCACTATTTTATGCATAAACCTAAGATTTTCACTGGATTTTTTTAATTCCTGATTAATCCAAGACAACGGTTGGTTACATTTTAGTTTACGTGTTACCATAGGACACGCTGCACTGCAAAGAAATTAATATTCAAAGTTAACACTTTAGATGTCGTTTGTCTAAATTACTGTAAAACATTTTAAAAATTGGTTTTGATATGGTCGAAGGCATAACAATTTTCAACAACTATAACCAGGTTTGTAGTCACTCTTCCAATTATACCATTTCCAAAAAATCATTTTACGTTAATTTTACCTGAAAAGACATATGGCAACGTTGTGCTGAATTTACACTTAAACCATTTTGCCGTAAAAAATAATATGAATGTTATTATGACGTTGTCAAATTGACCTGCTTGTTTCAACTCTATTACCACCATATTAATTTGCTTATTTCAACCCTATTATTACCTTATTAATGTTCGTTGCATTTTGGATGTTCAAGTTCTTAGCTGTATTTTCCGTTTCTAATTTATGTTAAAATGTTTTCAAACGACGAATATGCATTTGGTGCGAGGGGAATGCGGAAACAATGCTGCTGCTGCTGCTACTAGAGTCTATCGCGAAAGGTATCCTCTGAGAAGAGATCTTAGTAGTAATGTCTTTAGACGTTTAGACTGAAGAATAAAAGAAACAGGAAGCTTACCACCAACAGATGCCTTTTATCGGGATAGAGGTCGCCCAAAAACTACAAGGACCCCTGAAGTACAGAATGTCGTTTTAAATTTATTAGCAGATAATCCAACAATATCAACACGTGAACTCGGTAATATACTAGACATATCACACAGTTCAGTTGGCTGAATTATTAAGTATGAGCGGTTTTACCCTTATCATTACAAAAAAGTTCAAGCTTTATTACCTGATGATTTTCCACGTCGTGAGAATTTTTGTAACTGGTTTTGAGAACAAAAACAAAAAAATCCTCAATTTTGCAGAAATGTCTTGTGGATGAACGAAGCTAATTTTTCACGAGATGGATTTTACAGTCAGCAAAATTCACATTTTTATGCATTGGAAAATCCTCAGGTATTTAGACCAGCTAACCACCAGCATAGGTTTAGCGTAAATGTCTAGGCAGGTATTATCGGGAATCGGTTAATCGGGCCTAACAGGCTGGCCGGGGACAACTTTTTAAAATTTTTGGTAAATGGTTTTCAAAATTTGGTAGATGAACTCCATTAGTGGTAATCAGTAATATGCGGCTATAATGGTGAAAAACTGGTTAAATGTGCAATTTGCCGAAAGGTGGATAGGAAGAAGTGAACCGTTCCGGTGGCCAGCTAGGTTTCTCGATTTCACCCCTTTGGACTTTTTCTTTTGGGGTCCCATTAAACAATTCGTGTACAGAACACCAGTTTTAAATAATGGAGGTTACACTAACCGGATATTTGAAGCAGCTCGTTCAATATATATAGAAATGCTAGAAATAGTGCTTAGAAGAGCGGAAATTTGCAGAGATCGGCACGGACATAATTTTAAACATTTACAATAAATTTATTGCTAAATTTCATCTCATTGACTCTTTTGACATTTATCGTATTTGTCATTGACATTAAAAAATTTAATTCATTATTCTCTCTTATTCCCTTGGATACGGGCAACTCTAGTACCTTATCCATTATTAGCCAAATTTACCTTTACAAAAAGGAATAGAATGAACAATGTGGAATTTTTTAAATATGTTTTCAGTGTTCCTTTATCGCTACGTCAAACCGTAGTGTGGAGCTGCTCCGCGAATTTTGGGACACGTTGTATATATAAGATTACAAACTTAAGCTTAGAATACACTCGGACACAGAAATATTATTTAAAAAATTATTTCTTCGTAATTAGGAAAGCTCAAAACGTACAGATCTGCAGAAATGTCGAGGTTCAAAATTTCCCTGATTACAATGCCATCATAACGTCTTTAGCTGATTTCCAAAACTATTACTACCGGCATGCATTTAAAACCGGGATTAACTGAATATGTCGTCGAAGCTATTATATGCATAAGTGCTCCAAAACTAAATAAGGCAAAGTTTAGAGAAGAAATGTCAACACGAAATTTACCATAATGTTCATTGTTCTTTGTGAAAAAACTGACTCCTAGCAGGCAAATATTATCTATACATATTATGAGAAGTAGTTTCTATATTTTGATAGATGACACTAGCTGTGTCACATGATCAAGGCCAACTGTTCTGCTATCGTTGCGCGATATAAGGCCGTCACATAACTTCTATTTACATTGATGAATTTGATTCTGGTAACCTCAAAATATTGATCCTTATGGAACGCCATCTTGTAGTACCCAAAAGAAATAATTTCTGAATTTAAAATAACACTAATAATTTTACAATATTAATATTAATAATTTTAAAATAATGAAATAGAACGAAATAAAATTAAAAAAGGATTGCTGAAAAGTAAGTTGTTGAGTAGTTTAAAGAATAACAATTTTTCTTATATTTATAACTTTTTCCAACAATTGGAAAGGTTTAACTAATTGGGGTAATTATGTTGTAAAGTGTTTGTTTGTACTTTGTAGATGACTTCTTGAATTTTAAAAAAATGTTGCGATACTAACATCGTCGACGCTTCTAATTATATTGGAAGCTTTTACTATTCCACATCGCAATATTTGCCTCGTACAATATTCATCCACTTCGGCATCGGTCATCTAGACACGCCATGACATTTTGAGTTAACACTGCAAGAATGGATGTCATAAATCACTTACTCATAAAACCATGCTGGTCGTCTAAAAGTCTGCACCGAATCTGTGAGTAAACATTCAAGTAAAGGCACATTTCGAACACTTTTACAAAATCGGTTGGTAATTATCGATTAAGGCAGTGTCACCTTTTTTGTGAATTGGAAATAGTTTGGTTGTTTTCCAGCAGTTCAGGGAACAGACATTTTAAGTGCTAAATTAAACATGAAAGTGAGAGGTTTAGCAAAGATCAGGCACAATCACGAGCAAGAAAACTTGGTATATTATCCTGACCCATAGTATAAGCATTCTTTAACTTTTTCAATTGCTAACGACTTCCGACTCGGATAGTGAAGATACGAGGTAAGCGCAAAAAAGAAACTTGGAACAATATAATTTTTTTTTATTTTTCAATGTAATCTCCCCTAACTCTTATACATTTATTATAACGATTAATTAATAATTCTATACCCTTGTAAAAATAATATGAAGTTTTTCCGTCAAAATGTTCTATAATAGCTGCTTGCAACTCACTGTCGTCCTTTTGTCAATTTTCCACGACGTTTTTGCACGAATACTGTCCCTTAATTTATGCAATAAAGACGCATAATATGTGCCGTTCACACTCGTATTGCGCTCTTTAAAGTCAATTAGCAAAATGCCCTCACAATCCCAGAATATTGTGGCCATCACCTTTTTCGTTGATTGAACGATTTTCGCCTTTCTGGGACGAGGTTCATCAGGTGGTCGCCATTCCATGGACTCCCTTTTCGATAGAGGAACGTAAAACATAACCACTGTTTCATCCCCTGTGACAATGGATTCCAAAATTGGTTTTGGGTCGTATCCACACATGTTCAAAAACGACTCGACGGGCACATTCGACTCGACGTTCACGTTGGAGAGCAGAAAGAAGTCGCGGTACCCGTCTAGCACTAATTTTATTCATACCCAAATGGTCATGAAGAATTCGGCGAACACTTGTTTCGGAAATGTTTGTTATCACTGCTAATTCCTTCACTTTCAAACGACGATCTTCTAGCACTAAATGTTCAATAATTGAAATTTGTTAAGGCGTTATCACTTCAATTGATCGACCCGACCAATCAGCGTCTTCCAGGGATTCTTGTCCAAAACGGAAACAATTTGCCCACTTTCTTACAATTGAATACGAAGGAGATGAATCACTGTAAACGCCGTCTAAACGTTGTTTAATGTGATAAGGTGTATGCCTTTCCTTTGCTAAAATTTTAATGACCGCGCGGTACTCAATTTTTGTTACTTCAGACATTTTCGTGCGTTAGTCACGTTGGTTGGTTGGTTACTAAAAACTACTAGGCTTCGAACCGTCATATTTATAGTGTACACATCGCGTATGTGCATGCATGACGTGACGGAACACGTTTGAATCTGTGTAAGTCTGTCAGGCCGAGAATTTATGGCGCCTACCTCCTACACCAATCATAGGAAATCATACGGTAGATAACACGGAAGTGGTAATCAAATCGTGCATCGAATCGGTATAAACGGATTGGAAAAATTGTTTGAAACAATTGGCTATAGATGCGGTGTTCTTTAGTCCATATCCCTTAACACCCTTCATTGAATTATATATTATACACAAGTAAAAATTAACTGTCTATTATTACCTATTGGATTTTTAATTCTAAAATCGTCAACAATTTACTAAGACTGTAATTAACTGATGCAAAAGCCATTCGGTCACCCCATTATACATAATTGCAGTTCCTGTCAAGTGAAACACCAATCTTTTGGTAAAGAGTTACTTAGATTTAGCCTATCTTTATTCAACAGCGACCGTCGAAGTACTATAATTGTCGGGTTTGATATCATCGTACGTCTAATTGCTGCGTTTTCATTGTTTCTATATTAACAGCATTCAATAAGCCTCAATATTGCGCAATCATTTGTTTATTGCCTATTATTGTTTATGTTTTATTAATGCTTTAAAATCTATAAATATATCAAGGTATCTCGTTTATAACCGTTACGTTGCTATAAAATTTAATTATTTCTATTATACCTACCTGCAAAGTATTTGTGTACAATTCAAAAATATATATCTTATTTAATCCATCATGAAATTTTATTTTTTATAAAGATTGGGTTATCAACTTTCCCTTTTTGTGATTAATAACTGTAAGTAAAACGGTCATTTAAATTAATTATAAACTTAGGTAATATAATTACTATGCACACACATAATGCTTATCCATTTTTTTTTGCAGTGAACCGGAAGAGGCTCTTAAATCACTCGGCGAATTGCAGAAAGTTTCAAGACCTGTCGCCATCACATTTAATGAGATGATGACGTTGATGTCTCAATGTCAGCAGGTCGATGCTTACAGAAACCATCGTGCGAAGACTCCGACAATAACAAATCCAAGTGTGGCACGTGGCCTACTTAGCAATAATCCATTAACGCTACTGAGTGGTATTATACCAGGTAAATAAAATAGTTCTTATAAATATAAAGTAAAAATTCTAGATATGTGTACACCTATACTGATTACATTTTCCATCCAATTATATTCGGAATTATATATTACCTAGATCCAGTAATGGCAAAATAGAAAAGGCTAGAACTATTTTAAGTATCAGGACACGTATTTACTACACTTCCCTATGTTAACAATCATGTATACCATAGTCGTCAAATTTTAATTTCGGTTTGCACTTCTATCACATGCAAAAGATGACCTTATGATATGCAGCGATGCCTGCTTGCTAACAGTGGTGGGAGAGCAACGCAGTGGCGGGGGACCCCCACGCCTTACATTTCATAGCAAACGTTTGTCGAGTGTGGCAGCCTCGCTTATGTTTATCTTTAGTTTATTTCGTCGCGCTCTTTTCCTCTTTCTACTTTCGTATCAGACATTAAAATATGTCGACTAAGGTATGTAATCCGAAAGGTGACCAATATTTTAGTGGTTCACTGCATTACACAATGAATTAAGAACATAAGAGCTATTAAAACTTGCATGCAAACAAATTGATCATTACATTTGATAAATTCATATTTCCGTTGTCATCATTTCAGAAAATAATAAACACTAAGTCTATAAGGGATTACCATCATGTCTATCTCACGTTGATGGTAAAGCGCGTAACCGAAATAACGAAATGTTTCTTTCGAATCGTATTTGAAGCAGAGATACAGAGAAGGGGGAATGCTCCTACGAATGCGCGGAAGACTGAATGATAATTATTTATTTATTCTTTCATTCATTTATTCATTTACTTTTTACATGCATAGCCTCTTACCTTGCAATTTCGTTAAAATTTCTGGATGATATTTCCGTAACTGCGTTGATGTTTCATATTTATCATTCCCATGTAATACCTTTATGTATACGTTCATCGTTTCTAATTTAGAGTTATTAAAACTTGCATGCAAACAAATTGATCATTGGTAAATTCATATTTCCGTTGTCATCACTTCCCAAAATAATAAACGCTACCTATCTATCTCACCTCAATGGTAAAGCGCGTAACCGGAAATGACGAAATGTTACCCTCGAATCGTATTTGAAGCAGAGATACAGAAAAGGGAGAATGCTCCTACGAATGCGCGGAAGACTGAATGATAATTATTTATTTATTCATTCATTTATTCATTCATTTATTCATTCATTTATTCATTCATTTATTCATTCATTTATTCATTCATTTATTCATTCATTTATTCATTCATTTATTCATTCATTTATTCATTCATTTATTCATTCATTTATTCATTTACTTTATACATGCATAGCCTCTTACCCTGCAATTTCATTCAACTTTCTCGATGATATTTCCGTAATTACAAGAGCTAATGCGTTGATGTTTCATATCCGTCATTACCATGTACAGAACACAGAACCAAACGCAGCCGGTGGGGAGAAATGATCGCTGCGCGAGGATTGGTCAGTGTCAGACAGAGAAAGTATTTGAAAAAAAGAAATGATAACATTTGTTCATCATCGCATACATTATACGGGCGAAGGAGTAAATGCAGATAAGAAATTGTAATATACTGAAAAGAGATACATACCGCATGTGTCAAATATTATTAGGTATAGGGATTCAATGTTTACGTGCCATCTATACGTATGAATGTAATACGTGACAACGTGGTACCCCTACTGTCCGTCACCAATGCCGACAACAACCGACATCACAACGATATTCTCCGATCCCGACCCAGATTTTACATTCAATGTTTAACTGGGAACATGTTGCGGTCCCTGACCGTCTTATTACTGGAACGGGAAACATCAAATGGCCTCCGCGATCTACTGATCTCTCTCCAAACGATTTTTTTTTGTGGGGATATTTAAAAAATATTGTTTATACCCATGAAGCTGGTAGAGCAGAAAACATAGTTGCCTTGAGAGAAAAAATAATTGAGGCTGCTAATTCAGTAACTCCTCACATGTTAGAAAACGTAAGAGTAAATTCTACGACCGCCTAGGGCAATGTCTTGCTGTGCAGGGAGGAATCCTTTTTTATTTATTTTATTATGGTTATTTTTTATTTTATTATGGTTATTTTTTAATTTTATTAGAATTACGCTTTTGTTTGTGTCATGCAGCGTGAACGCAGCTTAATAATTCTCTGCATTTACTGAAAGGAAAAAAGAAAAACAAATCCTTGCAACTCGTAAATATTATTTCTGAACGCTTTAGAAACACCCGAGTCGGTGGTCCAATAGTTAGGTACTGCATGTATCGGTTGTCGCGTCGCTGGCATTGGAAAGGAAAGTAAGGGCGTTGTCACGTATTGCATGGATTGATCGCCTATGGCTAATGAAAATTGACACATGCGGTACATAGGAAGCATACTGCACTTCGATGTGTAACGCTTGACAATTTTTTGAAGCTGCTCGTGCTTATCGCAATATTATAAGAATCAACTGCGCACCTTGTGGGAGGGGCATCTCACTGGCCAAGTCTCGCTCTGTGAGTTGTACTACCTTTATGTATACGTTCATAGTTTGTAATTTGCTTGCTTACTCAGGAAAATAATCGGCCGAAATTTCATTCAAATTTCTCGATGATATTTCCGTAATTACAAGAACTACTGCGTTGATGTTTCATATCTATCGTTCCTATGTACTATCTTTATGTATAGGTTCATAGTTTCTAATTTAGAGTTATTATAACTTGCATGCCAACAAATTGATCATTGCATTTGGTAAATTCATATTTCCGTTGTCATCACTTCCGAAAATAATAAACGCTATCTATCTTACTTTAATGATAAAGCGCGTAACTGGAAATAACGAAATGTTACTTTCGAATCGTATTTGACGCACTGATACAGAGAAGGGAGAATGCTTCTACAAGTGCGCGGAAGAAGGATGATAATTATTTATTTATTCATTAATTAGTTTTTACATACCGGGTGTCCCGTAAAAAACGCCAACAATAATAACTCTGTTATTTATTGTCCGATTTTATTCAAACAAAAAGAAAGTTAATTTGCATCAAAAATACTACAAAAAAACAGTGTTTTGTTTGTTTTCAGTTGCTTTTATTAATGTCAAACGATAGTCAACGTTTTTATTTTAAATGGAAACAGATATATTTTTGGCAATATTCGGATTGGATTTTCTTTTCTGAATTCATCGATGTATAACATGTCTATTTTTTATAAACGATTATTGAAAGAAAATCATTTATTAAAATTGACCATGTTTTTAATAAATTATGTATAACATTTCGAATGTGCTATGAAACATTGAAAACGTAAGTATTATAAGTATTATTCGAAAAAACAAAACAAAACACTTCACAATAATTGTTCAAATTGCCCGCCACCTTGTTCAATATATAACGCACATCTCCTAATTACTCCACGAGTCGCATTTAAAAGACAAACGGCAGGTATTTCTTGACAAGTGTTAATAATTCTTTGTCTTAAAATGTCAACATTTTCTGGAGGTATCAAAAAAACTCGATCTTGTAGATAAGCCCACAACCAAAAATCTAGGGGCGAAAGATCGGGTGAACGCGCAGGCCACTCGATAGGACCGGATGTTCCTATCCACCTATTTCCAAATTGGGTGTTCAACCAATCAGTATTTACTCTGGCGTTGTGAACGGGGGCCCCATCTTGTTGATAAAATATTCTATTTAAATTTGCCAAAGGTAATTCATCTAAAAAGTTTTGGAGATTTTCGTTTAATAAAGTGTGATACTTTTCTTGATTTAAGCAACCACCTATGAAAAACGGCCCAATTAATTGATCGCCTAAAATACCACACCAAACATTTACGCTGAAACGTCTTTGAAAATTATTTTCAATGACAAATCTTGGATTGTCTTGGCTCCATTGTCGATGTATGTTTCTATTAAAAATACCATTCGGTCCGTCCAGACTTGTCCGCCGACCGATCCGCTAATGAATGGAAATAAACGACAAGTCTGAGATCGGTCGGGTTAGGGTTGGGGGTTCGCTGTTTTGACACCCGAGCGTACGACCCGACCCCGACAAATCTGAGCTAATTGCCAATGTGTGGGACCTGTCGAGACTTGTCGCGCGACTCCAGAAGTAGAAGGTGTATAAAAATAATAATAAGTTATTATTTAGTGCCGTGAATTCCTTTATTATTATTAATTGAAATGTCTTTTGAAGACAATAAAGTGTTTTGGGAAGGATTTATTCTTCTGTATCAAGAAAATCCTTGCTTGTGGGATGTTAAAAGTAAGGATTACCGCAATAAGCAAAAGAAAAACGCGGCATATGGTGTGTTAATCCAAAAATGTCAAGAACTTTTTCCACAAGCCAATAAAGACTTTGTGGTAAAAAAAATTGCCTCTTTACGGTCATCTTTTCGGCGCCAAATAAGGCGCATTAATGGTACAAAAAGAAGTGGTGCGGGTGCAGGCGATGTACCAGAAAGTACCTTGTGGTACTTTGATCTATTATCATTTTTATTGGACCAAGAAGAGTTGCGTCCGGCAGTGTCTTCGTTATTAGAAGAGAATAGCTTGGATTCCCAATCACATGTATCAGTAAGTATTCATGTTTATTCAACTACAATCTTAAATTTTTAAATTACGTGGTGTGTTCATTATTAATACCGAGTTATCATACATTATTGTGATGTTAGTTGCAAAGTTGGTAACACAATCCCTCAAGTAATGTTGCACAAAAGATAAAGTGAACTTTGGAAAACTGTATTTTGACAAATAAATAAGAAATTCTCAAGTAAATCAATGCAATGACGAGGAACTTTACCTGACAATATTGAATGTCACATAGTGTACCCATTACCCAAGTCTACCAATTCACTTAAAATATCACAATTCTTACTAATCACTCGATATGTAATCCTATCTTAAACATCAATTCCTGGCTACACTTAATCTACAAATCGGTGTTGGAAGTCAACTGCACCCACATTATTATAGTACTGTTTGTAACCGTTTCGCACCGCCTTTGCGTCCGTAGTGGGAAAGTCTTGTCTGGACACTTCCAAAGACACTAGGTCACCAGTTGTATGTCTATCACCTAACAATATATTTCCCGTGCTAATGTCTTCTATGTCTATGTTCTTCGGTTGAATATATGTAGCAGTTTTTCGACGTAAGAAGTTGTGTAGAACACAGCTTGCCATTACGATGTCGTCGACTGTATCCACTTTAGTCGCTATTGGTGTTAGCAAGACCCTGAAACGGTTTGCCATGATTCCAAAGGCATTTTCTACCACACGTCGTGCCCGGGAAAGTCGGTAATTAAAGCATTTTTCTTGATATCCAATTGTAGGCGTTTGTCGATAGGGTGTCATAAAATTAGTCCGAAGGCTAAAGGCTTCGTCGCCTATAAACACAAACGGTAATGGGTTATCAAGTTCTGGCATATTAACTGGTCGTGGTAGTTTTAGAGAATCTGTGGTTAATAATTTATAAAAATCTGTATTCTTAATGACACCTCCATCAGATATTCTTCCATTAGTTCCACAACTTACATAAATAAACACATAATTAGCATTTACAATTGCAAACAACACCACACTAAAAAATCCCTTATAATTATAATAGTATGAACCACTTCCTGGGGGCTGTTTAATGGCAATGTGTTTGCCGTCTACGGTCCCCAAGCAATTTTCAAATTGCCACATGTCCTTAAACTCGTGTGCTATGTGGAGCCAGTCCTCCTCATTCGATGGAAACTGAAATCAAGCTATGTATCACAATAAGTATTCCTAATTGTAGGCAATTGGCATTTACAGGAAACTGATTCATACACACAAGAATCTCAGGACGCCACTGCACATTCGAATTTGTCACCAGTTTTGTCACCCGAAACACCCCCAACTTCGAGCACATCAAGCTCCCGCAAGAAGCGACCTCATGAGACTACCCCCTGGACAAAGAAGATACAGCAGTTTTTAGATGCGTCGCTCAGAATTTTAGAAAAAGAAGATGTAACGCAGCCGTCTGTTATCGAACCCCAAGAAATAACATTTGGTAAAAATGTTGGGCAACAATTACAAGACGTTCAGGCAACAAGGCAGAAAATAATAGCCCAAAAGTTGATTTCAGATATACTGTTTCATGCTAAATTGGGAAATCTGACTGATTCGTCGCAGATTTCTTTGGGGTACCAACCAGCACCATACTCATTCGTCCCATCCGTTCCACAAGCAGCAGTATATCGCCAAACAGCCAACAATTATCCAACTGCCACTCGGTCAACGTTTGATGAGCCCACCGCGTCCTATACATCCCAATCAGAAGTGTCGACACCCCAAACATTTGGAAACGAGTTGACACCTTTAACTCCGGCGTCTACACATGGGGAAATGATGCGAGAATTTTTATGTTTTAAGAAATGAAATAATTCATAACTGGTTGTTAAGTATGAAACAATAAAAGCTTTTTGCCAAGTCTCTTTTGTATATGCCTTTCTATACTATACTAAATATATAAACATAAGTATACTTACACATAAGTATTTTTTCCGGAGGGAGTGATATATTGCACGACACGTTTCTGGAATAATTTTTCCCAGTAACTGAGGAGAAATTATACAAGAAAACTTCAAGTCCTCAAAACTCTTCCTGTTGCCAGAAACCTCAGTGTTGCCACTAAACGTTCTTCAGCACTTATTGCATCTCTAAACAAAGTGTTCTTCTTTTCTATGAGAGGTGCTACTAGAATTAATAATTCTTGAAATATGTCATAGTCCATTCTAAGATAATTTATAACGTCAAGTGGTTCGCATGATTGGATGCACTTCAATAAGCGTAAATGGGTAAATTCTTCCCTCTTTTGCAGCCACTGTTTTACCCAAATGCGTTTTTTCTTTTTTTCTTCATCACATAACATCAATGTACTAACAGCCAAAACAATTTTTGCCTTCTTGGAGAACACGGGAGGCATGTCTATTTAATAATATTCGTCTAGGGCTCACCACGTTCAGTGTATGACTGAACCCGTTTGCACGGTTCGTGCATTGTCCGGGTAATGTGTGGACAAATGTGGATAAGTCGCATGTCGGGTCGCGGTTGGGAGTCGGATCTGGGTTCGTATAGTGAATGGGGTGCTTTAGGTTTTTTAAATGATCCATAATTCCTCAAATTTGTTTCAATTCTCTGAAATATTTTCGAATCTGGAACTTCTCTGTCCGGAAAACGAACGCCGAACTGCTTGAAGACGATTTTTATTACATTCAAAAAACACTTGCAACATGTCTGTTAACTCATTGTTATTCATTTATACGAATATACTTTTTTTTGTGGCAAAACGTTCAAGCAGAACAATAAATAAGACTTAATAGACACTCACACTGACGTTTATTGACGTTTATCGCATTTTTATTTTTTCATGGCACATTCCAAAATTTATAAACAATGGAATACAAAGATGAAATTTATTAAGTGTTTTATATTTTTTTTCAATAATTGTTTATCAAAAATAGACATTTTATACATTGTTGAATTCAGAAAAAAAATCCAATCCGAATATAGCCAAAAATATATCTGTTTCCATTTAAAATAAAAAAGTTGACTATCATTTGACATTAATAAAAACAACTAAAAACAAACAAAACACTGCTTTTTTGTAGTATTTTTGATGCAAATTAACTTTCTTTTTGTTTGAATAAAATCGGACAATAAATAACAGAGTTATTATTGTTGGCGTTTTTTACGGGACACCCGGTATATAGCCTGTTACCTTGCAAGTCCCTAAAGCAAACCCGGGTGACTTCATTTAGTAATCGTTATTTCGTCAACTTGAAACATACAGTATAAGTAATTATTAGCAAAGGGTATAAATAAAATTACTACTAAAAAGGCCCTAAGCAGCTAAAAACTAACGTAACTTAAAAACTACATATGAAATAAAAAATGTCGTTATCAGGTTAAAGTTGGCGATGAACGATTAGTTGTTGTACATATCATTCAGTAAGACTGTTGGTTATCTTATTCGCCAGTCTGTTTAGAGTTTGGAAGATGATTGGAGCACGCAGTAAGTACTTCATAGAAGTTCAGATTCTGAATTATCCGTGTATTATCGTCGGCGACGCCACCCAGGAACGGGCAGCGCAGCAGTACGTGTTCCGGCGAGTTAGTATCTCCACATTCACACTGGTCGGTTTGTGCTAGTCCTCTCTCCATAGCATATACGGCCCATGTCCAGTTAAGAAATATATAATTCCCTTGGATAGGACAAAGTGCACCAACTATAGACGTTCTCCTATGTTTGGGATGAGACCATACGTTCGTCTCCCCTTAGTTGATGGATACCACCGCAGTTGCCACATGTCAAGAATAAGTCAGTTTATATGCCTTTTGTTACGCGGTCTAATACCCAGCAAGCCCTCAATCTGTCCAGCTTCTCTCTTCTTCCACCAGTATAATGCCGTTCATTGCAGTACCTCCAGATCCATGGACAGCCTTCCTGTGGTTAACACCTATCTACTGAAGTTGTACGGTACGCATTTATACATTTTGCCTATGTATTTGGCACCAGCGGAGTTTTGATTGGTCAATTCAAAATAATTAACCAATAGGTAGCTCGGTGCCAAATGCGGATGCATAATGGAATTCGGTGCGGAATGTAATCACATATTGCAATTATTGCATTAACGATAATGTGCGAAACAACGCGCCTTATTATTTCTAACACAGTATTTGTTGCATAAAATGAGTTTGATTTATTGCACAAAAAGAGTTTGCTTATTTGTTGTAAACATATTTCGGTCACGACTAAAGAGTCCAATGTAAATGTTGCTATTTATAGAGCACATTTGTTGAAATAGTGTGATGTTATCAAGTGGCTAGAAAACTACAGCATCATAACCTCAACAAGTTGGTGGCACAGCTTGGGAAAGTTTAACAAACACTGCAAAACGCTATAGCTCGAAATCCAATATTAGAGTTCAGCCCACAGCTATAAGCAGACGCAGAATTGGAGTAACCAGAGGACGCAAAAGATCACCATGTAGGCATCCAGCAAAAGTAGAAGCTTCCTAAAAGAGGCAAAAAAGAAGGCATAATTTAGCAGCAAACCAGGCGAACGCTAGATCACAAGTATTTTCCTATGGTATTCATACACTAAAGTTGTGTTTACACTACATATATACTTTCTATATGATAAATTATACAGAAATATACCTATAGTATATTACAAATAATACCGCGCGATCATTTAAATTCTAAATTAGAGTAGGCTGTGAAATTTAAATTAAGTTGGTATATAAGTACTAATTTACAATTTGAATTGTCAAAGTGACGTTTCAAAATGTTAATTAATCAATAATTGACATTCTGGACAACCTAATAAGAAAAATCCCGCCTGCTATAATTTAGAATTTAAATGATCGCGTGGTATAATGTAATATGGCATTTTGAATAACATTTTCTGAACGCAACAATTTTAATGTTTAATAATTATTGTACACTCGCATCTGACACTATTTTCAAACCTCCATTCCGCATATGAGTTTCTCACCGAATTCCATTATGCACCCGCATCTGGCACTGAGGTACTTTATTGGTGGATTATTTTGAACTGGCCAATCAAAACTGCGCGGGTGCCAAATACATAGGCGGAATGTATAAATGCATACGGTACAAGTCTGTGAGCCTAAGGCTAGGTTCACACGGCATTGTACTGCACGTTTTTGTGCAGGATAAATTTTACCGAATAAGTAGTGGCGCATACATTGAGTATAGAACCGTTCACTTCACACGTCGCTTGTCCTGCAAAAAAACGTACACAGCTTAATACATTTATCGAATACTCACCGGACTTGTCAAGCAAACCGAATAAACTTAAAATGTATTCGGTCTGCTACATGGAGATCGCTGTATGAAAACTGGGGCTATTCGTATTTTAAACGAATAAAAACCGTATCATGTGAACAGTCCGCACTGTGTACGGTTAAAATCGAATACTGCTAAAAACGTGCAGTACAATGCCGTGTGAACCTAGCCTAACCAGAAAACCCCTTTATGCGCAATTCATTCTTTGCTCATTCTCTTATGTGTATTCCTAGATACCTTGTCGGAGTCTCCTCTTAATGGTTTTGCTTTCAAGCTTGATGGTTGGATTACGTTTAAAGTTGCCTTTCAGGATTGCGTATGATGTTTTCTCCAGAGAGACGTGAACCTTACTGGACCTATACCTTTTTTAGAAATAGATTTAACTTAGATAGGTATGACCTATTATAAATAAAAATATATTTTGGCTTATAGCATCTGAAAATTCTAAATTATTGCCTTGCAAAAAGTATTAATATAAATTTCATGTTATTTAAGAGATATACGGGGTGTTATATATTAGCACCTCAATATACATGATGGTTATACTGAGTTTACTGTAATTAAATGAAAATTTAAATTATTGAACATAACAAATATACAGTCTTAGAATCTTTGCATATTTACGACATTTCATGTGCATACTGTAGTATATAAAGTGTCTTTATTTCGCACTAATAAAAGTATCTAGCAGTATACCTGAATTATCCTGAAAATAAACCTTTCAATTTTTAACGCTTAAGGCTGAACGCCCGCTTCAAGCTGAGTTCGATTTGAAATAGGCGTACCACTGTTTTTCGTTCACAATGTAATAAAAGACAAATGTTTAAGGGTCCGCGTGCTCTGTCTTATGCTGAGGAAAAAGATAGAGAAAAGAACTTGTCACCTAATCTAATCTGCCTGTAATTTATGGCTGCGTTATGGTCTCAGATAATCGCCGGTTGGCTCACATGTTTGGCAATCAGGAAGCAACCGCCCCTAAATTAGACAATCTATATTTTCTCAAACACACAAAAAAAGTGAAGCTGAATATGTAAAATCACCTGCCGGATTCAAATTTTGAGTTGGAAAATAAAATCGAAATCGCGAAAAGGTCGAAAAATCGTTTTTTTGTGTAAATTTTAAAATTTTCATTTTCTTCAATTTTTAATACTTATCTCGTGATATCTCAGCAATGCAGAGAGCTAGGGATCTGTTTTTTTAAGGTTATACCCTAAAGTATTTGGATGATACTAGTGTTTTCGATTTTTCTTTATGGTGTGTAAATTTTATAAAAAAAAAAAAAGTTTTAGTAGACGACCAATTTGTGTAAGATATTTTTCAGCTATCGAGTAACTAATCTTATTTTTCAGAATTTACCCATATATATGTGAAACAAAATAAAGCCAACATTCCAAAATTATTTTTTGTGCAAGAAATAAATTTCTAGATCGTTTCAGAAGCAAATTATTGCGAGTCAAATATAATAATTATACTCCCTGCTCGCAAGCCGTGTGAGTCCTAGCATGCTCTTCTAGCAGGTATAGCGTTAGGGACGGGAAGAGATATTGCTTTTACTTTCTGATACGTAGTATAAGGAAGTATTGTGACGCTGACACTGTATATGTACATACACTATATTGTAAAGAAAATATCAACGGTTTCGATAAAATAATGTCCGAGTAACGATTACTTTCTTAACATACACCGATCTCAGAAGTATTTTACAAACTGCGTAGAAACTGCCCGAAATGGTAGGCGGAGCTACCTCTCGACACAATGTGCGAGCGTACCACATACTCTATTTGATTTCAGTGAATTTCGCCCAAATTTCAAAATTTTGTTTTCCGTTTCGTGACCTTATTTTTAAAAATTAAGAAAAAATAAAATTTATGTATTGCTGTTGAGTGTTACATAATTTTAAATAAAGGCTTGTTTTTTGAAATTTCTTACATTTTTATTTTTATTTAGGGCCCTTTGGACAATTTCGAAGAAATTACGATTTATCCATTGAAAGGCATTATTTTCTTAAATTAGCGTGTAAATTCGGTAAGGTTTTCATGAAAAATACGATTAGGAAATGGGAAAAACGATTTCGAGGCCGGGCGTATAGCCTTAACAGAAACTTTATATCATACAAATTAGTTTTGAAAAAGTAATCATATCAATATAATTTTGATACATTGCGAAGCACAGCAGTATGTGCATGTCACGTATCTCTTCCACACATTACACATATCATCAGCCAGCTATTAAATCATTTACATTTGCATCTTCACCTTCTATAGTATTCACTCCAGTGGGCGTTTTTTCAAGATTTCCTTAAATCTTCAACACCTTTTTGATGAAATAGGGCAAGAATTGAATCCATGCATTTTTACATACATTTTATTCCTAAAAATATACAAAATATTATTAATTTATTCTTGTTTCGTCTGACATAATTTTTCATACTGTAAACTGTATTACACTTATCAATTTATTGACCAAGAACTTGTTGGTTTAGAACTTATTCTATTTTTTTCTTCAACTTGATCAAGTTCTTAGTGATTTCTAGTAAAATGCTTGTTATACAGTTTTTTGCCAACTGCGTACTATGTCAACACAAATTTCATTTTAAGATCTTGTAAAAAATGACATGTTAATTAATACTTTTTGATACTTCTTGAAAGAATTGTGCGCGTATATTTTTTTTTTATTTATTATCAATTTTGCAGCTCTTGTGCACTAATTTTTACATTCAATATCCAACACAAATTTTCGGTAAATTAATTTTTTTTTATTTTCCAAAAAACTTGGTGAAGAAATTGATAAGTATAAAACAGCCAAGGTGATTTACTACTTGTGTTTTCACATCTGAAAATATTTTATTTTTATTATTATTATGTTATAATATATTTTAGGATTTACTTCTTTTTGAAACATATGGTTTAGTAAAGTATAAATAATTTAAAACTGAAAACATATTTAGAAACATGCAGTATATTTTAATAATATCTGTTGATAATTTGTCATTATAATCAGTCACGCAATTGACAATAAACATTTACAACCTATATCAAAATTAATTCAATTATTCACGTCAGCAAATACTCACATTATGTCCTTATATACCCTACTTCAATGGTTATAATTGATTACACAACTTTAGTTCGTTATGCATAATGACAAGTACAAAAAATGACAATCATTGAATAGTTTTACATTAATCAATGAGAAGTGCGTCTAGTTGTCTAAGGTTATATAAAATCTTATGATAATTTTGGATTTAATTTACAATTCCAGAGACTTGCTAAAGAACAACATAAACCGTTTTTATTTAGATAAACCCATACTAATGCTATACAATAGATTTCATCTAGGAATACAAAATCATTTTTGGGTTAAGATGCCAAATGTAATAGTGGTATATAGACAGCATTGTGTGGATGGGAATATAACATTAAGTAATTTCTAAATATTTGCATGCCCATGTCGTTGAAATTGCTATAATACATTTAAAACTACAAACTCAAAGATGTGATACAATAATTTGTTGATGATGTTGTTGGTTACTAGTAATAGTATAACTGTCAATTGTTTTACAAAACTTGAAATACTCCACAAAAAAGCTACATTTAGATATCAGCCAACTATTCGTACAACCTTGAGTTTCAGTTCTAAAAATTAGAAGAGTGTGTCTGTAAAAGGGAAGTTGATAAGCATTAACGGGGCAATCGGAAGAAGGAAAATCCAAAATTATATTAAATCAATCGAAAATAGCCCGAAACCATTAATTATAAAATTTTAAAAAATTAGCTATTACTAGTTTGCTATATCCTTCTATACTACCTTTAAGTAAAAATGAGGTGTGGACACCACATGACTTAGTTATATGTGTGTGCGTTCCAAATGCTGTATGTATGTAATTGTTTCGAATACTTTAATCCCCTTTAAATCTGTGAGCATAAGCATAAGATTACTTCAAATTCAAACCTGAATATTTTTATACGTAAATCTGTACAGAATGCATAATTTGCGAGGTATTTGCAAAAAACGGCTATCCGATAAGAGTAAAAGTGTTACTTCCGGTCCAGATTTTGAAATACAAAAATTATTCAAAATCAAGCTTTAAATATCACTGGTCAACAGTGAAATTGCTTCTTAGGTGAAAGTACCCAATCCTGAATGAATTCAACGTGCTGAACACAAATATCACATTGAAAAAAGTTGATTGGCTCACGTTCAAGAGATATTGACGTTTTGTCCATTGTATAGATGCTATTGCATAATGTAATGCAATTTAGTGAGAAATTATGAAATTTTGCGTCATATTGCATCACCCCTTCATGCAAAGAAGTTAATGCAGCATTTACTGTAAGTTTCCACTGAGAGTGTTGCGAAATTGATTGCGCAATATCAAGCAATTGCTAATTATAGTTTATTTATAAATGGCCGACGTGACAGTTAACTCGTGCAATGTCCGTTCATTCGCGCATATTTTTCGAAGCTCTAGCATACATAAGTGATTGCTATAGTGTAAAGTAACTAAACAGTAGCAATGCCTCGTAACTGTGTTAATAGTGCAAATAACTTCTGTTATATTTGCGGAGAAGTGATATTTGCTGCACAGAAAAAGAACATCAGTGCAACAGTTAAGAAAGCGTATCATTTGTATTTTGGTTGCAAGATAGGCGACCAGGACAAAGACTGGGCCCCACACGTATGCTGCCGCACTTGTGCCGTAAATCTTTCACAGTGGCTTAATGGCAAAAGAAAGGCAATGCCATTTGCTGTGCCCATGATTTGGAGGGAGCCCACCAATCACGTTGACGAATGTTATTTCTGTATGGTACGACCAGCTTCTGGAGGCATCACCAAGAAGAAGAAGTGGACAGTTGAATACCCTAACATACCATCTGCTCTGCGACCTGTCTCTCATGGCGAAGGACTCCCAATTCCAGAACCTCCTACAGATTTTTCTATCAGTTCAGACGATGAGGATGGCCATGCGTCGGCGAGTTCTCCTCAACGTGGCAGTAAGGATGATGACTTTTCGTGCTTTGACGAAACATCTGCACCACATAAACTTACCCAGGATGAAATGAACGATCTTGTTCGCGATTTGGATCTGTCGAAAAGCAAAGCGGAGATACTGGCCTCAAGACTTCGACAGTGGAATCTTCTGGAACAGAATGTCCGAGTGACTTCATTTCGCACTCGCCATCAGCTCTTCGAATCTTTCTTTAAGAAAGAAGAAAGCCTTGTGTTCTGCTGCGATATTGATGGTCTACTACAAGCTCTCGGTATTGCACATGATCCCCACGAATGGCGGCTGTTTATAGATGCTTCAAAACTGAGCCTAAAGGCGGTTTTGTTGAATAATGGGAACCAGCTTCCATCCATACCTATTGCACATGCGGTCTACATGAAGGAGACTTACGGCAATCTAAAGCAGCTACTGGAGACGATTAACTACAGCAAGTATGGCTGGCAGATATGTTCTGACCTGAAGGTAGTATCTCTGTTGATGGGTTTGCAGCAGGGATATACAAAGTACTGCTGTTTTCTTTGTCTGTGGGACAGCAGAGCAATCGATTTGCACTACATCAAGAAAGACTGGCCTCCGAGAGCATTTTTTAAGCCTGGAGAAACGAATGTACAGCACCCACCATTGGCACAGCCACACAAAATCATCATTCCTCCTTTACACATCAAACTCGGTCTTGTCAAAAACTTGGTAAAAGCCATGGATAAGAATGGACCAGCATTCAAGTACTTGCATGACAAATTCCCTCGACTCAGTGAAGCCAAAATTAAAGAGGGCATCTTTGTGGGGCCTCAAATTAGACAGCTCTTCCGAGACCCCAAGTTTGAGGAACTTCTTCAAGGTAAAGAAAAACAGGTTTGGGATGCATTCTATCAAGTGGCAGCAAACTTCCTGGGGAATTACAAGGCAGAAAATTACAAGTGTCTGGTTGAGGATATGTTGGCTTTGTTTCATGAATTTGGCTGCAATATGTCCTTAAAGATCCACTTTCTTGATTCCCACTTAGATTTCTTTCCTGATAACTGCGGGCAGGTCAGCGATGAGCACGGCGAACGCTTTCATCAGGACATTGCCACCATGGAGCAACGGTACCAAGGCAAATGGTCTACGTCAATGCTAGCTGACTATTGTTGGACAATCAGTAGAGATGCTCCACAAGTCCACTACAAACGGCAGGCCAAAAGAAGTCGAAAGCCGGAAGCAGACTAATGTTTTCTTACCATGTATTATAATATTGACATAAGTACATTTTTTCTGAAATATGCGTAAATGTTTTCTTACCATGTATTATAATATTGACATAAGTACACTTTTTCTGAAATATGCGTACATATTACAGAAAACCCGTAGCCAATTCAGCTTTTTCTTAGTCATTTTCGTGTTCAGCACATTGAATTCATTAAGAAATGACTATTTTCAGCTTGGAAGCATGAACTTTTCGAAAATTTGTTGCCCAGTGATACCTACATTTGTGCTTCTGAGTCTATTTAGAATGCATAATTTGTAGATATTTGCGCGCATGCGTACAAACACTGAGAAAAAGGAGGGAGAACGAGAGAAGGCAGAAAGGGGATTTTTCACCACTTTTTCCGTATATATCAGGGAACTACAAAACGTGAAGATATGCAAAATCTCGAGGTAAATATTTTTCCTCGTAATAAAGCTTCCTTATAATTTGTATAAGAAAACAAAATTACATTTCTTACCAATTAATAAGTCAAAATTAGCAAGATGTAAATCGAAATTACTTTGGATACCACAAAAGAAAATCGAAGACGTAGTTTAAAAAGCAGTAAGAATACATTATTCGGGTGATAAAAATTAGAAATTTATGAGGTACTAAATCATAAATGAAAACTTTTAAGAAACAAAAAAGTAATCATTGTAATATTCTTTCCTGTTTTATTTAAATCGATTTCAACAAGGAAATCGCTTTAGTCGAAGTGCAATGGTAATATCCCTATTATTTCTATTCCCTTCTGTTCCGGTTTGGCGGAAGTGCTGGTTAAGGGGGAACTGCCCACTACCGAAATCAAGAGGTTAGAAATTCAAGTTTTTCTCCCTTATTTTTGCAGCGATTTTATTTAAACAAAAACCAACAAATATTTTAAGGTTTTTCTGAGGTACCTAAAGAATTAAATTTTATAAAACTTATTAAAATATTTATAGATGGTGTCTAGAAAGTGACTCAAGTTTACCATATGTTTTCTATATTATTTTTCCTCAAAGGGAAAAAACGTCCTTTTGGTACCTTCAATAAATCTTACTGTAAACGTACAGCCTTAATTCAACTTAATTTACAAAATAGTTATTGAGAAAAACTTGAATTACAAACGTAAGTTTTGCCCTATTTCTGAATTCTAAATTTTCAGTGTTCCTCTCATAACGAGTCAATCATAAGATATACTTAACTTAAAACACACGAATATATTACTTTTTTTGTATTTGTTCCACAAAACAGAAAATTACGACTCTCGTCAAGAATCTTACTGACGGCGGCAGTTCGCCCTTAATTAAATAGTTTTAGTATTGTTCATTTTGTTTTAGATGCACTATAATCACATCTATTTAAGTCATGTTATTATAACTCTAAAATCTTTACAATTCCAGGCTTAGTTAATATACATAATTTCAACTACTGTACACAAACTTATTGTATTCAAATAATGTAATTTAAAACATACAAATATTTTACTATATTTAAGTTACTGCACCTATAACACAATTCTCCGAAGGTAATTATCCCTCACATTAGAGATTCTGTAAACTTCTATTAACATCTTTCGGAAAATCCAAACTGTTTATCAGCCTGTAGTAAATGTCTATTTCAAACAATGTGACTGTTAGAAAACCAATTATCCTTTCAATGACGATATTATTGAACCGCAACAAGTGAAAGCAAAGAAAGTTGATATGTTGGAGACAACAATCAAAGAATGGGCAGTGGAACCAGGCCATTGCTTCCCACTTCCCAGCCCGTCTTCTGGATTTTTTTAGGTTCCCATACTATTCTTATGTCCGAAATGTATGATATCTTGCCACGTCCATAGTAGGTCGTACTGAAGTTATATAGGAATTGCTTGTCATTGCTGACTTCGCAAAGCGACTAGAAGCGAACTGCAGCTTCTGTCACATCCTGCTTAAAGATGCCAACGATCGTACTAACGTTTTCTTTTTCCTGTGCATGTGAAATAAATTTTGTTTTCCCCTGATTGTAGAGGAACAACGTGGTATCGCAGTCAATAAACTCATGAAGAAGAAGAACGTTTTCTGCTACTTTATCATATTTAAAACTTTTTGAAGAATAAATTCTTTCAGCAGTTTTGCCTCGCCCAGGTTTCCTAAGGTAGATGTTCTTTAATGGTGCCAATGCTGTCAGCACAACTAGAAGATCGACGTTCTCTCCGACAATAAAAACTGCATCAAACGACGAACTCAAGCTATGTTAACGTGCAAAGCATCGGCATCTTTTCAGCCCGCTTGATTGCAATAGAAGCCTGTTCGAATTTCCTTTTTAACATAGAAATCAGGCGGGTTTTGTTATGTTTATTGCCAAAAAAGAGCTCTTATGTGGCTTGAGCAAGCATTGTCTCTTCAAAAAGCACATCTGTAGACATCTGCATTTTCGATCGATGAACTCTTTCTGGTGTCTTAGTACATACTTTGTTTGGTATTATCGACAGGATATCCATCGAAAACGACTACTGAATTTGAACCGTACTTATGACTACATATTCAACATATTATTATAGAGGACACAGAGAGCTGCCAATTCGACTCTGTTTTTTTACTAATCAATTTTTATTTACATTACCGCCGCATTAAGCAAAATCACTGTAATGCGAAATACGAAATAGAGTATGTATAATATTTTGCTATATGTATTACAATTACAGATTAAAACACATAATAATATAATTATTTGTATTTAGTGATGAATCGCCCCAAATAATACCTTAAAAAACATAAAAATGTGCAGTTTGATATTTTGTTGGAAAAGTGGCCCACTTTTCGACCTATAACTTGTTTATACAAAATTTGTCGAAATTACGTCATCTTAAAGTTTGAATGTACATACCAATTTTTATCATAAGATCGACAGTTGAAGAGTTATTGTGAAAAACAGATTTACGGCACCTTTAATCCGAAATGGGGCAATTTTAAATCCCTATTGATTGGACTAGAGTATTTCACTATAAAATTATAGTGCATATCCAATTAGTTATCAGCTAGCTGAAGCTTTGTAGAATATCAAATAATATAATCTTAATATAATAAATATATGATCCATATAACACAGCTGTATGATGTGTTATCTACCTTTTTACTTAAGTACGTATAAGGACACGTAGTACAAGGAAGTATTGTGATGAAAATTTTCGACATCGAGATTTTTGCAGATGTCCACGTTTTGAAGTCCCATGATACCGAAAAAGTGGTTTTTAAAAAATGTATGTGTGTGTGTGTGTGTGTGTGGGTCTGTGTGTTACCATGATAGCTGTCAAACTGCTATAACTATCAATTCCAAATTTTGCATTTACTAGTATAATCTCCCTCTTGAGATTTTATTAGATTTTCAGTAAAATCGGCCAGACCGGAAATAGTAGTATACTTCAGTGAAAAAATCGAATTTTGCCAATATTTCATCAACTACTAAGTTTAAACAAATGTATAAAAAAATCATATGTACTTAAAATTAAAATTGAGAACAATTTTATTAAAAAAGTTTTTCAAAATTCCTAGCGGAAGTAGGTCTTTTATTCTTATCGAAAATCAGTTTTTTGCAAGTTAAACTTTCTAGGCAGGTACATTACGAGTATAAAATTATTTAAAACATAATTTTAAATACCTTTTGTATAAAAAAAGAATTCAAAATTCGGACCGGAAGTAACACCTTTACTTTTATCGAATAGCGATTTTTTACAAATATATCGTAAATTATGTATTCTATATACATTTATCAAGAGTAAAAAAGTATTTAGAGCTTGATTTGCAATGTCTTTTGCAGTGGCGGCTCGTGATTTTTTGGGACGGGAGGGCACTGGGGGGTCTGAGTGTTTAATATCAAAAATTAAGTACAGACAAAAAATAAACTCAATATGCTATTTAATTAACTTGTTTGAAAATGAAATCTATCCGCCGTTCCTTACGATCAGCAAAATGATTAATAACTAATTCATTGAAGTTTGGTGTTGATGTCAGTAATTGTTTTTCAATGGAACACATTGCTAAGGCACATAGTCTGCTTTACCACATGGTATTTCTAGAAAACGTTTTTATTCTCTTCAAAGTAGAAAAACACCGTTCACTTTCAGCTGTTGTCATCGGTATGGTGCAAATTATTTTCAATAGCTTCATAGATTCGGCAAATGTAGTTGTTATATTATTTTCATAGAAATATTACAGTAATGTTATAGCAGATGAAGCAGTTCCAAAATCTGGTCTATTATACAAAATTACCAATTCGCATCGAACTATAAAAGCTAACTGGGAAAATGTAGCCGAATCTGTCGTCTCGTCTGCTTGTATAACGATATAATGGGCTTTGTTAATTTAGTCTAGAATCAAAGTGCGAGAAACTTCGTAGATACTGTCTAGCAATTCATTTTGAATGGTTTTTGACAAACCCATAAAAATTCTCTTATTAGACTTGTGGGTGCTGTCAATTCCTACCAATAAATTAACCAATCCACGAAAGATCCCCGGATTCGCACTGTGTTTCGTCATAGCCCATTAAAGCGATTTCAAACATGACACAAAACTTAATGCAGTCTATTAATTTTCCAAGAGTACGTCTGGTTTTACTGACGTTTTCATTGTGCTGAATTATATTTAATCTATCTATATGCAGTGTTCAGCTGGCACATTATAGGTATTTACCTTTCCCAAAACTGAATGTTCTATCATGTTACTAAGATGTTTTTCACTTACTTTATGTCTTTTTACTCTCTCACCAAAGTGTTTTAAATCCCTACTACCGTTAGAAGTGCAGACAAGGTCGCTTTGTGGAGAATTCCTAATTAAGCACACATAACAAAAAATAGTATTTTAAACTACAAGTTTCATAACACACGATTTTTGCGCACGCGTTTAAATTAAGAACAAGAACAAGTGTGCAAAATGTGTTATGAAACGCGTGTTTTATACTATTTTTTCTATTTTGGTTATTAAAAGTTCAAAAAAGCTTAAAATGAGAATGTTTCGTTCGAACATTTTAAATATTTTAATATAGGCGGTGTTATATGTACATAGTCTCGACATATTGTCAAAAACAAACTTTTATAACAGTTGTACTATTCAACATTGGAAGTAAATTTCAATAGTAGCATCAGAAAACTTATCATCAACTCTGCTTAACAATTTATATTGTTAATTAGTAAATAAAATGTTAGCATGTGTGCTTTTTATTCTTTGTACAAGTTCTATTGCACATGTTTGTTACATTAAAGGCTTACATTTTGACATTTAAATATAATTTGGTTCAATTTTTTTTTTTTTTTGTTACCAACGTCAAAACAACAAAATTAGCGTGCGATAAAGTAATACTTTTGCAACCAAAACGGGCGTCGTAAAGTGAACTTTATAGCACCGAATAGCAAAAAGCATTTTGCACATTACACCCACTGATAAACTGTAAGAGCTTCTGTTGAATTTTCTCGTCACGGTTTTATTAGTTTTCTATCTTAATGTCATAGCTCAGTGTGTATTTTCTATCATTTCAATTATGTTACTAACGCAATTCATAGTTGCATTTGCTGGACAGCCACGCGGCATCATAGAGGAGTGCCCCACCGCTGATGTATATCTGCGCGCCACCCGCGCCAGTTTCATCGCTCGATTTCCAATACAGACGGGCCTCACGAGGCAGTCGCGCAAGATGCCCCGGAGCGTACGTCAGACTGCGATTTTTAAACGCGCTGAAAAGACGGACTGTTACTTTCGAAAACATATTATTTGTTATCAAACAAATCAGAAAAATTACATACAAATTAGGTATTTATAATTAATTTATCTGTTAAAAGGAATTTGTCACAGGGAGGCAGTGCCCCGTTGCCCTCCCTGCAGCTGCCGCCACTGGTCTTTTGTATACATAAAATTTCAAAATTCGGACCGGAAGTAACACTTTACTCCTATCGAGTAGCACTTTTTTTGGAATATCTTGCAAAGTATGCATTCTACAGGATTCATTAAGAGAATAGAAGTACTTAGAATTTGATTTTGAATAAGTTTTGTATAAAAAAATCTATTATTTGAAACGCTCATACGTATAAGAAAGTCGTGTGGTGGCCACACCTCATTATTACTTTTAATACAAGGCTTACAAATGTAGGATATTCATTTGCCTAAGATTAGACTAGACTGCAATGAAAACACATACGCTGTAATATTTCTTAATAATAATGCTTAGTTGTAATTATTAGGCTATATTTATTAAATATACTGCTGGAGAACGTTTGCAAGAAATGTTGAAATTCTCGTCGCATGCATTGTCATGATGACGACCCTTAATTAGCTCTTGAAAAAATATGCGGTGGAGTTTTCTAAAATATTCCAGTAGCATATACCGACTTCAGCCGCTTGCAATGAAAATATATATGTTTATGCTTAGTAAAAATGCAACATCGCGCGGTATATAGATAAAACGCAGCATCTGTAGCTTGCATAAGCTACTGCGTTCCAAGAAAAAGTCAGTTGTTTAAATTTGCTAGGTTTTTTAAAGTAATTCTTAATTTATCCACTGATTTAAAGAAAGTCTATATTTTGCCAAGAATGGACACATTTAAGGAATGTCTTATTTACACAAAGTTTTTCAATTTGCAATAAGAGCTTTAAGTCCTTAATGAAAGATCGCGGTAAAATCATTTGCCGTTCTCTGGAATGATAACATAAGAGAAAGAGGCCAAGAATTTGTCATTTACTATTTTGAACCAAGGCAAACGTATATGTCTGTAGACCGCTTCCATGGGCATAGCCAGGTTCTGAATATTAGGGAGGATATTTACTGGGCAACGTAGAAGCATCTTCCCATCTAACGACGAGACGGAAAAGCGACACAGCCTCTACATTTTTTGCTACCCCCTATTAGTAAAAGGTCTAGCAAAACATGAAGAATAATAAGCGGCTTTTATTTTTCTGGACATATGCAAGATTTCAACATAAATGAAATAAATAAAATCATAGAGATTTTCAACAGTGTAATATTACCTACATAGATAAACATAAACTAACATAGGTACATAAACTTAACAAATAAAATGTAAAACATTGAACCAACCACAAGTTTTCTTTTTTCTTGAAAGGCTTGTAGCTTTTCACTACTTTTATGTGCACAATAAGCAGGCTCGGGGCATTGAGATGATCTTGTATCATAATTGATCTAAGCCGCCTCAGAGTACTGAATATCCTCTTAATCATTGCTGTCGTACACAGCTGTGAAAGACAGATCATCAGTGCCTGCTTTGTGTAAGCTGCTCTGTTTCCTTTAAAACATCAACCAGATCGAGCAGCCTTTAGCCATTTTAGATCTCTTCTTTCCGCGGATTCAACCACATTTTACTTAGATTTATAACTCGGGTAGATTATAAAAGAGTAATTTCATTTGTAGCGATTTTTAACTGTAGTGAATTCCTTAGGTACGAGTGTAATGCTTGCAATACAGCCGCCAGCGTGTTTTCATCTGAAAAGCGGTTTTCGAGTAAGTTGAAAAACAAAAAAGCCAGTGCGGTATGTTGCACTGAAAACATATTGGGTTTCCTGTTTGTGTAAGCGGTAACGTAGAAGGGCGGGGGACAAAACAAGGAGAGAGAGTTACGCTTGAGTTGTGAACAGTGCTGCCAATTGCGGGTATTTTACCCGAAACGCTGGTATTTTATTCACACTGCCGGGTAAAATTGTGAAGCGGGTAAAATCGGGTATCTTCACATAAAACAATTAAAGTTCCCTTTGCTTAACTTGATTTAGTCAACATCAGATATTAATATGTATTTTATTGTCTATCAAATCTAAACTCCTACAGAAAGATTGTTGATGCATTTATGCAGCAATTTTATCAATTTCAGTAACTTTAAAGAGAAAAATGTTTCAGCTGTTGACCACACAAATATTCGCTTGTTTGTTCCACTTTGCAAAGTTTATTTAGGTATATCTGCCACTGAATCTTTTGAAATGTTGAAAAATTATGCATCCCAAACTGCAATTGACCAATTTCTCAAAAGTTGCTCAAATTTTTATGTAGAACCTGTCTCTGACATTAAAACGCGATTTGATTTTTCTGATCCAATTTCTAACATTTTAAGAATTCTTGAAACAAAAACGGCCCAATCCTATGAAATAAAATCTCTGCAAAAAATTGTACAAAGATTTCCAATAAATAAAGAAATTACAAATCTTCAAATTTTGGACAAGGAATGGAAGCATGGGTTCTGAAGTTTATTGGAAAATGGTATTTGAATTGAAAAATGCTGCAGATGTTCTTCTTTTCCCCAATATAAAAGTAGTGTTTTCCTTACTTTTTATTCTGCCTTTTTCAAACGCATTTGTTGAAAGAATTTTCAGTGATTTGAAGAATATCAAGACAGACCACAGAAATGAATGAGGCACCACAACGCTAACGCCTTTGATGGCGACAAAAAGAAGCAATAATGATATGGGAGGTTGTGTAAAATTTGATCAAAGTCGGGAAATGATTAATGCCAAAATTTGGGCAAAATAGTTATTGAGGTACTAAGGGTGTGGTATTTATAATAATATTTACTGTGTTTACTAGTCCTACTTTGTAAATTTTCGTAAAAGCATATATATAAATAATGATCTTAAATTCGAATTATTTTAGACTACTTTTAAATTTGGCGCCATCTATTTGAAATGTCGGGTAAAAGCGGGTATTTTTCATTCGCTTATGCGGGTAAGGCAGACATATGGCTCTGGCAGCACTGGTTGTAAACATAATAACAGCATTTTTATGTACCTAAATATAGATAATAACATCAGTACAAACACCACACCATTAGTTATTCTTACAGTTCTGCCACCTCTACATCTAAAATGCCACTGTACTTGTAGCCGTGCATCCTCTTTTATAGATTGAAATAGAACTTTACCTCGGTGACAACGGTGTTCCGTATTTTTTTTGGAACATGACAATGCTTTAGTATTAACATGCTCTTTTAATTCCTATATAGAAACATGGGCATGCCTACAATTGTTAGTGTCTTTAAGAATCGTGATAAATCAGATTAAATACTATAGACCAATAAGTATTTTGTCCCGTCAGCGCAGTGTGATGATTTCGAAAATTATCGATATAAAAGTAATCAACTTTCATAGCATACATAACCTGTAATATTAAATTCATATTATGAATTTAATATTACAGAATATGTATGCTATTTTATCATATTGGTAATGTTAACAAACAAGTATTTTGATTTTGTAAATTAAATATTTAGGCACGATTCTGATAGTAGAACCAACGAAAGTCAACTTTTCCAAGTTGCCAATTTAATCTGTGTTAACCCTGCACCAATATGGTTTTGTTTGTGGAATTTCTGCAATTACTAATTCAATATCTTTGGATGAAAATAGATCAGATTTAAGGCAAAGAAGTTGAGATCAAATGTATAAGTACACATATATTCTCTAAAGCATTTGATTTTATAAATCTCAACAATCATTTCGCTAAAGTGTGTCAGATTGCCTTTTATACAGCCATTTTTCAATTGATGGCGATGTAATTATCAGATAGAGCATTTTATAAACAGTCCGGACACCGATAAACTTATTATGACTTCTTGAAACCTACACTGTTCTACTAGTACAAGTATAACAAGAAGTATATCTATGCACTGGTGGCTAATAATATGTCCAAAAATGACGTAATAGAAAAAGTTTTGATTCGGAAGCATTCCGTTCCTCTAACTTCATTGTTTTTAATCAATTTGAAATCCCGTGTTCGCCAATTGCTGTTTAAATAAGTATTCTACAACCCCTTCAAATCAAAAAAGATTTTTTGTGTTAAAGTTAAAAAACGCCTTTTCGTTTATTATGCACTATTAAATTACAATTAATACCGACCAATTTAATCAATTCTGATATGTAAGACTTGGAGAGTATGCTGTGAAGATTCAAGATGTGCAATTCTTTTTTCGGTAACTCCTCTCGGCATGCGAGATATTGTGGGGAACATTTGTATGGAATTTCCCATAAGAAAATTGGGTAGTGACTCCCCTTAATACAGGCATTAATGATTTATTGAGGAAATTAATATCGAACGTTATATGAAACGATCTAAGCATTTATAATGTCATTAATAATCCTGTTCACCGTATTAAACTACCAACTGTCCTAAGCATAATTAAGGAATTATGTAACCTATACTTACATTATTGCAGTGTCGATTAAATTAAATACTGTCTTCTACGCAGCAAGTGGCAATCTATTAATATATCAGTACTTGTCCGATTCTATATCCTTCAGTAAAAAATCTGTAATAAATAGATTTGGGAGTTCTCTTTCATGATAAACTCACTTTCGAGCAACATTAGGTATGTAGGTACAATTTATTCTATTACCTAATTAATAAACTTCGGTTTGCTTGAAATGTAATATTCTAATTTAGCACCTTAATCTGTATCAAAATATTGTATTACACCCTAAAGATCGTAGCATGTTAGAGTGCACATTGCACATCTTTAGCGGGAAACATTTTCAAAATGAATAAAACCGCGCCAAAACTCACAATTCCATGCACATTCATGTGTGATTTACGAGCTGTGGAAATATCACGGAGTAATAGATGAAGCCCTAAAACAAAACAAACAAATGAGGTGTGGCCACCACACGACTTTCTTATACGTATGAGCGTTTCAAACTATACCATTTTAAGAATTTTTTTATACAAAACTTATTCAAAATCCTATTCTAGGTACTTTCATTCGCTTAATAAATCGCTATAGAATGCATACTTTGCAAGATATTATCAAAAAAGTGCTCCTCGCTAAGAGTAAAAGTGCTACTTCCGGTCCGAATTTTGAAATATCATATATACAAAAAATATTGCAAATCCAGTTCTAAATACTTTTGTACTCTTGATAAATATATATAGAATGCATAACTTACGACATACTTATTTGCAAAAAATCGCTATTCGATAAGAGTAAAAGTGGTACTTCCGGTCTGAATTTTGAATTTTTTTTTATACAAAAGATATTGAACATTATGTTCTAAATACTTTTATATCCGTAACGTACTTGTCTAAAAAGCATGACTTGCGAAATATTCGCAAAAAACTGATTTTCGATAAGAGTAAAAGACCTATTTTCGGTAGGAATTTCGAAATACTTTTTAAATAAAATTATTCTCAATTTTAATTTTAAGTATATATGAATTCTTTATAAATTTGTTTAAACTTAGTAGTTGACGAAATATTCGCAAAATTCGATTTTTACGCTGAAGTAAACAGCTACTTCCGGTCCACCGATTTTACTGAAAAACTAATCAGATCTCAAGAGGGAGATTATACACGTAAATACAAAATTTGGAATTGATATCTACAGCGGTTTGGCCGCTATCGTGGTCACACACACACACAGAGAGAGAGAGAGAGAGAGAGAGAGAGACAGACATTTTTTAAAAACCACTTTTTCGGTATCAGGGGACTTCAAAACGTGGACATCTGCAAAAATCTCGAGGTCGAAAATTTTCATCATCACAATACTTCCTTATACTACGTATAAGAAAGTAAAAAGAAGAGCGTAATTTTTAGCCTACTGTTTTAGAAAGGGCGACTAATAATAACACATTAACCCTAGCTATGTGCAATCTTCCCTTTAGAGGAAAAAGCTCTACAAAAACAATTTTCTGTCCCTTATAAAATTACTGTCAAATTATGACCCAGTACTCCACAAGTTGTTACAGAAACTACAGGGTATCGTAAAATACCTACATCGGCCAAAATGGCATCCCCTCTTTGATGGCCAATGAGATACTGAATCAAATTCCAGAAAACCTAATATGCTCCATTCTTCTCAATTATAATGGACTTAACACAAGACATAAAGTTGACCAAGTAAGCGGTGTTTTCCGATTCGTAAACATAGAGAAAGATTACGCTGGAAATTCAACTGGAATAAAAATCTGTGAAACGATTACTTCATATTTATTTACAGAAGTCAAAAAGAAAGATCTATGTAAAGGCTGTTTTTTATAGAGGTATAGAACTTTGAAATGGAATAAAACAAAGATGAATTTTTTAAATTGACATGAAATTTACTTTATTCGAAAGATAATTTTTTGGCATTATAATTCTTCTGGCATATGACCGCCACGGCTGGCTCGGACGTAGTCTAATCTGGAGGTCCAATTTTCGATGACTTTATCCAACATTTGTGGACGTATTATGGCAATAACGCGGCGAATGTTGTTCTCCAAGTGGTCAATCGTTTCGGGCTTATCGGCGTAGACTAGCGACTTCACATATCCCCACAGAAAATAGTCTAGCGGCGTCAAATCGCACGACCTTGGAGGCCAATTCACGGGTCCGAAACGTGAAACTATGCGGTTACCAAACGTTTCCCTCAATAAATCAATTGTGGCACGAGCTGTGTGACATGTTGCGCCGTCTTGTTGAAACCATAGATTCTGCACATCATAGTTGTTCAATTGATGAACGAAAAAGTCATTAATCATGGCTTTATAGCGGCGACCATTGACTGTAACGTTCTGACCAGCGTCGTTTTTAAAGAAATACGGACCAATGATTCCACCAGCCCATAAAGCACACCAAACAGTCAGTTTTTCTGGATGTAACGGTGTCTCAACATACACTTGAGGATTATCATCACTCCAAATACGGCAGTTTTGTTTATTGACGTATCCACTCAAAAAAAAGTGAGCTTCATCGCTAAACAAAATTCGCTTATGAAAATGGGATCAACGGCAATCTTGTTTTGGGCCCATTCACCGAATCTACGCCTTGCTAGGTGATCGTGTGGCTTCAATTCTTGCACATAAAGTGGATGGACACATATCCAATTCCTGTGCACGATGGCAGATAGACTGATTCGGGTCTTCCTCTACGCTACGCTCTACAGCAGCAATGACTTCTTCTGTACGCACTGTACGACGTCTCTGTGGATGCGTATTATCACTTAGAGTAAACGTGGTGCGACAACGTTCCACAGTTAATCGAATTAATTGCTCTGATGGGCGACTATGTTGACCCTAAAATGGACGTAGTGCGCGATACGTATTTCGAACAGAACCATGATTTTCAAAATAAATTAGCACAATTTGGAAGCGTTGTTCAGGCGTCAGTCTATTCATGTTGAAATGCCGAACCAAACTAAACATAAATCACTTGACAGCTGACAAAATAGCCCCCAGTTAAAAAAGTGTTGCCAACTTAAAGTTCTATACCTCTATAAAAAACACCCGTTGTTAGTAAATGCAGAAGTCTGGGTTATGATAGGACCTCATTGATTGGCAGTATTTATGCGGGAGTGCAGAAAAGAATTCAAGAGCTGGCACCGCACGCCTATTTTGTGCATTGTGCTAGTTATAACTAAATTTAACCATGAAATACAATAATTTTTTGATACAGTGCAGAGTTTTTAAATTTTTGGACGTAATATACTACGATGGCAAGAGCTACAACAATACTGTAAAGGTAAACTCAAAGTTATACCACTAAAAATGCTGAATCCAACTCGTTGGTTTGGAAGGTATGTGCTATGTACGCACTGCAAGAAAGGTTTGCTGATGTCCTTAAGGCTTTATCAATAATAGTCTTAACAAGCAGAGTAGAATCCGGAAAGTAACGAAGCACTACGATGAGCTTTGCGAGGACGAGAGGTTGTTAGTGGGTAACAAAGAAAGATTTAGAGAGATGGTATTTTAACCAATGATTGACATAATTTCCCCGCTGGACCGAAGGTTTACAGACACGAAGGCAGTTTTGGACTCGTAGGGAATAGTACACCCCTCCTGCCTTGATATTTATTGCCTCTGATAACGACCTAAAAAATGAAGCCCAGAAGCTTGCTGAGAATTTTTTAGTTGATGTTTCACTAATGTTTACTAGTCAAATTCTCTCAGTAATATCATCAATCAAAAATCAAATAACCACAATGACTTCTGTAAAAGATTTGGCAGACTTTTTATTTGTAAAGCCGAGCTCATTCATTCTACTTACCCTGATGTAGGTACAGCCTGTTTAATGTATCTGACTATTCCAGTTACAGTATCAAAAGCAGGGAGCTCTTTTTCTATAATTAAAAGTTATATGAGATAAACGATGAGTTATGATCGACAAGAAGGCTTGGCATTGCTGTCAATTGAAAATAAATTACCTAGAGCAATTGACTTTTTTAAGCTCATTGATATTTTTTCACAGAAAAAATCATTTTAGTAATCTTATATGGTCTCTACGGTTTTGCAATGTCAGACGTTTAATAGCAAGTTCCTGTAAACAATTAATCATAAGAACAGATGTTTAGACTGTTTCTATAAATTGGTGGAATTAAGGCCTCACATATACCTGGATAAATCGGGAAAATCGATTTTTCAAAAAGGTGCTCATTCGAAAGTACTATCCTTCCAGTGTCTATCCTGAAAATTTCATAAGAAAATTCGCAATTATGACGAAGTTATAGCGTTTTGTAACTGACCGGGTAAGCAACGAATAACGCTCGGGGCGCAGGTAGACGCAAAACAGTATTTTCAAAATCGGTACCAGAAATATCTCTGCAACTTGCACAGTTATGCTTCACACAATAATCTAGTACTTATCGAGCCGTTTTTTCGATATTTGGCATGGTTTTTTTTTTGTCATAATTACTCAACAATTTTAAGGCGAAAAACCGCCAATTTTATTCAAATGACTGCCATGACCCGAAAAAATTGAATTCGCAAATTCCGGCTCGATAAGTACTAGTTCTGTCTATCTACTTTAAGAAAATAATTTTTGTTTTTTTTTCAAATAAGAAATGGCAGAGGCACGTCTTGTACCGCGAACGCTGTCGACAAAAACCCAACTCAGGAAAACGACTTTAATTTTTTTACCGTTCGAAATTTTCGAACCCGATTTTCACACAATTTATAATAAATGCCATATTTCAAAATGTATATTATGGTTTTTACTAAAAAATGCAGTTTTACACACGAAAAAAAATCTTAAATGTGACCCTACTTTTAGGTGCTCAGGTATATGTGAGCCCTTAAAGGAGTTATACATAACTATTAGGTTTCTGTTCCTTTCATTTTTTCATCCTTCTAATTGTCATGACCTTATTGGGTATAAGACTGTGCTTGTCATGTTTCCCATTTCAAATGATTATTTCAATTTAAGGGTGCCCATCAGTAAAATAAAAATATATTTTTCTAATTATACAACCAACCATACAAAATGCACTCGGGTAAAATTAACAGCTGTCAATCAAGAGATTAGTGTACCACACGCTGGGATTTTACTTGACCCATGAATCTACGGTTATTTTACTAGCCACTTTATAGAGGGTCCCCCTGAAGCCTGTGTTTAATATATTAGAGAATGCTAAAATGTACTTATATAAAATTTGGGCAGGAAGAGCGAGAAAAAGCTACAATAAATATCAACTTGTATTTTCTTTATTCAATAAAGTTTTAATTAAATACATAATAAAAAATTACGTCAAAATTAAAGTAAGACACAATAGAATAATTATTATTAGATACAAACAATTTCAATAAAATATATTATAAAAAAAAAATCTAAAATACACACTATTCATCCAATTATAATAGTAAAACTATGCTTTTTATTAGGTACAAATAAAATAAACAAACATTATTCTGCGTATTATAGGGATACAAATCATCATTGACGGTAAAATAAAATTGCATATTCACGACTATCAATTATAAACCTCTACATTTAATGTCTCTTAAAGCCATGTTTCGATTGTATCTTGAATCTAATAATTCATATAAATATGCAGAAAAATAAAACTTTTCCAATTTACTGACCATTTGATATTTCCAAAATTGTTTATTTCTTACAATAACTTCGCAACGGCAGTTCTTAAAGGTATAAATAAAAAAATAGCAACATTTTCGATTTGTTATTTCCAAGAGACCTTGAATTTGGTACATATAACTATGACTTTCTTTTAGCGTAACTTTATTATTTTCAATGTAAGAGTAGTCAATTATGTTGTTTTTTACTGCATTTTCTACATCCATATTTCGGGCAGCGTATGGGCATTTTATTTCCAAAATAGCATCTTGATCGGTAAGACCATCTGGAGAGGCAGCCAAAAAATTATATTGTGGATGAATAAACATGCCACATTCTTTCACGTGTAAATTGTACATATTTTCAAAAATTCCTCGAGCTGTTGCTTCATGGACAATGCATGTTGTAATGGTGCGCTGCGTTTAATATTTGTATTATGAATTAATTGCTTCACGGTCGATGCAGTCGAAGTGGTTGGTCGAAGCTTGCAAATTTTTCCAAAATTGCTGGAAGTTAATCGATACATACGTTCTTGCAGCCATTTTGGATTTAAAGATTGTTCCCGAGTATTTTCTTCAAATGTTTCACAATTGGCATTTTCAATGTTAATCAAAAATCTTTTTTAATGCTTTGAAATTCATCAACACTTAAATCGTCAACAGTGGGTGTGCCGTAATCTGCATCAGCTTGGTAAATAATTTTCTTTTTCGTAAACTGCTTTTTTTAGTACGCTTACTTTTCAAACAAAAATTTTCCGTGAAGCTTCCAATTTTACCAATTTTGTTTTGAACAATTATGCAAGCAACACCAGAAGAAGCATTGTAATTCGTCCTGTAAGACCGTTTAGACCATGCTCCGTCAACAATTACAGAAATGTAAGGGACACCATCAATATCCAGGTCGCCCGCTTCTACAGCCAACGCTTTTTCTTGTTTACCTGCCTCTATAATAGAGTCATATGTACAATGATTAATAACGTCAGATAAAGATTTTTCATGTGATGAAAATGTATTAGGAGCTGTGGCCGGTATATCTAGAGACGCGCACAATTCTGTAAATTGAGAATATCCTAGACCGACTGCCAAGGAGCCACAAACGGCGGCTTTATTTACACTGACATTTGAATCAGCTTCTGTTGCAACAGTTTACAACACATTACACACTCTACATTTTGTTGTGAAAATGCTTTTTAGTCCATACCTTCTTTCAGACAAAATTTCATTATCAAAAAAGCTGCAGTCAAACCCATCGTGCTTTAGTTTTTTTAAAGTCGTTAAAAAATATTGTATGTCTACAACACGTCTGCCCTTTAGTCCACCATCTTGCTGCTTTGGATCTTCTTTGACAATGCTCATTCCGGGAGATTATTTGTGGCTTCCACCTGTAGCTGTCCGTTTACTTCATCGCAAACAATGGGCTCAATGTCTGGTACTACTTCAGCTGATCTAGGAAGCATAAAAATAATGTATTGAAACAAATAAAAAAGTTATTTAAAGTATAAACCGATGGAAATAGGTTGCAAGTGACTAATTTTTTTACAAAATATTGTAACGAAACAAGCCCACAAAAAGAGGCAGACCTCCGGGCGAAAACAGTGATAATGAACAAGAATGTTTGTAAAATCCACAATTGTTTTCTGATAATTTTTTAATATATTACTATAATTAATTTGTAAAATTGAAGATTAACAACTTGAAATAAAACAGACAATAGTTGTCTTTTTTTACAGAAGTAAAATATTTTGAGCATATGTAGTTATTATACAATATAGCAATGTGAGTGTACTTTAGACGTTAATGATCTAATTATTGACGATTAGAGTTAATTTAGTATGTAGTATAATGTGATATGTTTTTTCTGCAATGGAAATAGCACAAACAACATATCAAATTAATATTTATTTTTGTACTGTAAATTGAAAAAGTTTCATATTACCAGTAGTTTTATTATTTTATGTGCTCATATTTGCTTATATGGCAGAGAGTGGCATATTTCATAATATGTCTTGTAAATGTATAAAAATATGTAGATATTTTGAGTATATTTTTATTACAACTTAGAGAATTTTAGTTTCAAGTCAATGATCAATTAATTTATTTAATTGTTACTTCTAATTAAATTTATAAGAAAAAGAAAGTGTACAATATATAATAAATGGACTACATATACTGATTTTAAAAATTTATACTGATTTAAATTTTGTATTCAATGTTATACGAATTATAAGAAGAAACACTAAATATAAAAATAAAATAAAATATTTTTCTTGGTTTGTTAGGCCATTGTTAATGTATAAAATTTAAGGGAACTAAAACAACATTCTCATCGACGTTTCGGTTTTATTATAACATCAAAACCTTTTTCCAGATAACTGCAATATGACAAAAACTGTACATTTTCATAATATTTACAATGTGTATAAGAAAACATTTCCAAGAAATTACTTTAATACTTTTTCTTGGAAATGTTTTCTTATACACATTGTAAATATTATGAAAATGTACAGTTTTTGTCATATTGCAGTTATCTGGAAAAAGGTTTTGATGTTATAATAAAACCGAAACGTCGATGAGAATGTTGTTTTAGTTCCCTTAAATTTTATACATTAACAATGGCCTAACAAACCAAGAAAAATATTTTATTTTATATATATGCATTAAAGGCCAAGAAAACGTTTATTTTTAAATATTATAAAAATAAATATCTACGTTTTATTACTTGCTTGTAACATTTGTAACTTTCTTTTTGTTGTACTTGTATATGTTCTAAGTTGAAGAATGCTATCTATCATTAATAATTTATTATAAATTGGGTAAAGTGATGAGTTAATTTGTGTTAAGCTTAATACTTTGAAACAAGTTAATTGTAAAATATGACATTAATTTAAATTGAAATCAGGTTTGAAGAATTTTAAATAATGAAGAATTATTGAAAGAACTTGCTTCCTAAAATATACACTTTATACAACCATTGTTTAAGTCTTCAGTATTAAGAAATAATTACAGAGAATAAAAGTACGAAGAGTTTGATTTTTTATTTTCGCTATTCATTAAATGAAATGGTGAGTTTAAGATGCAGTTTTATTTCATTATGCTCACAGAATACATTGTTTTATTTTAGCAAAAAGTACTTAATTTACATTCAGAAAATTTGGTAAATTTTGATGTAACTATAACCTCGAAGTAAACTTCAGAAATCGTAAATTTTATTCGTCGATCACAATACTAACATTGACGTACTACAACTATTGCATCATGGATTTTCATGACGAAGGTGGATTCTTTGGTGCTTTCTATCATACATCATTTTATACTAATTACAAAAGTAAGACAACTATTGTCAGTCAGATAGATAAAATAAAACCATTATATTTACCTCTTATTAAGCAATGCTTTCATTCTTCTTTTTGTGCTTTTCCGGCGAATAATACCAGGAATCTTATTCTTGCCATGGATACCCATTTTTAGAACGTTACTTCAACTCAACTTATAATCACTATGGACGCACACAAACTAAGTTGAAATAAAAACAAACAAAGCATATTTCTATTGTACCTCTAACTCTAATGAACAACTGTTATGTCTAATCATTAATAATCCTTTAGCTTAGCGGAAAACCCAGAGAGCAGATTATTTTGGTCCGACCAATTAGGGAGGAATTCCAAGAACAATTTCGGAAATTACAACAGTTACGTTTCATATTCCGAATAATATGCTATTTTTCTTTAATCAGTGAACAATTACCATCTAATAATAAAATAATTTTTGTTTGACTGTACAACTAGTAAATTAATCACGTACATACTAGGCCCGGAATTCAGTTTTTCTTACATTAAATAAATTTATAATTACAAATATTTATAAAGTGCTTAACAATAATCTATTAAATTGTACCCTTTTTAAATATACAAGTTGAAAATAATAAAAACAATTTACAAGCAACAAATGACCTCAGATTCATTGGGGTTCATTAAATATCATTTACTTAAATTTAATAATACGTTGCCTAAGTAGGTAACTATTTGTAGGTAAAATCCACAGACAAATTGGCGTGTCGCTACCTGCTTGATGGATTAACGAGTCCGACCTCTCTCCAGGGGGGCAAGAGAAATTATGAGAGCTCATAAATCACGTCTCGAAGAAAACATTTTCGATGCAAAAGTTATGTTGGTTGCATATTATTTTTTTTTAAACCGAGAATTAGACTTTTATTAAAACATTTATTAAAATAATAAATCTGGTCCGCCCATGCTAACAGCACGCTCGTCATTTTGGTGTAAGTCTGAAGAATATCAAATGTAAAGTCTTAGAGAAGAACGTGTTTACAATTTGTCAATTATTCAACCCTAAAAAGTGTTAGGAACAAAATTAGGAAATAATTAATTTAGTTCGACCTAGAAAACAACTTTGTTATCCTATAGAAATATGGATCTCCCTGTAGAATTGAAAATTGAAGATGTTATTTACGGGTAAAGAATTGGTGCTTTCGCGTATACATTTTCGGTACTGATAGAGACCCTTAATATTGTAACTGTATTAATAGTTATATCGACTGTATAGTCAAAAATGTAAAATATCGTCTTTGGATAAATGGTAATTTTAGTTTACAGTGAATAGAATACATAAATCGAATATCTTACTATTTATTGGAAAAAAAAATTATGAAGTGTGGCAGGGGAGGCTCCAGAAAAATATGTTTCATTATTTACCCAGGGGGTCCTTGCCTTGGGGCACCTAAATACCTTGTTATGCTTCTCATCTTTAGCCTGGTATATACATTCTATATACCAGTAAATTGCATTGAAACGTGTTCAAAAGAGATTTAAAATACATAATAATGATAACAATTGTGGTACGTTTAGATTACTTCAGAGTTCGTAAAAGAAAGTTTTTAATATGTTACCACTTACTAACCCCGGTTAATTGTGACAGCTGTAATATTGGGAACAGATTAAAAAGTACTGTTGAAATCAACAATAACAATACTTGTCATTTCAAAAATCTATGACATCCCAATAGGTGTAATTACTTATCCTCTAACTAAAATTGCTTATCTCTTCAAGCCTTCATTTTCTTCAATCCCAATACCGGCCAAGAAAATCTTTAAGTCAAAATAACTGACAATATTAAACAACGTATGCAAAGTACAAATTAATCGAAAAGCGATAGTATTGATGTAGCTCTATTTGCAGAGAAAATACAGCTTGAGACTTCGACTAGCACATGCTGTTACCATGAAAGAAATTTGCGAAAACTAAAACATTTTACTAGAAAAGATAAAGTACTACAAGACTATTCCTGGCATATTGGTAAGGATTTTAAAGTAATTGCAATTATTCTGGACATACAATCAGGTTATACCAAATACTATCGCTCTTTATGTCTTTGGGACAGTCATGACAGGAGAAACTATTATATTAAGCAGAAGTAACTATGACAGAACTTTAAAACAAGAAAATACAATCAGCCTTTTGAAAAAAAAAAAGGTTATGGTGCTAAAAAAGTTTCCCAATTCAAAATTGACCGAGAAAATCAGAAAAAAGTGAGCTACGTTTTTTTGAAATTCGAAATTCTGACGAATGTTCTAGGTTGCTCTAGGTTTGTTCTAAATTGTTCCAAATTATTTCAAAGAAAAAATCAAAATCAATCGAGAAAATGCGAAAAAACGCATGCCATAAGTTCGAAGTCAAACCCGTTTTTGCTAAAATTAAAATTTTTATGGTTGTTCTAGGTTTATTCTAAACATTGTTCTAATGCATAAAAACGCATCTCTTATATATCAAGAAGAATTTCGATTTTCGACAAAAAGGAGGGGTGGTTTTTTATTTATAATACAGTAGAGTCGCGATAAGGTGAACACCCCATAAGAAGAACTGTTCGGTAAGGTGAACAAATAAATTTTTATACACAGTATTCTATAAGGTGAACAACAGCCAACTCAATAAGATGAACCAGTTATATATTGTAGATTTGTACTCCTATATTTAGTAGCGAGTGCGCGCACTTGGATGACTCGATCGGGGAACCCCCTAATTATGTTAGTACAACGTGTTTATGATTGAACGCCTGCATTCTACTCGTATACTTTGTTGAGTTATTGTGTAGTTAGTAAAGTGTACTAAGAACATTGAAGACTTTAACATTAAGTGCGAAAGGTGAAATAATAAAACAACTTAATCATGGTAGAAGTGTAAGTTCGCTTTCACGTGAATATGGAGTTGCCAAATCCACTGTATGTGGAATTAGAAAAAATCAACAAAAAAGTCTAAAAGCTCTGTCAAATACATATGTCGGAATTAGTAAACGTAGAAGAATGAAACGAGCAGAAAATCCCAAAATGGAAACTGCTTTGTATAGATGGTTTCTGAAACAACGAAGTAAAAACTTACCGATTTCTGGTGCAATGCTAAAAGAAAAGGCGAAACAACTGCATGAGACCTTTGAAGAAAATACAACTTTTGCTAGTAGTCAAGGCTGGTTGCAGAATTTTAAGAAGAGATACGGCATTCGACACTTGAAAATTTCGGGTGAAAAACTTTCATCAAATGTCGTCGCAGTTGACCCTTTTAAGAAAATTTTGAAGCAAAAAATTGATGAATTGGGCATTTCACGTGATCAAATATACAACGCCGATGAAACCGGCTTATTTTGGAAACTATTGCCTGATAAAACATTCGTGGCTTCAGATGAAAAAATTGCTCCGGGTCGAAAAACTGAAAAAGCAAGAGTGACATTTGTCGCATGTACTAATGCTTCAGGACGACATAAGTTGAAACCTTTCGTAATTGGAACTGCAAAAAACCCCCGAAGTTTCAGAAATTATGTATTGCCAGTAGACTATGACCACTCTAAAAATGCGTGGATGACTACCGAAATTTTTAAAAATTGGTTTCACAAATCTTTTGTACCACAGGTAAAATGTTCCTCATTCTGTTTATTTATTTTTGCTTTAATACTTGTAGGTGAGAAAATTTTTGAAGCAAAAACATTTAGATGAAAAAGCTATTCTTCTTATTGATAATGCCCCTTCTCATCCTTCAGAAGATCAATTAAAAAGTGATGATGGAAAAATAATAACACTGTTTTTCCCTCCCAATGTAACGCCATTGCTGCAACCAATGGATCAAAACGTTATCAGACTTACCAAGCTACATTATCTTCTCTTTTATCAACAATAATAAGAAATGATTCAGATGATGTCAAGGGCCTCATAAAAAGTTTGATTTTTAAAGATGCTATATATTGAATTTACTGAACGCCTGGGAAAAAGTTTTAATGTAAACCATTGTCAAATGTTGGAAACCTGTTGTGGAGTTTGATGAGCCGGATGAAGATGACATTCCATTAAGTACCTTAAGAGAAAGATATCACCCACGTAAAATAAACAGTGTTGTTCAACAGACACTTGGAATGTTGCATATGATAGCTCCAAATGTAAGTCACTTCATGTTTTTGCATTCATGTAAAAAAAGTCCATCTCCAAAACTGCATTTCAGGTAAATTACACTGCTATAGAAGTTTTGCATTGGAATGAAGATCTACAAGCAGATACACAAGACAATGATTTTGAACAAATTAGCAGTGAGGAGGACAACGTGGTTACAGAAACTCCAGTTATTATTCCATCACATTCGGAAGTCTGTAAAGCATTTGATACGTGTCTGATCTGGGCAGAAAGAAATATTCATAATATTAACGATATTTTGGTTCTTAAACGGTTGCAAGAAGCAGCTATACTACGAACTACACAATATAAAACGAAACAAACAAAATTAACTTCTTTCTTCGATACAGTTTAGTAGTCGTAAGTATGATATGTATACATATAATAGACACATGTGCATTACATGGTTAATAGGTTATATCCATATAATACCTAAACACTAGAAATACGTATATATACATAGTATGTATAATATAATTTATATTTTGTTGTCGTTTTTTAAACAACCTCATTAAAGTGAACACCTTCGATAAAATGAACCGGACTTGTCTGAAGTAGTTCACCTTATCACGACTCTACTATACTTTGAATCACTTTTCGATTTCGTTTTTTTTTTCCACTATATTTTCATATATAAAATACGGTTTCTATGCATTAGAACAATGTTCAGGACAAACCTAGAACATTTTCACAAGAGCGGAGCCTGACTTCATACTTTTGGCTTTCGGTGGTCCCCATTTTCTCGACTGATTTTTATTTTTTCTTTGAACTGCTTTGAAACAATTTAGAACAAACCTAGAACAATCGTCAGAATTTCGATTTTCAAAAGAGGGGAGCTGAAAAAAACTTGTCTTTTCCAATTATGAAGAAAATAACGACGACGCATTTTGATGGTTGTTCTAGGTTTATTCTAAACATTGTTCTAATACGTAAAACGCATCTCTTATATATCAAGAAGAATTTCGATTTTCGAAAAAAAGGAGAGCTGATTTGGTGAAAAATCGTTTTTCACCATTTTCTCGGCCGACTATATATTTTTTTGAAATACGTTGGAGCGATTTAGAAGAAACTTAGAACAACCTGGAACAAATACCAGAATTTAGATTTTCGAAAAGAGAGCTCCTTACTTTTGAATTTAGTTTTTTACACTATATTTTGATATATGAGATACGGTTTCTATGTATTAGAACAATGTTTAAAACAAACCTAGAACATTTTCGTGAAAAGAAGGCCAGACTTCATACTTTTGGCTTTCGTTTTTCTCCATTTTCTCGACTGATTTTGATTTTTTCTTTGAATTACTTTAGAACAATATAGAGCAAACATAGAAGAACCTAGAATAATCGTCAGAATTTCGATTTTAAAAAAAGGGAACTGGCAAAAACTCGTTTTAACTCGGTTTTTCCGATTATGAAGAAAATAACGACCTTCAGAATTTCAATTTTCGAAAAAAGGGAGGTTGGGTGAAAAAGTCCATTTTATATTTATCTCGGCCAATTTTGACTATTTTCGCAAAAAAGGGGGACTAACTTCACACATCCAACATTTTAGTGAAGAAAAATGGTAACAGTTCAAATTGACTCCTGTAATGTTAACAGATTGGACAGTTGGTCGTTAAGAAGGGAGGTTTTGCATGTTGTTTATAAGAGACAGTACAATGTAAATTTGTTGGTCAGTGCAACTGTATAAATAATTTACTACTGCTTTATTTGAAATATCATCGATATATTTTTATTTATCTTAAATGCCTTTGATGAATACTAAATATGTTAATAATAGATAAGTAATAAACTTTCATGTTCAACATTTCCCAATAACTTAATGCAAATTACGAGGATATTTGTCAGCCGAGAAGTAAAAAAAACTACATTAAAATCATCAATCAGGACCGGAATATAATTATTATCTATGTATAAACCTAGTGGGGAAATTAAAACCATCTGTTAACACCGCCACTATACTATTTTAAGTTATCATATTCAAATCAGGAGACGGTATATACAACTAAATTACATTCGGATTTGAGAAAATAAATACCTTTAATTCAAAATTATATCTAACTCACAATAGTAGCCTAAATATAATGATAACAGTAATATCTGATATAAAATAGTTTGTAAATGTAGTAATATTTATATGTAAATGCATATTATATCAACAATTTATATATTTATAAGAAGAATTTTATTAGCTATGTACGCAGGTACAGCTAAATAATTTATGTTGGAGCATTATTTCTATTTTTTATTTAATAAGGCACATAATGTTTCATAAACTGGTTGGAATATTTTGGTGTAGCCCGTATCGGTTAAATGTAAATAGTCGTACATTAAATGATGCGAGATTGTTTGATCTCCTTGAATAATATGTTCATGCACGCTGACCACGTGAACGTTGGCGGTGAGTTCATCTGCCATGTCTTTGTTAAGGAATTTGTCCAGTAGGAATGTATTAACGTGATCATTACGTTCTCTGTACGGATTAGGAAATTGTCCACGTGGAAGGAAGGTTGGTATAATGATAATAATGTCTCCTAATTTTTCCTTGACGATTTTGATGATCTCCAATATACCTTCGAAGACTTCATGCGGCGTACAGTCGGTGTTGTTCGTGCCGACGTTTAATACTAAAGCTTTAATTTTGATATTAAAATCCAATTCGCCATTTTGTATTCTCCACAGGACGTTTTCGACCCTGAAAAATATTAATATTGTTAAAATAAACCTTAGTGCAATAAAGTAAATAGTATAAGAATTATAAACATGTAGGGACTAAGTAATTCGACCACTCTTGCTTATAGTAATAATGTACTTTATTTCAACATACACGTGTATATACATAAATATATATACCGTGTCCAGAAATTGGCGGATAAACTTGAGGTAGAACAGTTCTAAGATTAATTCTGGATCAACAAAAAAGTTGTAGGATCCGTCGTTAAGCCACAGTGATTACTTCAAAGAAAATATGCAAATGTGAATATGTGTTAGTAGTTACAGACATATATGTTTCTACCTTGTTTGGTTTCATCAGAAAATGTTAAAACACATATTAGTGTTTTAACATACACCTTCGTAGTTATGATACACTAACGAAACCAAAGAAGGTAAAAACATAATATACGTCTGTAGCTACTAACACATATTAACACTTGCATATTTTGATTTACTTAGACAATTCTATATTATATCTTAGACACATAGTATTATTGTGTGACGAGATTGATTATTTCGCTAAAGATTCATCTTGGCATTTCTAATTTACTTACATGAATAGTATCAACAGCTCTATTCGTAGTTTTTAATTACATAGTTGCGCCGTTATTATTATATATTTACATTAAATGCATATTTATGGTAGACCTAAACCTTTTGGTGGGATATCGTGGTCTGATAAATCACATGACATTACATCCCTTTCAACAAGGCCAGTCTGGTAATTCGAGTTGGTTCATTTCCCCCGATTCATAATTTCAATTGTGCAAGAAATGAATTACGCGAAGGTTTTAAAAAATACCGAAAATTCAACTAACATAGAGCAAATAAAAAGTATTCCCATTATTACACCTACGACATCCGAGGTAAAAAATAACACAGATGGTTTTCAGTTAGTGAGGAATCGCAAAAAGGATACCAACAAAAATAAAACAATTAAGGGTACGTCGTCGAATTCACAATTGAAAACAGTCACGAAATATTTGTATCTATACGTCACCAGACTCGATAAAGATACAACGACTGATAATGTTCTTAATTACTTAAAGGAAAAAAATTCGATGACGCTAAATGCGAGCTTATGCACTCGAAACGACCCGACATATACTCGTCATTCAAAGTGGGTGTACCGGCAACGCAAATAGATTAATTAAAAAATGCTGACAATTGGCCTATTGGGGCATACGTCAGTCATTTTTTATGGAACCTGAAGCCTCGAAATTAAATACTACATTGGATAACCATACAATATCTGATTCTGATTCTGAAACAGTTACTACTAAGACTTTCCTTATTAATTACCAGAACGTTAGAGGTTTACGTACCAAAATTGATGGTGTTTATTCGAGAAGTGGTGTTATTGATGCTGGTATGGTGCTTTTTACAGAGACTTAGTTAAACGACGACATAGCTAATACCGAATTATTTGACCCATCTTATACGGTCTTTCGATCGGATCGAAAATTCCAAATAGTCGGACGTAGAAACGGAGGTGGTGTACTCTCCGCTTTCTCAGAGGATTTTGATGCTACAATGATGGATGTCACAGTTTTATCTAATATGGTGCCACTTGTTGATATTAGTATATGTAGATGCCTATCAAAGATTATAAACCTACAAAGGATTGCTCAATCAGCTTCGGACGTGATCGGTCATACTCGGCAGTGACGTAGTCACCGGACCTACGAAATAGTTGAAATATAATGTCTTACGCTTTTCACAGATTTCATAGCATTGCAATATTTAAAATAAATAGTAGATTATTAAAATAATTAATCAGTATTTTCAGTAAATCTTGGGTACTGGTAAAAAAATGGATAAAATAAAAACTAAATTTTTATTTAAATTTTAACTAAACTTAAGAGACAATTTTTTTAAATTTCTTTGCGGTCTTTCTTTCAGAAGCCACAATTTTTCTTTTTCTGTTTTTGATTTTTTTTTCTTCTTGCTTAATATTTTCATAATTTATTTTAATAATTGTTCTAAGTTTTATAAAATTTTGAACTAAATCTAAAGGGATGTTTTCCTTCTGATAAATAAAGTTACTCAGCTGTTTGGTAACCGAGTGTTTTTTCTCAAGTTGAGGTCCATGGTACTTGAGAAAATATTTATTCATTTTTTTTACTTTTTGGAGCCATGACCTCTTAGGTTTAATTAAGCCTCCATACGATAAGTGTTCAACCCATGAGGGTAAATTATACTGATGTTCCGTGAGTAATAATTGGTGTGTATAATCGCCCAGATCAGGATATTTATCTTTGAATTTCTTTGCGATATATCCAGCAATATACTCTAGAGCATCGTTGGCAGTCTCTAAATTACTTGAATCGTTGGAAGAAGTTGAAGAAGAAGAGGATATAGATAAGTTAATTTCGACTAAATTATTATCTGAAGGATTTAATGCTATCTCAGCTTGTTCAAAGACTTTTGCTGATAAATATTCCTGAGGCTCCGCCTCTTCAGTATTCACATGGCTACTAAGAATGCCAGGGTTCTTCCCTAAAATAATCATACGAATTCTGTACAGTGCATTTAACGGCGATGGATGATCATCTGCTCCTCCTCTACTTCTTAGTTGGAAAAAAAAGTTTTCTAAACAGTCCTGGTTTAGTCTGTGTGTGCATATATAGGCAGCATTAAATTCTTCTTTCATTGAATTAAAAAGACCTTTTAATGATTTTGTAGATATAATTATTCCTTTTTGAAATGTCTGTATACTTGTTTTACCAATGGGTTTCATATTTTCTATTAAATCGATAATTTTGTCCAAATGTGCTACCTGACTTTCTAAATTGATTCCAAAAGCATTTTTGGACGCTAATTTATTACGAGGTGCGTAACTATTAAATATGTCAAACCATTGGTTTATATCGCTAATGAAAGTAGCTACATTTACAGCAAGAAGAGGATCATTACCTGGTTTATAACGAGCAAGAGCTTTTGCAGTCGTTTCTGATAACAATTCCGCAGCCAAACGAACATTCTGTCTTTGAGGTCCATTGCATTCCAAGTGTTTTTTTGAAATTTTGTAACAGACATTGAGTTCTGTGTCTGTCACTTTCAATAGTTCCTCCAATGGATTCTTATTTATCAAACTTCCATCTTTTAATTGAAAGCCGGTATCCAGTAACCAATTTCTAATTAATTTCAGGAGATGTGGAATATCTGCAAAGACAAATATATCTCTGTTGGTAGCGGGATGTTTGAAAGATGTGTTGTTAATGTCTATTCCTAAGTCTTTCCATAAACCAACATTTGTACTGCCGCAGTCACTAACTATTGCTACCACTTTAAAACCCTTTTCAGACAATTTGTCTATAATAGAGAATAAAATATTCGAAGTCATTCTCTGATCAAAATCAAGAAAAATAGGCTGTTTCCAATTTGAAAACAAGCCCCGTGCCATAATACACTGCATATAATTATGTGGACCCAAAATTCTATCATTTCCAACGTCATATTCTACGATATTTTGTACTTTTACTTCATCAAAACATAACACTACTGTTTTTTCAAAATCATTCATGGATTCTCCTGCTAATTGCATAAATTCCAAAACGCTTGTTAAAATTCCATTAGTAATCTTCAATTTACTTGCCCATCTTCTGAGAGAAGATAAACCAGGAAGGGGAAAGTGAAGTTTATCTTTAACATACAGATATGCCTTCTTACTATAATACCGTAGAGTAAAAGCTGATGCAGCTTCTTCGGAAGTCCAGTTGACTCGTTTCCTCCTATTTAATAACATGTTCATTTGATTTTTGGTAAACATTTTTTTTACAGCGTCTGTTTCTTCTTTCTTATTTTGGCACAGTTGTTGACATTTACTTTTGTAATGGCGTAATTGGTCATTCAATAATTTTATTTTTTTCCCACTGCTGTTCTTCAATAGCTTATGTTGCTTTTCAAGTTCATTATATTTTGTCAGTAATTCATTATAGTCATATTTTATTTCATGTGAACGCTTTTCTTCAGATGTTCTTGACATTATTTCTTGAGAGAGATGCTCATCACAAACCTGTGAAGTTGAAGCCTGGGGGTTAATATCAGATGGTATACTAGTTTTCAAAATATCCTCAACTTCTTTTTGCTTCTGTCTCTTTAAAAGTCTTTCGCTTCTTTGTATTTGTTGTGTCTGATTTTTTTCTTTCTTTTCAAGAGGTAAATTTACTGTTGGGACTGCTGTCTTCTTCAGTTTTCTTCTTACTGGTAATCCTAAATTAAGTAATCTGTAATGCCATTCTTAATATGTATTTTTTTTATATTTACCTAATAGTTCATTCTGTAAATCCCTTTCGTAATCATTAGACGTAAAGTGCACAGAACAAATTTGGCTTGTGTTGGGATTGAATTTATCGGCTCTTTGGCATCGTCGAATCCATTCTTTTTTTATAGTTGTGGAGACCAAATTATTTGCGCGAGGAAATTCATGGTAAATGACACTTTCATTTTTTGCTTTGGTTACAACTCTGCTATTGTTGCAACCAAATACGGCGCATCTACGACCCGGCATAGCGCTTATGTTTTCACGTGGTTTTCACTACCTATCAATAAAATTAAATTAATTGAAAATTTTAATAAAGAGTGGTTTTATTACTAACACAATAAAAACACAAAGTCAATCGCGAAATATAGATTTAAATCATAAAATAAAGCAAAACAATCTCATTAATTTGGCACGTGCAACACACGCCTATGTACTAAAAACACTGGAAACGTTACGATTTGAAGAGCATGGTCCAGTTGTGACGTCACCGCAGTGCGCGCCGTGAGGGGGGATATGCTAACGTTACAGCATAGGGAATGAGCAATCCTTTGTAGGTTTATAATCTTTGGATGCCTATACATTTTTGCTTTGATTTATGTGATTAATATTTACATCCCCCCTGATGTCAACTGCGATGACTATGAAATGTTCTTGGATGCACTAGCTCTTCTTCTTGTGAATAAACAGGTTATCATTATTGGTGATTTTAATGCATCGAATTTCAACTTACCTAACACTAGTGACCGTAAATCTACAAGTATCAAGCATTTTATGAGAACACTTAACCTATTCCAAGCTAATGGTATTACGAACTCAAATGGTAGATTGCTTGACTTAGTTTTCACTAACTTAAATTGTCGGACAACTGTAGCTAGGGATTTTTCTCCATTCGTGCCAGAAGACATTCACCATCCCGCACTTACTGTAACTTTGGAAGTGGACTCTACTGCCAGGACTGGGAACTTTGTGTCAAATGATAATGTACGATACAACTTCCGTAAGGCTGATTTGGCTTCTTTATATCTTCAATTACAAAATACCGACTGGACTTTTCTGGATAAATATACTAATGTGAATATGGCGGTAAAGGCGTTCTATGACAGTCTTTATTCTTGTTTAGATTGTTTTGTGCCTCAGTTCCGAACATCTAAACGTCATTATCCTCAGTGGTTTACTGGTGAAATTAAGCAGCTAATCCATAGGAAAGAATATTATTTCAAAAAATGGAAATCTACAAAATCTGCATATTATGTAAATGAATTCAGAAGAGTGAGACATCTGGTGAAGAATGAGGCAGGGGCTGCTTATAACACATACCAGACTCGGGTTGAATCAGAAATCATAACTAATCCAAAGGCATTTTGGAGATTTATTAATGCCAAACGTTCATCAACCAGAATTCCAGGACATATGCATTGCGGTGAGGATGACCTCTCTCAGCCCTTGGAGATAGTGAATGGGTTTGCGTTGGAGTTCTCTAAAGCCTTCCATAATAATATGTCTTTTCCTACAACTTTACTGAGTGGTTATCCTTCCTTTGGTGTTGACCGCGTTCATGAGAGTGAAGTGAAACATAGTGCAACTAGATTGAAATCTGACTTTACCTCGGGAAACGATAATATTCCGAGCTTTTTGGTGCGTGACTGTGCTTCTATCTTAGCTACACCACTTACAGTATTATTCAACTTGATAATAAAAACGTGTACGTTTCCAAACTCCTGGAATATCAGCAGACTCGTTCCGGTTTTCAAGAGTGGTGAGAAATCAGAAGTAAAAAATTATAGACCGATTAGTATTTTAACTAACTTCAGTAAAGTGTTTGAGTACATATTATACACTAGAATATGTAATAACACAAAATCTGTTTTATCTCTACATCAACATGGATTTGTCTCTGGAAGATCTACAATTACAAATTCAGTCGAAATTGCTCAATATCTGTCGAGTGCAATGGATCAGCGTATGCAAGTAGATGTCATATATACGGATTTCTCCAAGGCCTTTGACTCCATAGATCACAACTTGCTTCTTGCCAAATTGGATCAGGTTGGCTTCTCTTCATCCCTTGTACAATTAATGGCGTCATACTTATCACATAGAACGGGTTATGTTTATTATAATGGTCATTCATCCAATATCATTTCTATTTCTTCTGGTGTCCCCCAAGGTTCGAATCTTGGGCCATTACTCTTCAACATATACCATAAGACCGCGTGCGTCTGCATTATCGCGATACCTGTAGAGTAAGTGAAACAGATAGAGATGTCTGTGTATTAGAACGGTAAACAAGTGGACGCAGTGTTATACTGGATTACAACAGAGCTAGTATTTCGCATTTGCCTATGATGCACTCGCGTTTGTCCAAAAAATCTACATTTATACGGTGTAGTCGGGCAGTCGCATTCGCCGTCGCTTCCACATATGGGCGTCAGTTCGAGTTTTATTATTGCTTAAGAATAACATTTTTTTAGCTAATTACAGGTTAATTGCAATGTTGAATTACAATTCTGTTTTAAGAAGTAACTATTTTATGTTTCAGTATTTTATTATAGTTGAGTTTTTAGATTATAATATTTGTTGAAAAATATTATTTTAGTTAAGAAGTTTTTTTTATTTTAAAGTCTAGGAGTTATTAATTATTTATTTTTGCTCTTTTATGTTGTTTATGAAGCTGTGATGAGTTACTTCACTGACATATTATCAGTGATTATCTGATGCTTCAAACAACTACAAATAATTACTTACAACGGGAACGCAATACCTATTACACTGCTTTTCACTTGATTTGCCTACGAATACATTTATACGTATAACTTATACGCCCGCTGTCGGTGTGGCAATTCAAGTTGGCACGCCCATTTATAGTCGACCAGTAGTTACTAATACATGCATCGCGCTATGAACGGCGGCCACACGGTATATTAACGATCTACTGGAAAAGCTAAACAGTGACTTTTTGGGTTATGCGGATGACTTAAAAATTTATAATGTGGTTAACAATTGTGCTGACTGTGTCAAACTGCAGACTAACTTCAACATAATCAAAGAATGGTGTAATCTAAATTTAATTTCTTTAAATGTGGAAAAATGTGCAATTGTTTCTTACACAAGGAGCTCCAATCCTTTACTATATAAATATACATCGAATTCCACGCCTATTGTTAGAAAGTCTGTAATCAAGGATTTAGGAGTTTTCTTCGATGATAAACTAACTTTCACGCAACACATATCGACAATTTGTTCTTTAGCCTCTAAATCTCTGGGATTTCTTTTGAGATCACGTCGTTCATTTAGTAACTTAAACAGTGTGAAAGTATTATATTACACCCTAGTGCGTAGCAAGTTGGAATATGCATCCGTAGTCTGGTATCCATATTATTTACATCAGCAGATTTCGATAGAACGCATTCAAAGGAGGTTCTTAAAATGTCTGTCATATAAAATAAATGGCATCTACCCTGGTCATGACGTTGATTATATAAATTTATTATATTACCATGGTTTTCATTCTTTGTCGTGTCGCCGTGACTGTTCCAGTGCGAAATTTCTCTTAAACTTGCTAACAAATAGAACTGATTCCCCTTCACTACTTGCTCAAATAAACTTTAACGTGCCGGCTCGAGATACTCGGCATTTCACTTTCATTGCTACTCCAAGAGCTAGGACCAACATACTAGTTAAGTCTCCTGTTTCTCACATGTCAGCCAATTATAATAAATTATATAGAGATATGTTTTAAATGTTTAATATTTAACTATTTTTGAAATACCTCTTATTATTTTATTTGTCCTATAAATGGTTTGTACTGTTGGACAATAAAGATTATTATTATTATTATTATTATTATTAACTGTTAAAGTTTTTGTCTTGACAATTATTTCACGGCTAGCAAAAACAAAAGAAACTTCTCTTTTTATTTACAGACGCAATTGTTAGTGTGATATATATTAACTAATTTATGGGTTTGTGTTCATCAAGCTTTCAACAGCGCATTTTTGTAATCTTAGTTTATAGTAGTATTGCAGAGACGTTTGTTAAGTCAAGCTTAACCAAGCTTAGGATTGTCTTAAATAGGGCTTAATAAACAAGGATTATTTCAGTTCACTTTGAAATTAAGTAAGATATGTTTTTGGTATTACAACTGTAGTCGATTGTCATTTATGCAGGAAGATTATATCGACTCCTAATTTGTTTCTGATTATTAATTATATTTCACAAAGTTAAAAAACAAATCATAACTGGGTTTAAATTTGTACTTAAATATTAAGTAGAGTATTATTTTCTTAGAGAGCTTGTTGCATAACGGATAAATTTCGTGCCAGGATAAAATAAATAGGTACTTTTAATTGAAAGGTAGTATTAAAAAGGAACTGGCAAGATCAAATTACTAAAAGTAAAGCTATACCGCATGTGTAAAATCATATCGGGGATAGGATATATGTATACTAGGCACACCGGCAACAACGCCCAATCGTGGCCGTAGTCATGGTACAAGGAAACAAGGTATGCTTTTGCGCATCTCTGGATGACGCGCATTTATCGAAAAAAATGTCACTTGACAACTCTGACTGAACTCACTGACAGAAGTAACTGACAGAAAGCATTTTACAAGACACCCTTTAACAACTGAAATTGTATATGGAGATCGTGTCGAACAGCGTCGTTCTGTGTTTGTGAGAGGAGAGGTCAATGGTAACAATGCCTCGTTACACACCAGAAGAAAAACTGCAAATTATTAAATCGTACTATAGTGGTTATTCTATAAAGGATTGCATAAATTTATTTACGCAAATATATGCAGACAGATCCGTACCCTGTGAGCAAAGCATATTACACATTTCGAATAGCTTTGAAAAATGCCTTTGTTTAAATAATTGCACAAAGTGTAATCCTAGAGAGGTAAATCCACTAAAGCTGAGGAACGAGAAGAGCGGGATATAATACCTTTTTCGTTGATTGAACGACTTTAACCTTTCTGGGACGAGGTTCATCAGCTCGTCGCCAATCCATGGACTCCCCTTTCGATAGAGGATCGTAAAGCAGAACCATTGTTTCATCCCCTGTGACAATGGACTCCAAAATCGGCTTTGGGTCGTCTCCACACATGTTTATAAACGACTGTGTATATTCGACTCGACGTTCACGTTGGAGAGCAGAAAGAAGTCGCGGTACCCATCTAGCACTAATTTTATTTATACCCAAATGGTCATGGAGAATTCGGCGAACACTTATTTCGGAAATGTTTGTTATCACTGCTAATTCCTGCACTTTCAAACGGCGATATTCTAGCACTAAATGTTCAATAATTGAAAATTGATGAGGCTTTATCACTTCAATTGGTCGACCCGACCGATCAGCATGTTCCAGGGATTCTTGTCCCAAACGAAAACATTTTGCCCATTTTTTTTACAGTTAAATACGAAGGAGAAGAATCACCGTAAACGCCGTATAAACGTTGTTTAATGTAATAAGGTGTGTGCCCTTCTTTTGATAAAAATTTAACGACCGCGCGGTACTCAATTTTCGTTACTTCAGACATTTTCGTGCGCTAGTCACGTTGGTTGGCTGGTTACTAAAAACTACTAGGCTCCGAATCGTAATATTTACAGTGTACACCTCGCGTATGTGCATGCATGACGTGACGGTGTTTGAACTCGTTTGAACCTGTATACGCCTGTCATGCCGAGAATTTATGGCACCTACCTCGTATGATTCTGAACATCGTATAGTTTTTATTTGGCCTCCCGCTCAATCGCAAAAGATATGTAAGTGTTTAGCAGAATTATCGAGATGGTTCATAATACAGTCAAAAAGAAAAGAACATACTACTTCTGAACCCTTTTTAGCAATATTTTCAGGATAGGTGTAAAAAAATGATTCTCCGGAGTCCTGAAGCAAGTATGTGTATGTATGTTAAATGAATGCATAGAACGCTGCCTAAGGTAGCAAACATCGTTGGTTGGACTATTTGGCAAGTAAATGTTTTTTTGAAAATCCATTGCAACTGTGACTGATATTCTAGTAGTCTATCGTTCAATGTTCTATGAAAAATAGTTTTTTATAAAAACAGTTTTGATGAATCTAAAAAATTATTTTATAAAAAAACTTTTATTGAACTTTTTATTGAACAACAGAAAAAGTATTTACAACACGTAACTTACGAAACTTATCTACACTAAATTCAGTAGGAATAACTGTCTGCGTTATCTGCGAATATCTGAATTCTCGATTTGCAATGTCTTTTTTATAAATGAAATTTCAAAATTCAGACCGGAAGTAACACTTTTACTCCTATCGAGTAGCACTTTTTTTTCGAATATCTTGCAAAGTATGCATTGTATAGAATTTATGAAGAGAATAGAAGTATTTTGAATAATTTTTGTATAAAAAAAATCTATAATTTGAAACGCTCATACTTATAATAAAGTCGTGTGGTGGCCACACCTCATTTTTTTTACTTTCTTTTACATAGTATAAGGAAGTATTGTCATGAGGAAAATTTTCGATCTCGAGATTTTTGCAGTTGCCCACGTTTTGAAGTCCCCTGGCACTGAAAAAGTGATTTTTAAAAAATGTCTGTGTGTGTTTGTCAGTGTGTGTGTGACCACGATAGCGGTCAAACGGCTACAGCTATCAATTCCAAGTTATGTATTTACGTGTATAATCTGCCTATTGAGATCTGATTAGATTTTCAGTGAAATCGGTGGACCGGAATTAGTAGTTTACCTCAGTGTAAAAATCGAATTTTACCAATATTTCGTGAACTACTAAGTTTAAAACAAATTTATAAAGAATTCAATTGTACTCAAAATTAAATTTGGAAAGAATTTTATGAAAAAAGTTTTTTGAAATTCCTAGCGGAAGTAGGTCTTTTACTCTTATCGAAGATCATTTTTTTGCAAATATCTCGCAAATAATGTTTTCTAAGCAGGTATATTAAGAGTATAAGAGTATTTAGAACATAATTTTCAATATCTTTTGTATAAAAAAATTTGAAAATGCGGACAAAAGTATTTAGAGCTGGACTTGCATAATTTTTACTTTCTTATACGTAGTATAAGGAAGTATTGTGATGATGAAAATTTTCGACCTCGAGATTTTTGCAGATGTCCACGTTTTGAGGTCCCCTGATACCAAAAAAGTGGTTTTTAAAAAATGTCTGTTCGTCTGTGTGTCTGTCTGTCTGTGTGTGACCACGATAGCGGTCAAACCACTGTAGATATCAATTCCAAATTTTGTATTTACGTGTATAATCTGCCTCTTGAGAACTGATTAGATTTTGAGCAAGATCGGCAGACCGGAAGTAGTAGTTTACTTCAGTGAAAAAATCGAAATTTGCAAATATTTCGTCAATTACTAAGTTTAAACAAATTTATAAAGAATTCATATGTACTTAGAATTAAGTTTGAAACAAATTGTCTTAAAAAAGTTTTTCGAAATTCCAACCGGAAGTAGGTCTTTTACTCTTATCGAAAATCAGGTTTTTGCGAATATCTCGCAAATCATGCTTTTAAGACAAATATACGTTACGAATATAAAAGTATTTAAAACATCATTTTCAATATATTTTATATAAAAAAAATTTCAAAATTCAGACCGGAAGTACCACTTTTACTCTTATCGAATAGCGATTTTTTGCAAATATGTCGTAAGTTATGCATTCTATATATATTTATCAAGAGTACAAAAGTATTTAGAGTTAGATATGGAATATTTTTTGTATAAATGAAATTTCAAAATTCGGACCGGAAGTAACACTTTCATACGTATAAGAAAGTCGTGTGGTGGCCACACCTCATTTTTTGTATATGTGAAATTTCAAAATTCGGACCAGAAGTAATACTTTTACTTTTAGCGAGTAGCACTTTGTTCCAAATATCTTGCAAAGTATGTATTCTATCGAGATTTATTAAGAGAATACAAGTACATACTTAGAATAGGATTTTGAATAATTTTTGTATAAAAAATTCGTTAAATTGTATAATTTGAAATGCTCATACGTATAAGAAAGTCGTGTGGTGGCCACACGTCATTATTTGTGTCTGAATGCAATTGCAATTTGCGAGACATTTGTAAAAAATGAGGTGTGGCCACCACACGACTTTCTTATACGTATGAAAGTGTTACATGCGATCCGAATTTTGAAATTTTTTTTATACAAAAGATATTGAAAACTATGTTTTAAATACTTTTATACCCGTAACGTACTTGTCTAAAAAGCATGACTTGCGAAATATTCGCAAAACACTGATTTTCGATAAGAGTAAAACACCTACTTCCGGTGGGAATTTCGAAAAATCTTTTTAATAAAATTCTTCTCAAATTTAATTTTAAGTACATATGAATTCTTTATAAATTCGTCTAAACTTAGTAGTTGACGAAATATTGGCAAAATTCAAGTTTTTCACTGAAGTAAACTACTACTTCCGGTCGGCATAATTTGCTGAAATTCTAATCAGTTCTCAAGAGGGAGATTATACACGTAAATTCAAAATTTGGAATTGATATCTCCAGCGGTTTGACCGCTATCGTGGTCACACACAGACAGACAGACACACAGACACACAGACACACAGACATTTTTTAAAAACAACTTTTTCGGTATCAGGGGACCTCAAAACGTGGACATCTGCAAAAATCTCGAGGTCGAAAATTTTCATCATTACAATACTTCCTTATACTACGTATAAGAAAGTAAAACTGTGTCACTAAGATAAGACCTACTTCCGGTAGGAATTTCGATAAAGTTTTTCAATAAAATCTTTTTAAAATTCACTTTTGAGTACATTTGATACAGTCATAGCGAAACATGTCATATAAAGGGTGTCTCAACGGGAGGTTTGTTTTTGAAGTTGCAATTAAACACATTAGATTGTTGAAAATTGTCAATGTTTTTAATTCATGATAAAGTACAGACATGGACATTACACGTGGAACACAATATCTGATAAGTGGCCGCCGCGACTACGTGGACAGATGTCCATTCTGTTGACGAAATTTTGTATGACTCTTGCACACAATTGCGGCACCATCTCAGCAAACGCGTTTCGAATCGCGTATTTCAGCTCTTGAAGTGTTTGAGGATTGTTAGCATAAACCTTTCCTTTCAAAAATCCCCAAACAATCCATCGGCGTGATATCGCACGATCTTGGTGGCCAATTTTGATCGCCATGACGAGAAATTACACGGCCTGGAAACCTTGTGCGCAATAACTCAACTGTTTGGTTCGCTGTGTGGCTGGTGGCACCATGTTGCTGAAACCAGAAGTTATCCACATCCATACCATCCAACTCAGCCCACAAAAAATTGGCTATCATGTCACGATAACGATCACCAGTGACGGTTACCGCGGCACCAGCAGCGTTTTCAAAAAAAAATGGTCCAATTACACCGCCGGCCCGAAATTCGCACCAAACAGTGACTCTTGGTGGGTGCATAGGTTGTTCTTCAATCACACGATGATTCTCAGCGCCCCAAGTTCTGCAATTTTGTTTGTTAACGTAACCATTAAGTTGAAAATGCGCTTCATCACTGAATACGATTTGTGCTGCAAAATCGGGATTATCCTGTTGCATCGATAACACCCAATTGCAGAACTCACGGCGCTGTCCATGGTCGGCTGGTTTCAATGTCTGCGTCAATTGGACCTTGTATGCGTGTACGTGCAAATCGTTGGTCAAAATACGCTGCACAGTACTTCTGGAAAGGTCTAATTGCTGTGCACGACGACGAATCGAGGTGCGCGCATCATCGGCCACATTTTCTACCACTGCGGCTATGTTTTCAGCCGAACGACCGCTACGAGGACGCAGGGCTGTTTTTACGTCTGCCACAGAACCAGTGCGTTCAAACTTTTCAATTAATTTCGTAATCGCGGTCTTACTTGGGCGATTATGAATACCAAAATGATCACATAAATTGCGAAACGTACCCACGATAGATTCTCCATTTTGGTAATAGGAAATGTCAAGACTTCACAATGCTAACTGTCAAATCTAAGCGCTGTAGTACCAACTTAACCATATTTCGCGCGAATTTCAAAAACAAACCTCCCGTTGAGACACCCTTTACTTTGTAATAAGTTGTTTTAATATACTGGATTTCTTGTAAATTGTGTTTTACTCCGTCTACTATTATTAATTACATACATTTGAATTGTTTATAAATTTGTTTAAACATTGTAGTTGACGAAATGGTAATTGGTAAATAAATAAATTGATTTTTGCACTGAGTAAACTACTACTTCCGGTCTACCGATTTTATTGAAAATCCTAGTCAGAAATCAAGAGGGATATTATACTCGTAAATATAAAGTTTGGTATTTAGCGATCTATACCAAACTTTAGCCGTTTGGTCACTCTAGTGGTCACACACAGACTTTTTTAAAAAGCTACATTTTCGGTATCAGGGGACTTTAAAACGTGGACATTTGCAAAAATCTTGAGGTTGAAAATTTTCATCACAATACTTCCTTACATTACGTATAGGAAAGTAAAGGCAGACTCACATTACTGGGATAAAAGGATTATTATCTGAGACGAAGTTGTTCAAGTGCGGAATTTACATTAGCTGAAATAAAAACTAAAATTATATTATTTAAGAATACGATACTTAGTAACTGAAAACAACAAATCAAAATAAATGTTGCATTACTTATAAATTTGAATATATTATACCCAATGTTTGTTTCTCAACGTGCATTTTAGTTTCAGTGTTTTCTATACATATTAATTAAGATGCAATAAATTTTGCGAAAATATCCTTCGGATCACTTGCAGTAGCATGCATATCTGATGTTACTTTCTTATACGTAGTATAAGGAAGTATTGTGATGATGAAAATTTTCGACCTCGAGATTTTTGCAGATGTCCACGTTTTGAGGTCCCCTGATACCAAAAAAGTGGTTTTTAAAAAATGTCTGTGTGTCTGTGTGTCTGTCTGTCTGTGTGTGACCACGATAGCGGTCAAACCACTGTAGATATCAATTCCAAATTTTGCATTTACGTGTGTAATCTGCCTCTTGAGAACTGATTAGATTTTGAGCAAAATCGGCAGACCGGAAGTAGTAGTTTACTTCAGTGAAATAATCGAAATTTGCAAATATTTCGTCAATTACTAAGTTTAAATAAATTTATAAAGAATTCATATGTACTTAGAATTAACTTTGAAACAAATTGTCTTAAAAAAGTTTTTCGAAATTCCTACCGGAAGTAGGTCTTTTACTCTTATCGAAAATCAGTTTTTTGCGAATATCTCGCAAATCATGCTTTTAAGACAAGTACGTTACGAGTATAAAAGTATTTAAAACATAATTTTCAATATCTTTTATATAAAAAAAAATTCAAAATTCAGACCGGAAGTACCACTTTTACTCCTATCGAATAGCGATTTTTTGCAAATATGTCGTAAGTTATGCATTCTACATATATTTATCAAGAGTACAAAAGTATTTAGAGTTGGATATGGAATATTTTTTGTATAAATGAAATTTCAAAATCCGGACCGGAAGTAACACTTTCATACGTATAAGAAAGTCGTGTGGTGGCCACACCTCATTTTTTTTAATAGATTTCTAAATAGGTATAATCATCTTCTTTTCTTTTGCGATGTGATACTGGCGCATGTGTTAGCTTCTGTGGTTTGTTAATATAGCCGGGACGCGGAACAATATCATCCTTAGCATTGCTAAATAATCTTGAAGCAGTATCCGACTAAAACTACGTAACATGTTATGCAAAATAAAACAATTACATATAGCATACGAGGAATGTTCTCTTTCCGCTGAGTCTATCTATAGTAGGCGATGATACTTTGCGCAAATTTTGTATAACAATTTCAATTAGTTGTTTACAAGTTTAGTTATGTCGACTGTTGTCAGATATACCTGATTGTTTGTAAATTATATTAGTTTCAAGTACTCCTTTCGCCAATAAATCATGGAACTGAACAAGGAACATTATCGAGCGGTGATTTTTTAAAATTTCAAGCGTAAGGAACAAGCGTGGTAACAAATCATGTTGCTTCGCTACCGTAAAACCGTGGTACAATGAATTACAACGCGGTCGACTTTCCTTAATTGACAGTTTTCGAGTTCCTAAGCCAAAAACGGCACTTACAGAAAAAAAATTGCTCTTATTTGGAACATGATTGTAGAAGACGGGCGCATACTACTGTCAGAAGCATTCAAGCAATTTTAAAGATTAGTGTGAAAGCAATTAACATTATTTTAGACAAACATTTGAAGGTCCGTGAGTTGTGTTCGCGGTGGATTCCTCACAACTTAACTTCAATTCAAAAAGAAGACCGTGTAAGATGGTACAATTCTACACTAGATCGTTTTACCCGTGGCTCGTCTCATTTGATGTACAACATCTCATAGGTGATGAAACATGGGTATACTGCTATGATCCCCCCCCCCCCAAAAACCAATCGACAGTTTGGGTTTTTGAGAGAGAGTCAGTGCCAACAAAAGTTGTTCATGAAAAAAGTCGAAACAAAAGATGGTCGCCACATATTTTGGAATTTCTGGGCATCTTTCCACTGTAGCACTGGAGGATAGACGTACTGTTTATTCAGAATGGTACACTACAGTTTGTTTGCCTCAGGTTCTCCAAAATGTTCGCAAAAAACATCCAAGAGGAAGGATCACCTAGCATCAAGATAACGCTCGGGCCCACATTGCCGCTCGAACAACTGAGTATTTGAATGCCCAAAACATAGAAATAATGGGTCATTGGCCGTATAGTCCAGACCTAGCACCTAATTACTTCTTCTTATTTCTGCGGGCAAAAGATAAATTACGGGGTTTACGTTTTACATCGGCCGATGAAGCTGTTGATGCCTTTAAAAATGAAATAAACACACAACGGCCAGAAGATTGGAGAAAATGTTTCAAGATTAGTTTTCACGAATGCAAAAATACATTGACTGTGGAGAAGAATACTTTGAAAAGGTATTAATAAATGTTTTTTGTAAATAAATTGTGTTTTACTCTACCAGGCTCAACGGAAAGAGAACAGCCCTCGTATTACATACAATATTTTATTGTCTGGCTTGCTTGAGTGGATTCATCAATTTCAATCGAAGTTCCTTCATCAATCCTATCAACTGCATTTCGGGGAAGTGAATGGTCTAAAATAAACAATATGGATTAAAAATACCGCAATGTAAGATATCCTATTTGTAAACATAGGAATAAAACAATTCAAATGAGTATAACGTACATAATCTCCTGATCCGCTTTTACTTTGCGGTATTCGGCTGAAAATTCGTACTCAAGGAATTTATTTTTAGTTTTTATTCAAGTTAAGGTAATTCCTCGCTTATATAGTTCCATCCCAGCTTGTATTCTCTCTAATTCAATAGTGTGGGTATATTCTTTGCTTCTTACAACATATAAACACGGTATATTCCGATACATATCTATTAATTCAGTGACTTGTTCCCTTATCGAGGAAATACTGTAATTGAATGATTATTATTATGATCATAGTTATATAAAGTTGTATTTATAAATACAAGTACCTTAAGCCAATATGAAGTATAAAGCTATTAATTATTAGAACACTACTGTTTTCTATGAAATAAACACCGAAAAAAATTATATTGTACAATTAATAATGAGAGACACTCTTCTAAGACTGAATAATGTTCTATATCTTGTGTTGTGGCTGGGTGTCGAAAGTCTTCATCCTGTTGTCTTTGTTGGACATTTATGCGTGGATGGTAAAGGATGTCGGGTAGGGGTATTTGTGTTTGGTAGTGGTTTGATGTGTTAAATATTTTAAAGAATGAGGCATTTCTTGTTATCGTGTTGGTGTGTCTTTTAGCTGTGATCTGGTACCTTCGATTCTTATTATCTCGTACGGCACTGGATCATATGCTGGAGTTAAGGAGTTCTTCTTCTGCTGTTTACATAGCACTAGATCTTTGATTTTAAAATTGTGTGGTTTTGTTCTGCGCTTTAGGTTTGCTTTCTCGTTCCATCTCCTTCTTTTCTCTTCATCTTTTGTGCTTTTTGAGCTTTCTGTGTCTATGCTAGGTAGATGTGTGTTAACCGTGCGACCAAACATTAAATTGAACGGGGGATGTCCTGTTGATTGGTGCGGTGCACTTCTGTAACTGAATAGAAAATCTTGTAGTTGTGAGCTGAAGTTGTTTGTCTCTAAGTGTGCACATATCAGTGATCTTTTCAGTGTTTTCACAAATCTTTCTGCTACACCGTTTGCTTCTGGCCACATTGGGGTAATCTTCGTGTGTTTTATTCCGCGGATGTTTAGGTATTCTGAAAACTGATGGCTGTTGAAGGGTGGTCCATTATCAGTCTTTATTCTTTTTGCTAGACCAAATGTTGAAAATATCCTCGATAATACATTTTCCGTAGCTTCAAAGTTTGTAGATGGTACTACTTCTGCGAATAGAAATCTGGAATATTCGTCTATGATTAGCAAAATATACTTTCCATTTGGAAAAGGTCCTGCAAAGTCCATATCTAATTGTTCGAATGGTATTGTTGGAAGGGTTCCTGTAGTTATAGGATCTCTGTGGTGTGTTGGTATTGTTGCTTGACATGCTGGGCAGTGTTTTATTAATTTCTCGACTTTTTCATTCATGTTTGGGAACCATATTTTTGATCTGAGGAGTTCTTAAACTTTTGTTATTCCTAAATGTCCTTTGTGTGCAAGTTTCATCGCTCTCTCCTGGAGTGTTGATGGCATGATGATTCTGCGGCTTTTTAATAGCACTCCTTTGTGTTCTGTAATTTCATCTCTTATGTTTTTATATGAGGTTAACTTGTTTTCATTCCACATGTTTCTGTTTCTTAGCGCTTTTCTAAGTAACTGTAACGTTTCGTCTTTTCCTGTTTCTTCTTGTACTTCTTCCAGTGTTATTGAAGCGTATGTGTTGTTGTTAACGATGAAGTTTACATACTGCTCAATTTTATCTACTTTGGGCGTTTCACTGTGAACGTATAAGGTTGTATTCTTAAACATAACCTCTCAATTCTTAAGCTAGGTGACGATCTTGGGTTTTGAAGGATGTGTACAAGTGGCTTGTGATCGGTAAATAGTTCGAAATTTGTTCCGTACAAATGTATGTGGAAGTGTTGTATGGCCCATGTTACTGCTAGTGTTTCTTTTTCTATCTGGCTGTATCGTTGTTCTACTTTGGTTAGTGCTCGGCTTGCATATGCAACAATTTCTGGTTCTGACGTATTAGGATTGCACTGGGACAGTATTGCTCCTAGTCCATGTGGTCCTGCATCTACATGTAGTTTCGTTTGTTTGTTTACGTCGAAGTATGCTAGCTTGGTTACATCTAGTAGATCTTGTTTTAACTGCTTGAATGCTTTTTCGTGTTTATTTTCCCATTTGAATTTGTTCTCTTTTAAGATTAATTCTCTGAGTTCCTTTGTTCTGCTTGCTGTGTTTGGAAGAAACTTTCCTACAAAGTTGATCATACCTAATAAACTTCTTACTTCTGATTGGTTTGTTGGTGTTTTCAGATTTAGGAATGTTTTCACTGATTGTTTACTTTTATCTTTGTTCCTTTTGTCTTTTATCCTCGTCGCCAAATTTTAATGTTCTGATATAAATAAAAATGCCCTGTTTTTGTTTTATTTCTATTTATAACACTTTAATTAATATAACTTTAATATACATCATATTGCGTTTGTTTTGTTCTGCTACAACTTTTAACTAACTGTCAATCTCGTGTCTGTGTGTGTGTTAAGATCTTTTGTTTAGAGGTGTGTTTGTGTGTGTGTTACTTTAGAGGTGTGCATGTGTTCAGATTACTACAACGATCATAAAGCATGTATACGAATACTTACCCAGAGTCCTTCTGGTGCTTGACATATGCCGTTTTATTGCTGTAATTTTATTTTTATCGTGACGTTTTGAAGCACATGTTGAAATGAATTGGGGTGTATCAAATATAATACGCATTCAGATCTTAGACCGTGTAACATATTTAAGTACATGATCTAAAGTTCATACGACATAACGAGAAAATGAAAGTAAGTATCAATAAACGTAACCAATAAATTTATGTCTGTCTTGTCCACCGTTACCCTAGACGCCCACATTGCACGCAGAAAATGTGCGAAAACGGTGATGGAAATAGAACATGGTCTATTTTAATTGTATAAGAAAAAAATTTATACATTTTACGTCAATAATGTGTATGACAAAATATACTTTTACATTAAAATTGACCGTTACAAGTGTATCTTACGCTTTACCAAAGTGGCAAACTGGAGATGTTTTTCTTCATCTGTTCTAGGTATTAGCAGAGATACACCCAAATATTTACCTAATAAAATAAATATCACCTTATAATTACATTACGTATGTTAAAGCAGATTAGTTTATGTTGATAATTTTTAAAATCAGTGATATTAATCCCTTAAACTTCACTTATGGGATTATTATATTATTATACTTATTTTTTAAAAAAATGTATTTTGCAATAGGTATTAGACTTGTGTACTAATACAGATTGACAGAAGAATTCCAAAAGATTGACTGTCTGGCGTATATAATATTCTACACTTATCGGTAAATACTTTGTCTAGAAATGTATGATATTGGCCCTGATTAAATGGTATTTCTTCTTGCATATATAAGGCATAATTAATGTAATTTATGCTATCAGGCTTAAAAGATACATGTTTCAAAGGCCAATAATAAAGTAAATAAATACTAAGCAATTATGCAAGGAAAGTCAGCTTATGTCAAAATGTCAACTTAGAGTAACTTACGTATCTACATTTCTCAAACCAGTTTATGGAAAAAGCCGCACATGGAAATATAGACAACCTTTTTGAATGTCTCTGAATTAAGATCTTTAAAATTTAATTTCTCTTATTTAATTAACTACTTTATTGTGTGCAGTAGGATGGCCTCATTTTTCTTAAAAACTAACTTATAATAATGAAGTTTGAAAGGTAATTGATAATTATTTAATAATAATGTTCTATTTAACATGAACAGGTTTATAAATAAACGAAATTAATTGTCCGTTTTTCACTCTTATACGACAATTTTACTTTTTGCGAGAAAGAAAGTTTGAAGTATCTAATTGTAATATACCAGACACATACAATTATCGATTTCTAATGTGCAATTTAGAGATTACTAAAATATTTCAAAAACTGTAGGTTTTAGGCATATACAAGGTGTCTCTAAAAGGTCTTTAAACAACTCTACCACGTATTTTTCGGACCAAAATAAACCGATTTAGCAAAACTTGGCTTAGTGAAAGTTGCTTAGTTTGTGCGCAATACGGTCCTGAAGTTGCAGTTGGAAAATTGTTTTTTTGTTATAAATTTGAAACGGCTGGAGCGATTGCGCTAAATTTTGTCACGTTTACATAGTTTTATGAGTCAAGAAATTCTGTATCAAAATTGTGATAGTAATCAATCCATAGGCGGAGAACCTGCGTTTATAAATATTAAAACATTTCCATTTTCTACGCCAATGGATAAAAAAAGAGTTTGTCTATAAAATTTTAGATTAAGTGTCTTAAGTACAAGAAAAAAGGTACTCTTGGTAAGACTCGAAAAATTGCATCGTTTTCTCAAAAATCGCATTTTAAGAATTGTTAACAATTTTTTTATATGTTTTCTTTTTTAATAAATACGGAACGACCAATACCAAATAGGTCAAAACAAATAGGCACTAGTTAATAAAAAAGATATTCTGTTTATTTCGTCAATTAATACAAAGATGCTATTTTTTTAATAATGTTTTTTCATATAAATTCCAATTGTGTTCTGGTTGGTGGACAACAGAGAATTATTAACAATTAAACAATGAAATAATGAAAATGAAACAATGATTTTAAAAAAAAAAAAGAAAAGATATTATAAAAGGTGTTCAAAATGTCTACCATTTTCGTGAATACAAAGGTCTATTCGCCGGAGGAAATTAAATTGAACCCTTTGCAAAACTTCTACATCACCTCTGAGATTATTGGTTGCTTCTTGAATACGTTGCCACAATTCTTCTTCATTATTTACAGGTAAACAATGGATTTCTGGTGTCCCCAAAAAAAAATAATCCAGAGGATTCAGATCTGGACTTCGAGGTGCCCATTGTACAGGGCTTCTCCAGTTAATCTTTGCGGTAGTCTGACAGGTCCAATAATAAAATTTCCGATTATTCCAGCCCATACATTCATTTTAAATTCATGTTGAAAATGGTTAATTTTAATGGCATGTGGATTTTCCTCTGCATAAACATGTTCATTATGAAAGTTCGTTATCCCTCTTCTTGTAAAACAAGCTTCGTCGGTAAATAAGATTTTTTTGCAAAAGTTTAAATTTCTTGCTCTTTTATGTTCAATAAACCGGCAAAAATTTAGGCGCCTTTCAGGATCTTGAAGTAAGAGGTCTTGAACTCGAATCTTATGGTATGGATGTAATAATTGTTCTCTAATTACTCTATTGACCACATCTTTAGATACTGCAATTTCTCTAGGTATTCGTCTAACGCTCAGTTCCGGATCTTCTTGAACACGGTCTAAAATTTCTTCTTCTACTTCAGGTTGCCTCACAAAGCGCTGCCTGCCATAGTTTGCTGTTACAGGAGCTAAGCGACCGGTTTCTCGAAGGCGTCTCTCTACTGCGGCAAACGTTGGATGACTTGGAACACGACGATTTGGAAAACGTTCCGTCTAACACTCTCGGCACAATTGCCTTGACAATATCCATATACTAATAACATATCGATATATTCTTCGTTGGTGTATTGAACAGCCATGACAAAACGAAAATAAAAGTAATGATGGAAAACACTTTTGAAAATCCAGAAAAGTCGTTGTCAAATATTCAAATAGTCATAACTATGGAAACCAACAATAACAACTAAATACAAACATATGTATTTTACAAAACGCAGGGCACAAGTGGAATTCTTAAAACAAAAAAAAACATCAAAAAAATAGCATTTTTTGCATCAATTGTCGAGATAAATAGAATATCTTTTTTGTAAACCATATAATACAAACATATGTATTTTACAAAACGCAGGGCACAAGTGGAATTCTTAAAACAAAAAAAAAACATCAAAAAAATAGGATTTTTTGCATCAATTGTCGAGATAAATAGAATATCTTTTTTGTAAACCAGTGCCTTTTTGTTTTAACCTATCTGGTATTGGCCGTTCTGTATTTTTTTAAAAAGAAAACATTTTACAAAAAAAAAATATCAATTCAAAAACGACGTAAAAAGACGTGTACATAGTATAAAGAGACGTCTAAACGGCCTAAGACAGGTATACACGGCTTAAAGATACATGTACATGGAGCACACAGTATGCGCTGCCGTCCTCTAGTTAATGTTCTCAAATCTTAAAATGCGATTTTTGAGAAAACGATGCAATTTTTCGAGTCTTACCAAGAGTACCTTTTTTCTTGTACTTAAGACACTTAATCTAAATTTTATAGACAAACTCTTTTTTATCCATTGGCGTAGAAAATGGAAATGTTTTAATATTTATAAACGCAGGTTCTCCGCCTATGGATTGATTACTATCACAATTTTGATACAGAATTTCTTGACTATGTAAACTATGTAAACGTGACAAAATTTCAATCGCTCCAGCCGTTTCAAATTTATAACAAAAAAACAATTTTCCAACTGCAACTTCAGGACCGTATTGCGCACAAACTAAGCAACTTTGACTAAGCCAAGTTTTGCTAAATCGGTTTATTTTGGTCCGAAAAATACGTGGTAGAGTTGTTTAAAGACCTTTTAGAGACATCCTGTATATACATCTCCGCGGGGAAAGCCTACCTATGTGAAGATATTTCGAAGCGGTTTTTTTCCTGATAGCCACTTATTAGGAGCACCTTTTAAAATTATGTTCTTTTATACAGAGTATTCCATAACTTGGTGGCTGACCATAGTTATAGTTTTTAAAATGGACCACTACGTATATTACTACACTTTTGTATTTCCCGTATAAAAAGCTATAAGAAAGTATAGGCCTGAAATTTAAGGTTTTCGATTTATTACCATTTTTCTGAAAAATTCTATGTTTTTGTAAAATTATATTTCTCGAAAATGACGTACTAGATGAACACAATTTTTGCGTTGTTCATAATAAAAGGTCCTAATATAAACATATTTTATTTTTTTGCAACTACTAATAGAATTTGCAGAAAACTGGATTAAAGTTTCATGACATATTTTTGTCAAAAACTGGATTTTTTCAAGTGGAATAGCCGATATATCGGTTCATTTTTGAATTGCTTTCTAAATTTCGCACCAAAAATATATAAGACGTTAATATTTTAAAAGTTACCATTACTGAACTATTGTCGTTTTCTTATATACTTTTGCCAACTTTATGTTTTTTATTTTAATTTTGTACTGAAGGAATGTAAAAGAAATTATTTATTAGCCCAAAGAGTTTACCAGCAGCGTTACCCTGAGAGAAATTGTCCCAAAACAGATGCCTTTAGAAGAGTAATGGATGCTTTCATTACTACTGGTAGTATTGCTAATTCAAAACCAAGGAAACCTAAATATGTGATTAATGATGAAAATCAATTAAGAATTCTTATGGCAACAATAGGTAATTCATACGTCAGTACCCATGAAAGAAGTCATTTGCTGGATATTAGCCAAACCATCGTTGCAAGGACTTTGAAATGAAATAAATATAATCCTTAATGAATACATTTAAATTGTATTGAGTTACGCACCCATCATTTTAAAACTAGAAAGTGCTCTGCCAATGGGCAGTAATTAGAATGAATACCTGGGAAATTCTTTTTGATAGTGTGTTATTTGCAGATGAAGCTAGTTTCCATAAAAACGGAACAGTTAACAAAATTTTCATTACTATTCAAATGAAAACCCTTACTTCATTAATAAATAGATCATCAGCATAGGTGGAGCATAAATGAATTGGGAAGTATTCTTGGTGACTGGATGATAGACCTGCATTTATTTGAATGCAGTATTAACGGGGATGCTTATGAGTTATTTCTTTAAGCATTTAGGGGAATTATTAGATGATGTTCCGCTAAATTTACGAAGAGATGTAGATGCAGCAAGACGGCGAATCCATTCTATGCTACAGACACGAAATATTTTTTCAGCGCAGTGGCTAGTCCATGGAGGCCCTATTGACTAGCCTGCTGGGTCTTCGGGCATCACAATATTGGTTTCTTTTTATAAGGATCTGTAAAAGAGCAAATATACAGTACACCTGTAACCACAAAAGAAATTATGAGGGAACACATTGGACAATATTTATAAGTATAAGTATTCAACGCCTTATTAATGTCGATTTATCATTTCGGAAGCATGTTCAGAAACTTTTAAAAGTGAATTTGAACACTTTTAATTTTTACCAATTTTAATGTTCACGTTTATTGTTTTTTAAAATTTCTGTTCCACTAATTACTCATTCATTAACGTAACAGTTCCTGTTTCTACACCTACTAAAATCAAGTTATTATTTTTTTTGTTTGCTTTTAAAATTTGTTTATTCTGCCATATATATTCTACATATTCTTTGAACTATATTGCTGTATTATCAATAAGATACATATATCCAATTTTTTTGTCATTACCCCAATACATACAAAAATCATATCTCTAAGCTTGTTTTTAGAGAAATTCATTATAAAATCAGGCTTGACAACTGAAAAGCAACTTATTAAATGTCATCCATTCAATTGTCAATTTCGCGGCAAATATTATGGGTACCGTATTCAAACAAAAAACATAGAGTTGGCAAATTTAAATCAGAAACCGACAATAGCTCGGTAATGATCATAAATAATAACGTCTTACTTGTTTTGGTGCAAAAATTTAGTACGCAATCCAAAAATGAACTGATATACAGGTGTTCCATTTAAAAAAAAATCACATTCAGACTAGAATATGTCATATAACTTTAATCCAGTTATTTGCAAAATCAATTAGTAACTGCAAAAAAAACGTTCGTATTAAGACTTTTTAGTATGAACAACTCTACCAAAAATTGTGTCCATCTAATGCGTGGTTTTCGAGAAATATAATTTTATAAAAACATTGCATTTTTCAGAAAAATGGTAATAAGTGGAAAACCTTAAATTTTGGGCCTATACCATTTTATAACTTTTTGACTAAGAATTATACGGGGAATTCAAAAATGTAATAATATATAGGGTGTTCCATTTAAAAAAAAACTATAACTATGGTCAGCCACCAAGTTATGGAGCACTCTGTATAATACAAAATAATTTTAAAAGTGCTCCTAATAAGTGGCTATCATTGGAAGAAAACTGCTTCGAAATATCTTTTCTCATAAAGTCACAATCTACCGTCCCCGCGGAGATGACTCACCCTGAATATACCATAAGACCGCGTGCGTCTGCATTATCGCGATACCTGTAGAGTAAGCGAAACAGATAGAGATGTCTGTGTATTAGAACGGTAAACAAGTGGACGCAGTGTTATACTGGATTACAACAGAGCTAGTATTTCGCATATGCCTATGATGCACTCGTATTTGTCCAAAAAATCTACATTTATACGGTGTAGTCGGGCAGTCGCATTCGCCGTGCGTCGCTTCCACATATGGGCGGCAGTTCGAGTTTTATTATTGCTTAAGAATAACATTTTTTTTAGCTAATTACAGGTTAATTGCAATGTTGAATTACAATTCTGTTTTAAGAAGTAAATATTTTATGTTTCAGTATTTTATTATAGTTGAGTTTTTAGATTATAATATTTGTTGATAAATATTATTTTAGTTAAGAAGTTTTTTTTATTTTAAAGTCTAGGAGTTATTTATTATTTATTTTTGCTCTTTTATGTTGTTTATGAAGCTGTGATGAGTTACTTCACTGACATATTATCAGTGATTATCTGATGCTTCAAACAACTACAAATAATTACTTACAACGGGAACGCAATACCTATTACACTGCTTTTCACTTGATTTGCCTACGAATACATTTATACGTATAACTTATACGCCCGCTGTCTGTGTGGCAATTCAAGTTGGCACGCCCATTTATAGTCGACCAGTAGTTACTAATACATGCATCGCGCTATGAACGGCGGCCACACGGTATATCATTTATAATACTACCACAATACTACTATGATGCTGTATCTTCATAAAGTATAATTTTTCGTAAAATCTAAAAGAGATGGAAAATGTGACGTAGTCTATTTTGCGCATGCGTTAAATCAAAATGTCTACTTGGTAATATCGGAAATGACAAATTAATACGAGACATATATATAACCTCTCATTTAAATTCACTGCTATAACTATGATGTAACCGAAATATACCCAAAGTTGTTTTTTGTTGAATTCGGCATTTGGGAAGGTGTAGACGTCAAGCGTTCATCATTGACTTTGTAGACATTTCCACATAAAATACGATGTACGAGGTAGGCGCCATAAATTCTCGGCCTAATATACAAATAAGAAACTTGGAACAATATAAGAATTTTTATTTTGCAATGTAATCTCCCGTAACTTCTATACATTTATTACAACGATTAATTAATAATTCGATACCCTTGTAAACTTGCAACTCACTGTCGTCCTTAAACTAGGTACGTCCCCTAAGGTTTTTTTTAAATTACAAAACAAAACAAAAGTAGAAGGAGCCATGCCATATCCGGACTATATAATGGATGTTCAAATTCTTGAAGCCGCATTCGCGGAAGGCAGCTTGTGAAATGGCGGCACTATGGACGTGAGCATTGTCGTGCAAACACTGCACACCTTTTGTCAATTTTCCACGACGTTTTGCACGTATACTGTCCCTTAATTTATGCAATAAAGACGCATAATATGTGCCGTTCACACTTGCATTGTGCTCTTTAAAGTCAATTAGCAAAATGCCCTCATAATCCCAGAATACTGTGGCCATCACCTTCTTCGTTGATTGAACGACTTTAGCCTTTCTGGGACGAGGTTTATCAGGTCGCCGCCATTCCATGGACTCCCTTCTCGATAGAGGATCGTAAAACAGAACCATTGTTTCATCCCCGTGACAATGGACTCCAAAATCGATTTTGGGTCTTCACACATGTTTAAAAACGACAGCGTACATTCGACTCGACGTTCACGTTGGAGAGCAGAAAGAAGTCGCGGTACCCATCTAGCATTAATTTTATTCATACCCAAATGGTCATGGAGAATTCGGCGAACACTTGTTTCGGAAATGTTTGATATCACTGCTACTTCCTTCACTTTCAAACGGCGATCTTCTAGCACTAAATGTTCAATAATTGAAATTTGTTGAGGCGTTATCACTTCAATTGGTCGACCCGACCGATCAGCATCTTCCAGGGATTCTGGTCCCAAACGGAAACATTTTGCCCATTTTTTTACAGGTGAATACGAAGGAGATGAATCACCGTAAACGCCGTCTAAACGTTGTTCAATGTGATAAGGTGTATGCCCTTCTTTTGTTAAAAATTTAATGACCGCGGAGTACCCAATTTTCGTTACTTCAGACATTTTCGTGCGCTAGTCAGGTTGGACGACTGGTTACGAAAAACTAGTAGGCTTCACACCGTCATATTTATAGTGCACACCTCGCGTATATGCATGCATGACGTGACGGAGTTTGAACACGTTTGAATCTGTATAAGCCTGTCAGACTGAGAATTTAAGACGCCTACCTCGTACATAGTACAAAGACAGCGCAGGAAGACACAGACAAATGTTCCAGTAGATGTAGTAAGATCAAGTTGATACATTTATTCAAAATTATCTGTTGAATTCTATAACTACTCACGAAGAACTAGGATTTCAGTAGGAAACTCATCCTTAATTACATCCTCAAAATTGTTATTAGCTAAGTTTGTAGTACAAGTTTTCAAATCATTGTCACTCAAGCTTTCCAAATCTTTACAATTTAGAAAAGAAAAGACATTGTTGAGTGCACTCTATTCTGCACGCATTTTATCTTTTAATTGGATCAATATTCTGTACCAACGGTGAATATGTGTATAAGTCCACTTTTCGTGAAAAATCAGATATTTGCAGATTTAGATTCGCAGATTCACTCTCTACACCATAGGTTCCCAAAGTGGGCGATAACGCCCCCTTGTGGGCGCTGCAGGTCTAAAGGGGGGCGGTAAGAGACCCAGAAAAAAAATGGGGGCGTTGTGTAAAGGCTTAGGGGGCGATTTGTAATTTCATCTAGAATCTAGGAGGACTCTTAGACACCGACTGAGCTCTCGACTCTCGACTAGGGATGGGCGATAAACATCGATGTTCATTGAACATCGATATTTTAGGATCGATGTTCGAAGAAATATAGTGAACATCGAACTTTTAAGCTTGACAAAATGTATTTACACTAATCACAAAATAAAACAGCGTCCTCTGTTGACAAATACAAAAATGTTTCCAAATTAACAGCTCACATACAGGCTACGAGGATGTAAAATTGTCTACGAATAAAAGAAGTATTTAAATTTCACAGTGCTATATCATATAAATTCGAATATTTCATTTTAGGCTCTTTTAAATATTACTCAGTATAAATATTTAAATAATATATAATTAAATACATAAATTTATAGTACTTTTAATGTGCAGAATAAAAGTTAAATTATGTATGCATGCAGAATAAGTGAAGGAGGTAAACGTATTTTCATAGAAAAAGAAGGGAGATAGACATTACCGATGTATACTTCTTCGGGAAATTCCCTAGTGCGTACAATCATACACGACGATACACGTATTAAATGCAAGATGACACATCAGAAATATAAAACCATATCCATATGTATCTCGGTATTTGCCAGCGTAGTCAAAAAAAAATGCAAGACTATAAAATCCCAAATAAAAATCGTTCTCTTAAAAAGCTTTGATACACGTAAATGTATATATTTTTTAAGTATCAGACGATTTAAGTCATGCGGTTGTTTCATGCGTAATTGCATAATATTGTTTTTTTATATAGTTTTTTTTGAGTAGTTTCTAAAGTTAACTACATATTATAAATGTATATATTTCTTTTATTATTTTTTTTGAATAGTGATATCTTTTATATCATTTTGTTAAGGACGTAAATTAATTAAGTTATAATAAAGTTTTTGTTAAACTGCCAAAAAATAAATCTATAAATATAATTATCGATGTTTAAAAACATCGATGTTTGGTAGTCGATATTTTGCAACCATCGATGTTGATCAACGATGTTAACATCGATGTTTGATATCGATGTTTACCCACCGATGTCCCATCCCTACTCTCGACTACAGCTTGTGAACATCAACTAATATTAATTAAGAGATTGCTCAAACCAACTCGGTTCGATATTTCTCTCTCCGAGTAGTTCATATATCTGTCCTGTTTTATTGAATAAATAAAATAAAAAACATATCAATCGGTCGCTCCGTTTCGAAACGAAAAGAGACACAAACAAACAAATAAAAAGGCAACTGTATCAATCGGCTGGTTCATAGAATACTTGTTCTTACTTGTTGAGTACGATTGAGCGTCGAATGAGATAAACGAGTTTATGCATGTTTGTCTTATTCCTGTCGGTGCGTGCTGCTTATGCAATCCTATATAAACAACGTAATATTTATTTTATTTTCATTTGCGGTTTCGCGCGTAATAGATAAGCAGTACTTAAGTTCAACACTTATACTTACGTATTTCTCAAAACAAAACAATGTCGGAAGTAAAAAAGAAGAGACGGCAATACTGTGCGGAATATATTAAATTCGGATTCATTGAAAATCCTACAAACCCATCGTCGCCTTTGTGCCTTCTATGCCTAAAAACATTTTCGAATGAAGCAATGAAGCCTTCAAGACTTCAAGATCATTTGAATAAAATGCATCCAGATAAGAAAGACAAGAATGTAGCATATTTTCAAGACCTAGAGAAGAAGCATAATACTCGGCCAAGTGTAGCAAAACTCTTTTCGGCGGCTGCTAAGCAAGATGACGACGGACTTCGAGCTTCGTACAACATCTCTTTGTTAATTGCTCAAAAAGGCAAACCACACAACATCGGAGAAGTGTTAATTTTGCCAGCAATAAAGGAAGTAATAACTACTGTGCTTCATAAACCGGCCGCAGATATTATCGGAAAAATTCCTTTGAGTAATAATTCTGTGCAAAGACGAATTGATGAAATGGCCGGAAACATAGAAGAATCATTGTGCAATCATCTGAGGACTAGTCAATTCTCAATTCAGCTCGATGAGTCCACTTTACCAACTAATGAAGCATTGTTGCTGTCTTACGTGAGGTTTATTAAAGATGAGAAAATATGTGAAGAACTATTGTTTGCTAGAAATTTAGAGACCGATACAAAAGGCGAAACCATATTCAATACATTGGAAAAGTTTTGTGATGAGAAAGAGATTCCCTTGAAAAATATTATATCAGTTGCTACGGATGGCGCTCCGGCTATGACAGGGTGCCATAAAGGCTTCATAGCGTACGTAAAAAATAAAATTCCAGATGTCCTTGCTGTACATTGCGTTATTCATAGACAACATTTGGTTGCTAGAAATTTAAGTGAACGACTATTTCAATCACTGCAATATGTCATCAAAGCAGTCAATAAAATCCGTAACTGCTCTTTGAATGATAGATTATTTCATCAGCTTTGTGTTACTAATGACGAAGATTTCAACCGTTTGTTGTTTCATACCGAAGTTCGTTGGCTATCAAGAGGCAATTGTCTGACTCGATTTTACAACCTGTTTGACTCTGTGATAGAGTTTTTGGAAACTAAAGATACAGAATTGCGCAACAAGCTCATTACATCAAAAAATGATATAGCTTACATGACAGACCTGTATAAATTGTTCAACAACATGAATCTCCAACTGCAAGGCGATGAACTAAATTTAATTAAAACAAAAAATGTCGTTGCTGCTTTCGCAGCCAAACTGCTTCTACACAAAAAGAATATGGGCAGACGTGAGTTTCATAATTTTCCGAATTTATCAGTATCCTGCAGTAACGACGACTTGTTTGCCTACTGCCAACATTTGGAAAAGCTCCACATTGACTTCACCGAACGATACCAGGATATTTTGAACTTGGAAATACCAGACTGGGTGTTGGATCCGTTTTCAAATGTCAACACAGCAATATCACCACATCTGGAAGAAGAACTTATAGAATTGACAACGAACGAGGAAATAAAAATCAAGTTCAAAAATGGCTACCAAGAATTTTGGCTACAAAAACCGATCCCGCAATTGTACCCTGGATTGTGGTCAATCATTCAACGATTCTTGATAGCATTCCCATCGTCATATTTGTGTGAACGTGGATTTAGTGCTGTAGCAACGCTGCTTACTAAAAAGAGAAATCGTTTGCATGTTACCGAACGTGGTGACTTGCGGCTGTTCTTGAGTAAATTGGAACCTGATATCAACAAACTTATTAAACAGCATCAGATTCATCCTTCACATTAGTTTTTATATTAGAATCGATTATGTTTGTTTTATTTTGAATTTTGAATAAAAGATACTTTGTCTGAATACTATAAAGTTGCGTTTCAATAATCATTCTCATTGGCAGGTGTAGCCCGTAAAAGTTAACTTGAGACCTGAGCGCCGTTGTGTACTACCTACTACGCTCAGGTCTCAAGTTAACTCATTCATTCTAAACGAGACTTTTACTATAACCCATAGTAAAAGTCTCGTTTAGAATGAATGTTTAATCTCCGCTAATATAGCTCACAATAATTAATTTAATTTGAAGTTATAGTGGTTTTTGAGTAGGTGAAAAAATGGGGGCGCTAAAAAATAATTTATTCTCAAAGTGGGCAGTAGGCAAAATAAGTTTGGGAACCACTGCTCTACACCGTGAATAAGTAGATAACTACGATTCCGTGTATTTTGTGTTGCCAAACTTGAGGGGAATTATTGGGCATCTTGAAATTTACTGTACAAAATTATGTAAGTCGAGTTACCTAATTATAACCGGTTTTTCCTATCGTGGTTGAAGAGGTATATCGAGTTACCTACGTATTCACCAACAAGATGTGGGAATTTGTATCATATGATTTGTCTATAAGTGGGTAATTGATTGAGTTACCTAGTTACTCACCACATTGGAAACTTTATTTTATACGATTTCGCGCGCAGTAAACAGGCTCTAGGTGAGGTTACGTTCAATGTTTCTAAGCTTGTCAGTGTCAAGAGTGTTTGTTGATATTTAATATGAACAATCGTGGTAAGTTATAAGAGAACCTTGCCTTAAATGGTAAAAACAAGGAAAATGTTTTTAACGGTAAGTTTGTGCTCTTACAATTTTACATTATGAATCGGTTAAAATACTTTTTTCATTCGGTAGGTGCAGAGAATATTAACTCAACTGCCAGTTGCTCAAGTAATAATAGCGTTGCTGCTTCTGAACTTAAACCATCCTTTAGTAGCGAAAGTATTGAATCTGATGCAGAGCTTATTAAAGGTACAATCTTGAATATCATAAAATTAGATCTAATTTTCTGACTTCATCTACATGACACCTGTAATAAGAAAACATACAATACACTTTTACTTGAGACGACTAAGACATTTTTATTATTTTGTAGATGCAAAGAATATAATATTTTCAACTGCCACTTTCTCAGATGATAGCATTGCTGATCCTGAATTTCAGCCACCCTCTAGTGAAAGTAGCGAATCTGATGAAGGGCTTATTAAAGGTGAATATAAAATAAGTATTTTAAAATGAGATTTAATTTTGTGGTTTCATCTAAATAACTTGTGATAAAAATAACACAATAAACTATCAATATTACATAAAAACGAAGATATTTGTAGTTTCCAGGCAAGGTACTCCAATCGAGGCAGTCATGGGAACTGAAGTAACTGAGTGTGAAACTGTGACGACAAGTAGTAACGTAAACGTGAAAGAAAACAAACATCAAAATATGGGGCGAACAAGAAAACAAAGGGAAGAGAGTGAAAGGTTAAGGAATACCGGTAAATGTTATGTTCAGAAAAAGGGAAGTTAATAAAAGCAAGAATGATTAAAGATTTGAAGGAATGTCGTATGAAATGTCGTGAGAGGTTCCCAGAAGAGCAACGCAAAAAATGTTTCGAGGAATATTGGAGTCTAGGTAGCCGAGATAGAAGGGCTGCTTATATTGCTTCACTTATAAACATTATGCCTAAAAAAACGGCAAAAATGAATAGCCGAAAACATAGAGAAGTTTCATATAAATATGAAATAATTATGAATAAAACAAAAGAAGCAATACGCAAGAGTTGTTTTTGCGGAACTTTTGGCGAAACAAAGGGTTTTGTTGAGTTGCTTGCTGAAAAGAAGAGAAGATCTTTCTCAGGAATTATCCCAAAAGATTTACGAGGCAAGGCTGCGCCTAAAAATAAGCGAACAAATGAGGAAATTCAGTTAGCAAAAGAGCATATCCTGTCATTTCCTCATTATGAAAGCCACTATTGCAGGAACAGATCTGCTAAAAAATACCTTTCGTCGGATTTATCTATTTCTAAAATGTACGATATGTACAAAGAGACAAATGATAAACCAATTTCGTTAACGTTATACTCAAAATGTTTCCATGACCTTAACTTAGCATTCAAAAAGCCCAAACAGGACACGTGCTTTAAGTGTGATTTGCTGAACAACAGCAACAGCAGGTGCTCGAGAAGAGGAGAGGATTACATTGTTAGAGGAAAGAGAAGCACATCATAAGCTAGCAGAAAATGCATATAGTGCAAAGAAACTTGACAAAGAATCTGCAGTAACTAACGCTAAGATTAAGATATTCGCTTTTGACCTTCAACAATGTCTTCCGACGCCCTACCTAACTAGCAATAAAGTTTTTTACTTGCGACAACTGTGGACTTTTAATTTAACGGTACATGATTTGGCAACGAATGAAGCGACCTGCTACATGTGGGATGAAACAGTTTCTGGCAAAGGTGGAAATCAAATCACTTCGTGTATTTATCGTCTTCTTAAGAGCCTTCCATCTGATGTCGAGGAAGTAGTTTTCTAATCTGACACGTATGGCGGACAGAATAAAAATCAATATGTTGCTTTCATGTTTAACTATGCCGTAAATCAGCTTGGTACCTTCAAATCAATAAACCATAAGTTTTTAGTCAGTGGTCACACACACATGGAGTGTGACAGTGATCACGCCATTATAGAAAAAGCAAAGAAAAAGTCAGGAATAAAAATTAACCATCCGAATGACTGGTACCAGTTGGTTAGATCCTGCAGAAAGAAGAAACCCTTTAAAGTGGTTATTATGGAAAAAGAACATTTCTTTGACTTTAGTAGTGCAGTCAAGAGCTTATTTGCGTCAAAAAAATTAATACAAATGGTGAAAAATTCCTATGGCAGCCTGTGCAATGGGTACAATATTCTGGTGAATTGGGGGTTATAAAATACAAGACTACTTTGGAAAATGATGAGACATTCAAAATACTCAATTTACGAAAACGAGGCAAGCAAGCGTTTCCTCCTTCTTTACCCCTTGTAAGTGAACATCCATTTCCAATCAGCAGAAAGAAGAAGGATAACTTACTTGAATTGCTGCCTCTCATTGACAAAGTTTTTAGGGATTTTTATAGGAATCTATCTACCAAAGAGGGCATTGTGGATGAAGATCCTGATCTTCTTGAAGCCGATCCCGATGAATCATGATTTTCTTCTAAAAATTTAAGTCAACAAATCTTTTTTATTTGTACACTTGAAGCTACATAGTAATAGAGCATTTCAAAGTTGATTAATAGCTGTTTTATTATATCGTGAGAAATTATGTAGGAACAATCACTGTGAATAATTAGGTAACTCGCACTAAAATCAAATCTAAAGCAAGAAAAGGCCACTTCAGTGGTTAATACTGAATTTCGCCCTTTGCAGGTGTCTGTTCTATTTCGTTGCCATGAAGTTACATGAAAATGTAACCTTTACAGTGGTTTCCCGATTTTACGGAACCTGACAAACTTTAACTTGGCTTTTCTGAAAATTTATAATTTTTGAGTTACCAATATATTCACGGTTGGTACAGATATATCACATCGATTACTTCGTTCATACTATGGTAAAAACTTTCTTCTACAGAGAAACTTATTCCTTCATCTTGCGCAATCTCTCCGCGCATTATTTGCCTTTTTGGGATTCTGCGGTTTTCTATAGTTGGTTCTACTTCAATATGTCAACCATGACCTTTTACTCTTTTATTATTTGGCAACACCTTATACCAAAGAGAAGGATTAAGATGTCTCTTATATCAAAGAGAAGGAGTAAGATGTCGTTTATCTCTCTGTTGATTTAAAATCAAGGGACTGAGGAAATGTTTCAGCTAGCTTGACTGATTCAGTACATAAAAAAACACGATTTTGGTGGCTCAGAAGGATCAATTCTTGTTTTCTCGCCTTCCGTATAGCCTTGACTGCCTTTTCCCGCTACCCTATCACTATCAGTCCAAGGCCACTCTCCTCTCTCCTACCTACCTGCTTGTTTTTCGGCAATGAAACATTCTCGGCAAATCACATCAACACAATTAGCGCTCTTCTGTTACTGAAATACGCTTGTTTTACTTTTACGTAAGCAATGATTTGAGTTTACTTTGTGCAATTAATAGTTTAATAATACTTCACTAGTATAAAAAGAAAGCGATGTGATGATATCTAAATTTTATGTTTTTATTTAAATTTTTATGGCATTATAAAATTATAAAAAAGGATCAATTTATCAATTCCATTTTGCCGCCCGGGGCAGTTGCCCCTTTTTGCCCCCCACCCCTCAATCCGATACTGGTTATACTATATCAGTGCACAATGGCTTCTCGTGGCAATGTTAGATATACCTTTGAATTGCGGCAATAAATTTTTATTTTCCTTAAAGAGGAAGGATACAAAGATGTAGAAGATTTTGCTGATGCCATGTTTTTAAATAAAACTAACATATTTATGGGACATTTTTGAAAAGCTGAATTCGCTTGATCTCTCTTTTGGGTGGAAAAAAACATGCACCTTTTGAAGTCAACGGAAAAAATATTAGCTTTTATATAAAAAAAAACTAGAGAATAAATTTGAATGAAGATGCAGGCAAAGATTGTTTTTTAATATTGCAGCAATTTTTGACGTCAAATGATGTTTGAGGGGCACTTATCACAGCAAATTATCTGGTTTGAAAAATACTTTCAAAACGAAAATTTCGCTAAGTTTGCATGGATCCATTTAACACCGGTATGAATTTACTTTTACGGAAGAAGATAATCTTATCGAGTTATCTTGGGACAACAGTATAGAAGCAAATTTGGCAACGTGGAATTGACAGAATTTTGGATTTCATTAAAAGATTAATATTCCCTTCTAAGTGATAAGACTCGGCGGATTTTAATTCCATTTTCCACGTCATATTTGCGCAAAGCTGGATTTTCGACAGTTACTATAATAAAAAGCAAGTATAGAGCAAAAATCAACGTGGAAAAGGAAATGAGAGTGGCCGTGTTCAGTTTTACCACCACGATTTGAAATGTCTAGTGATTTGCAGGCTCATTCAACACATTAATTATTAGTTTAATATTAATAAAGTAAAAATAATAAATAAATAAAGTTTGGAACACACTGGTCTACATCTATGATAAATCCACCATTATGTCCTAATATATTCATTATAAATACAAGGTGTGTATAAATTGGCGGACCCACTACACGTGGCGACATTCTTGGTCAAATTTTGAGTTAAAAGTCCTAATCCTAAAACGATGTATCAGGCTTCCTTTGTCTTCAGAATGAATTTGAAAGAAACATACAGTGTTCAATGTTGCCATGAACACGCATGTGCTAGTTATAATCTTCGGAACATTTTTACACGTCGTCATGTGAACCTTACATTTTAAATTTAAAAAAGAAACAAACGAAATAAAATTGGTTTCTTAGATTACACATTTATTACGAAAATATTACAAAATTTAAAAATTTTTTGATAATATTGACTAATTTTGTACAGCTTCTTGATAGAAATCAATGTAATTATTACCTACATAATTGTTCGAATTGAAATCCATCAGTTTGTAGACATAGCTGCAATCTTTGTGGTATCGTTTGTACTATTCGCTCAAGTCTTTCTGGTGTGATTTCTAATACTGCGGCTTCAATTCGGGCTCTAACTTCGTCAGCGTCCTGTGGAGGTGTAGCGTAAACCTTACCTTTAATGAAACCCCAAACAAAAAAATCTAATGGATTGAGATCGGAGGATCTCGCAGGCCACAAAAGGGGACCGCCACGACCAATCCATCTGTCTGGGAAGTGTTCAGTCAACCAGTCTCTTATATTACGAGCAAAGTGCGCAGGAGCTCCATCATGCATGTAAATCATATTACGGCGTACGTTCAGCGGTATCTCATCAATAACTTGTTCTAAAACATTTAAATATTCACCGGCATCTAGGCGATTTGGTAAGTAAATTGGTCCAACTACCCTGTGGTTTATTATACCCAGCCAAACGTTAACAGAAAACCTTCTTTGGTGACCGTATTCGCGAAATTCATGTGGATTTTCATCTGCCCAATGATGAAAATTATGAGTATTAAACACACCATCTCAGGTAAACATGCACTCATCACTCCAAAGAATACGTCTTAAAAAGTCACCTTCCTGAATTCTATTTAAGATTGTATTGCAATAATTGATTCGAAATAAGTTATCATTTCGGTAAAGAGGCTGAACTCTAGAAACATGGTATGGATGAAGCAAGTTTTCTCGTAGAACCAAATGAAGTCTTATTACTGGGAATATTTAGTGTAGAAGCTACTTGACGGGTACTCGCAGAGGGATCTTCCTGTATTGTGGCTAGAACTTGCTCTTCTAGTTGCACGGTACGCCTTTGCCTTGGTCGACCTGCGTTCGCATTTCTTGGAATAAACGAACCTGTTTCACGAAGTCGTTGGTCCAGCCTTCGAAATACATTTTTACTTGGATGCCTCCGATTTGGAAAACGCACTCGATATTCCTGCCCTGCCATGCTAGCATTTCCACGACAGAAACCGTATATCATGTACATATCGGCATATTCGTTGAACGTAAAATTCATAATAAACAAACAGAACAACTAGTAAACACGAAAACCCGAAAACTGATTAAAACTATACAAATAAACACGAAAAATAAGCAAGTCGAATGAAATATGTAGATTACAAAGTGTCAAAATTTGACAGTAGTAATGTATTTAGAACAACATTAGGCTGCCTACTTATTGTTTTACAACGTTGTCAGATGTGTTTTTCGTCAAAATATTAAAAACAAACTTTAAAATCAAAAAGAAAACTTTAACGAAACGATAATAACAACAATTCTTCTTTCTTCTAAATTGTAGCTCTTTCTGTCAACAAATATCAAGTAATAATGCTTATTTCAAGACTGAAAGTTCGAACTTTAGGAACCTCGTGCAAAGATATGGAGCATGGTACAACATTTTCGTATTAGGATTTTGGACTCCGAATTTAACGAAGAACATCACCGCGTGTAGTGGGTCCGCCAATTTATACACACCTTGTATATAATGCAATAATATTTCCAAACAAATTATGAATTAATAAATTCATAATTTGCTTGCAACACTATAAATACGTTCAGAAACGTCTATGCCGCTTCTGTTGGAAAGTTTTTAGTAAAATACTGTGATAACTTACATTTCTGCTAAGGCGGATTCGTAATTTGGTTTCATAAAAGTGAGTCATTTGCGATGAGCAATATATTAATGTCAATGTACGCGAGTGGCGTATGAATGTTGGTAAATATATACAGTGTTACTCATGAGTCAGTCCCACGTTTCGGAACTTGATGGCACAATAATTACGATCTTCCATTTATTACGCAATAAATGTACCCCAAAGGTAGTTAGAGTAGTTAATTAGCAATTCGAAAGGTCCCATATAAGTGCTGTCTGTATAGATTGGTATGCAAAAAAATAAAATTCACCTCTCTATAAATATTATTTGTATATAGGCAATTCATAATCTTTAATAGTATATCAAGTTTTATTAACCTCATTTTAGTCACGAGTTTTATTAACCACGAGCGTAGCGTATCATAGCCAGTGATTAATAAACCGAGTAACTAACGAGTTTCATACTATACTTTTTCTACGACAGCAAATAATCAAAATAATACAAAATTAGTTGTCTGTTGTCGCGCCACGTCTGGGTAGTTTGGTAAATCGATAACAAGCGTCCACCATCTTATTTGAGTTTCAATTGACTTTTGCATTTAAAAAATCTAGAGCTCCAATGAGTAAAGTGCACGAAGCCACAGCTTGTCAATGTGTGTTTAAAAGGACACTTAGTCATGAAAACATATGCGATAAATTGCATTTTAAACACGAAAGTAGAAAAAAATATATAAATTTCAATATTGTCAGGGATTTTAGGATTTGTTTGCCTGAAAAGAGTAAACGTGTAGCTAAAGATGGCATCAGTAAATATGCACAGTAAAGAAAGTAAAATTCTATTACTAATTATTTTTTTCATAATTTTGCCAGTATCTTGAAACAGCTAGTGAAATCACACAAACAGATGTTTTTCTACTTCTATTAGGTTTGGTCTAGCCAGGTCTGGCCTTTTACTAATATTCTGAAAACGGGTATTCTGAATGTTTGTGTATTTAGGGCAAAGCGTTGTCAGCGTGGGGCGTTTGTGCGATAAAAAATCTTGCGGATGGTAGGCAAGCGAATGAGATAGTGTTTTATTATTATGCTCTTCTATCTACTCGTACAAATCTGATGCTCAAAAAGATTTTGGACCGTGGGATTATATACAAATTTGCCTGAACCGAAATTTATAATTTCAAAAAGAATAAGATTTGTGTAGTCAAGACCTATAGACCTACTTAAAAAAATGAGGTGTATGCGTTCCAAATTATTTATATAAAAGTTGTTTCATAATAAGTGCCAAATAATTTTATCTTCTTAATAAACCTTTGAGTGAAAGTGTGACTTACGGTAAGAATTTTGAATTTTTTTTATACAAAAACTACACCAAGTTCAACTCCAAATACGTGTATAATTTAATAATTCTGTATAGGATGCATAATATGCGAGATCTTTGCAAAAAACTGCTATTAGATAAATACTTCCGGGCCGAATTTTGAATTTTTTTTCGCAAAAATTAATCAAAAGTAAGCTCGAAATACTCTCATACTCTTAATATACCTATTTAGAAAGCATAACTTTCATGAAATTCGCAAAAATCGATACGAGTAAAAGACGTACTTCCGGTAGGAATTTCGAAAAACTCTTTTAGAAACATTTTTCTCAAATTCACTTTCGAGCACATTTGTTTAAACTTATTTAAACGGTGGGAGTTAGTTCGAGCAGATAGAGGAAGGATAGATTTCGTTTCATTCGTTCTTAAATATAACGCTCCCGTATCAGTGGCCTAACTGAAAGTTCTTACGTTTTGAGTATGAGATTGGTAACTGCTATACTGTAACTGAATCAGACAGTGGGTGGTACCTTTCCTTAATTCGTTTACTGCGCATCCCCACGACTCGCCAACTTATATTGCGCGAGCTGTATATCTAAAAGACTATATATCTAAAGTAATACATAGATACATATTTTGTGCTATCAGTATATAAAATGGTAAATAACAACAGATATAAGCTTGAAAAAAAGTTTTCTATTTTTGTATATTCTGTATATTGTACTAATAATATGTAGGGCCTTCCATACATTGACTAAGGTGGCGTGTTATTTAATCCTCTACTGATAATGTTCCATATGTGCTGGATTGAGGATATCTCAGATTTGAGTCAACATGGCAAAATATTGACATGCACCTCTTCAGAAATATTTAGAGCAGGCGTTAGTAATTGGTGACGCGCATTGTCTTGTTGCTCTAAGGATATGAAAGTAAAGGTACAGCAATTTCTTGTAATTTACGTCGAGCGGTCAGTATATCTCTGATAAGAGAAGTCCTGCTCGGTAAATACCATTACCCTAGCAATTTGATAAACAGATCTTTCGGTGAAGTAAATAAATTAGTTTGGCCACCAAACGACTACGATAGACGTTCATATGAACGACCCGAGTTTGGAAAAGATTCATAGTCGTCCCAAATTACCCGTAAAATACATTATAATCTTCCTAAATGTACATAGACTACATTTGTAATTTCAAAAACATTTAAAAGACATTTTTCTCGACAAGAGTGTCACTTTCGGTCCGAATTCTGAATTTTTCTCTACAAAACTTGTTAAATTAACTTCTAAGAAATCTAGGTCAAACGTAAAATTTGATCTGCTTTTCGATAAGAATAAAAGCATTACTTCCGGTCTAAATTGTCAAAATCTTTTATACAAAAATGTCTGAATTATGTTTTAACTACTATTGTGTTCATAATAATTCTGTGCAAAATTTATTAGTTTATATGTTGTCAAAAAATGTTTCTGAATAAGAATAAAGTGTTCCTTCCAGTTCAAATTCTGAAAATGTTTATATACGAAAGTTATCCAAATTGAAGTTTAAATAACTTTACACTCGTAATAAATCTATGTAGAATGTATAATTTGCGAGAAATTTTTATTTCTCGATTGGTAACTTCCAGTCAGAATGTTGAAAACAGTGTTATATTAAGCTTATTTCAAAGTGAGTTCTGAATACGATGGTTCTATTCGTAAGTAAACTATTTTCTTCTTTATATTTCTGTTTAAATATGTACAGCTCTTATCACACATTGATTACCAAACTGTATATGTATAAACAGCACTCTTAAATGAACTTAAACGGTGTGACATTCGAACGCTACAGAATAAACCGGACAAGCCGGTATCTTCCCTATCTTCAGTAGTAGTAAGTGGAGTGGAAACAATAAACAAATACTTCAAACAAATGCTTTCTAACGTAAAGCGACAATGACACACAATTCCCACAAAAGATAATTATTAAAAAATACCGAGAACCGAATTTACTAATTCGCTTTTAACAAACTTTCATTTTGTAACTATCTACTATAGTTACTTATAATGAATTGATGTATATACATCAAGTTGAGAAGGGATTTATTAGAAATAAAGAAAATATGAAAAATTAATTTGAAATATTTCGTAATTGTTTGACTTGAGTAAAATAATTATATAGATACAGTTGGGCATAGTTATGCAGAGACATATCAACCCTCACATGTCAAGAACTGACAAACATTTAAAGTAAGGTTTGGAATTTAAATTTAAATTAAAGTCAGTCTGGATATACAGGATGAGTCAACTACACGGGTAAGGCCGATTGTGCCTTTACGAGTAAAGATATTTCGAAGCGGTTTTTTTCTTGTGGTAGCTGTCCATTAGGGGCACATTTTAAAAATATTTTGTATTATACAGAGTGTTGGTGGCTAACCATAGTTATAGTTTTTTAAATGGAACACCCTATATATTATTGCATTTTTGAAGTCCCTGTATAATTTTTAGTCAAAAAGTTATAAGATAGTATAGGCCTAAAGTGTAAAGTTCCCATTTTTCTGAAAAATTCAATGTTTGTATAAAATTATATTTCTCGAAAACGACGTATTAGATGGACAAAAATTTTTGCAATATTGTTTACAATAAGAGGTCCTAATAGAAGCATGTTTTATTTTTTTACAGTTACTAACTGCATGTGCAGGAAACTGGATTAAAATTAGATGACACGTTTTTGTATAAAAGTCATTTTTTTTAAATGGAACACCCTGTATATCAGTCCATTTGTGAATTGTTTATTAAATTTTGTGTCAGAAACATGTAAGACGTTAATACAGTAAAAGTGACTATTACAGAGTTGTTGTCGTTTTTTGATATGCTTTTGTTAGTTTTTGCAAAAAAGTCAATTTTTTCAACTGGAACACCCTGTATATTATTTAAAAAATTAAATAATATACAGGGTGTTTCTTATTAAATTTCACATCAAAAACATGTAAGACGTTAATACTTTAAAAGTAACTATTACTGAGCTATTGTCTCTTTTTGATACAATTTTGTCAGTACTACACTATATTAATTAAAACCTCAAAACTGACAAAATTATATCAAAAAGAGACAATAGCTCAGTAATAGTCACATTTAAAGTATTAACGTGTTTTTGATGTGAAATTTAATAAGAAATTCAAAAATGAAATAATATACAGGGTGGTGTTCCATTTGAAAAACTTGACTTTTTTGCAAAAAATAACAAAAGCATATCAAAAAACGACAATAACTCTGTAATATAGTCACTTTTAAAGTATTAACGTTTTACATGTTTCTGACATGAAATTTAATAAACAATTCAAAAATGAACTGATATATAGGCTGTTCCATTTAAAAAAATTGACTTTTATACAAAAACGTGTCATCTAATTTTAATCCAGTTTCCTGCACATGCAGTTAGTAACTGTAAAAAAATAAAACATGCTTCTATTAGGACCTCTTATTGTAAACAATACTGCAAACAATTTTGTCCATCTAATACGTCGTTTTCGAGAAATATAATTTTATACAAACACTGAATTTTTCAGAAAAATGGGAATAAGTCAAAAACTTTACACTTTAGGCCTATACTATCTTATAACTTTTTGACTAAAAATTATACGGGGAATTCAAAAATGCAATAATATATAGGGTGTTCCATTTAAAAAACTATAACTATGGTTAGCCACCAAGTTATCGAACACTCTGTATAATACAAAATATTTTAAAATGTGCTCCTAATGAACAGCTATCACATGAAAAAAACCGCTTCGAAATATCTTTACTCATAAAGGCATAATCGGCCTTACCCGCTTAGATGACTCACCCTGTATATAATGTTATCATTTGCATAAAAGAGTATTATTCTTCGACTAGTGTATATAGATTGACAGTGTAGCCTCCATGTATACATTTTCCTTTTTAATCATTTTTTGTGGGATGGATGCATTCTGTAAATTCAATGCATTTTCTTTTACTAATTTATGAAAATTTTACTGGCAAAACAAAAGTTAAAATAGGTATGAAAACTAATATCTGTTGTTCATCATTGTCAACTTCAAAATCCAGGTTATCCATTATTTTGACTGCACGAGTAGTTAACATTGAAAATAACTTTGTTAAAATAGTGGGTGGGTAGTTTGATTCTTACTAAATTGTGGTACACAGTCATGACGCTACTTAATAAGTATCTAAAATTAAAGTTATGTTCACAAACGCACTACACAAAGCTATCAACCCGCACCAACCATTTTGTATAAGACTAATATACCAACTAAAAATATAAGTATCTTCAAAACCAAATTGTAAGTTTGTTACTTTTTGCATATACAGGGTGAGTCATTAGTAGCCGCTTCTGCGATTATTCTTTTGTATTTTAAATAAAAGATTAAACAATTAGCGGAAGATCCATGGTTGCTTAGGGCGCATATTGTAAAAATACTTTAAGCTCTGACGCACTTCCGATTTCACCGGAAATGCACGGAACTTAATTTTTTTAAGTGACTCACCCTATATATTTTTAGATTTTCTTGTACTGCTTTAAATTGTCTGTTCAACTGTTTTTTCTTTTTCAAAATTGAGCTAATAGTTTTTAAGTTATTAATTTTTTTTGAAAATATTTGACCAAAACACGTATTCAGAAAAAATCATTTTCACATTGTTTTTAAAAGCAAAAACATTAACTTTGGTGGTGCTTGTAGCCAAGAAAATTCTACATCATTTGGTAAAGTTGCACTCGACAATACCTCAAAAAAATTTGTTTTTTCAAAGCCTACTTCCTGAAATTTTCGCATACCAAAAACTTATTTTTTTTAGATGGAACACCCAGTATTTTATTGAGGCACTTTGTTCCTTTTTTATTCTCTTTCATTTTTGTTAACAATGTCCTATACCTATCTTTTGTAATTTTTGAGATAATCACTATAGGAGCAATTAGCGATCAATTAAAGAACTACGGGCGCTGTTCTATGCACCCAAATGTTCGTCCAATAAAGACTGGAATGCGGCTGACTGCCTGAGTCAACTGTTAAGGAAAGTCGGTATACATTTATGTCAAACTTATAAAAGCATCGCTATTAGTAATCATCCAAATGAATTATTTTTATGAAGAGTTAATAGATATGATTGACGTTTTGAGTGAATCTGAAACAAACTCTTTGCTAGCATCCAGACTTTATGCACAGCGATTCCTTCTAGAAGTCAGCCGAAGTCAGAAACCTTCGAAAGTATAAAAGGACAGTTTAAGAGAACAGAAAGTATTGAATATGAAAGAAAGAACGGAAAAAGCAATAACTGGTGAGGATAATACGTTTATGGTACTTGCGAGTGTAGTCGAACACCCCCATATTAGTACTACGAAAATTAGTCGTCAGTTAGATGTAAGTCAAATTTGAAAATTCAGAATAATTAGGAAATATGAAATTCACCCGTAGCATATTCATACACAGGATTAGATGAAAGAAATTTTCAGAATCGCTTACATTTTTGTCAATTGGCAACAGATAAATTATACTGGCTTTCTCAATTTTTTGTTGTTTACCAACCCACCTTCTATTAAAGTGAATACGTTCATCGTCACAATTTCCGTTATTATAACACATAAAACCCCCACTTTATCACACCTGTAAACTTTCAAAATCGTTGTTCATTAAAACTGTGGGAAGGAATAGTGGGTAGTTACATAATTGGACCCTATTTCTTTGATGAAAATGTTAATGGAGAGACTATCGTCGCTATCTACGGATGAATTTTCAAAACTTTTTGAAGACATCTTCAAATATGTCAGAAAACATAACCTTTATTTTATTTCGATGTTAACCAACAGTGTCAAAAATGAAATACTGCAACTGGACATTGCCGGACTTAAAAAAATTAATGCGATGCTCTTCATTCTGTAAAATTATTACTTTTGGGATAGTTGGATTGAACATTTGCTTTGTTTGACAGTTGACTAAAGAAGTCGGGCGCCATTCCTGCCTTCCATTGGTTGAACGAATATTTTGGTGCATAGAACAACAGCGCTCGTGGTTCTTTAATTGACCGCTTATTACTTTTATAGTGATTGTCTCAGAAATTACAAAAGATAGGTATAGGACATTGTTAACAAAAATGAAAGAGAATAAAAAAAGGAATAAAATGCCTCAATAAAATACTGGGTGTTACCAAATGATGCAGAATTTTCTTGGCTACAAGCATCACCAACGTTAATGTTTTTACTTTTAAAAACAATGTGAAAATGATTTTTTTTCTGAACATGTGTTTTGGTCAAATATTTTCAAAAAAAATCAATAACTCAAAAACTATTGGCTCAATTTTGAAAAATAAAAAACAATTGAACAGACAATTTAAAGCAGTACAAGAAAATCGAAAAATATATAGGGTGTCATTTAAAAAAATTAAGTTCCGTGCATTTCCGGTGAAACCGGAAGTGCGTCGGAGCTTAAAGTATTTTTCCAATATGCGCCACAAGCAACCATGGATCATCCACTAATTGTTTTTTCTTTTATTTAAAACACAAAAGAGCAATCGAAGAAGCGGCTACTAATGACTCACCCTGTATAATGATCATTTAATTCCAACTTTTTTTTTACCTAATGAAGAAGAAATTCGATATTATATTTATATTAAATATTACAGTAGCTAAAACATATATATTTATCCAAAAATGAAAGAAACAGGTACACGTGCACCTATAAGCTAATGCAATAAAATAAAAACATAGCTTTATATTTGGAATATAAGCTTTCGTCATAAATTTAAAGTTTCATTAAACAAACTAAATTTTAGAGAAACTAATTATGTTACTATATAATTGTGAAAAGGCAATTTTTGTATGTATTCAAAAAAGGGTAGTTCCAGATTAACTTTTAAACACTTCTGTAATCTTCATAAATTTATTAAGGCTGCATATTTCTAAACATATCGTATTCGCAAAAAAATGTTGTTTGTTTCTTCCAAACTTATCATTTTGTACGTTTATAAAACTAACAGTTAATCAGATCTTCTCAATATGTTTTATGCACTGATATAAAGGTGTACTGATTGGGTACAAATACTAATTAGCTCTTGAGTCTAAATCGACAATTTTAAATTATAATACGGTGTCAACAGCTTTAAACGAAAGGAAGCAATCGTGCAAACAAAGAGAGAGAGGGGTCACCACCACCCTTTCGCTATCTACAGATTTCGAAACATGAAGATCTGCAAAAATTGTGCAAAAATTGTTTCTTCCAAGCTTATCCTTTTGTACGTTCATAAAGCTAAGGGCCAGTTGTTCATAATCAGCTTAAACGTGGGCTTTAGAAAACCAAGTTTATAAATTAAACCAGGCTTAATTATTGTTCTGTTGTTCGGTGCACGGAATGAAGCTCGCTTAACTAAACCAAGTTTAAAGTGATTTAGTTTATATTGGTAGCACTGAAAATGAGTTGTGTTGCATACTTCATCGTTTTGAGACTGATGTCATATGTCAATTGAAAACAGCTGATAGGCTGATACTTTTTTACGACGGTTTTGTGAAGCGTATGTGTTGGATATAATGGACTGTGATATGGATAAGAAAGGAAAAAGTTGCCCCAATTTTAGCAAAACTGAGGAACAATTGGTATTACAGCTGGTGTCCAAATATGCCAAACAAGTTGAGTGTAAAAGAAGTGATACTGATACCAATAAAATAAAAAAACAGGCATGGGAGACTATTGCAAAGGAATTTAATAGTTTAGGAAACGGCCAATTTCGTGATCCAGTTGCTTTAAGAAAAAAATACGAAAACGTTAAGAAAATTACTAAAAGAAAACATGCCATTGAAAAGATGAGTTTTTATAAAACTGGTGGTGGCCCTAGCTGCTCACAGTCAGCTACTCTAATAACAACTGATGAGGATAACCTTATTTCAAGCATTATTTCAACTCAAGTGGACGGCTTCACTTCAGAATTTGATGGTGATGTCATAGATGGTATTGTAACCCGTAAATATTTTATCAATGTCTTCTTATTTTTTATATTTGTTATAGAGGTCATGAGTAATACTCAAGAGATTGTAATCGATGAAGAACCAGTAAACAACCTTAACAAGAGAATTCAGTCTCCGATATTAATAACTGTACCGCCTACAATCCCTGAATATTGTAACCAAATTAATGAACCTAATATCATAACTGAAGCAGTTGTAGAGGAAAATTCTTCTGAAAGTGATAATAATAGTAAGGCATTGAAAACAATAAATGTCCAAAATCAAACACTCAAAACTAATATGCTTCCCAGTGGATGGGGGAAATATACACCAGAAATGTTGAAGAACCCGAAACATGAGGCCTTAAAATCTGGTCCTAAAGGCAACAAAGTTACAGTTGGTAAATTTTACTGTGTTTTAGATGTATGTAATTTTGTAATTGATTAATCTTTTTCCAGGCAATTGTCGAAAGACTGATCTGAAAACAAAACTAGGACAGTGGGCAGCAACAAAGCAGCTCTTTGTCAACACACAAGAAGAATGCTTCAAAAGAGAGCATGAATTAACTATGGCACATAAAAAACAAAAACATGAACAAGAAATGAGACATGCTGAGGAGTTGCAGCAAGAGAGACTTCGGCAAATGCGAGTAGAACATGAACTGAAAATTCTGGAAATGAAAGGAAACAAATGAAATGCACATGTATATGTAATTTATATTCAAATTAAAGGCAATACAACTAGAGGTGATTTGATTATTTCTATAATAGGTGTGCAAAATGTTCTGCTATTAATCTATGACGAACAACATTATTTGCATTGATTTCTCTGTTGTCTTCCACAAGATCAGCATTTATGTCCGCAGCAAAGTCTAATTCTGCTTCCACTTCTTCATCATACTCAAATTCCATGTTTTCCCCCATTTCTATTGCAATGTTATGTAACACGGTACATGCTATTACAACCGCTTCCACTTTGCGATGGTCTAATCTAATACCTAGAGCAAGTATTGGAAAGCGTCGTTTTAATACCCCAAAAGATCTTTCAATGGGATTTCGTGTTCTGATTTGGCTTTCGTTAAAAAGGTTTTCGGCCTGGGTTTCTGGATTTCTTAATGGTGTTATCAAGTAAGGTTTTATACCATAGCCACTGTCACCAACTATAACACTGTTATTTCCAAAATCATGGGTTTCTAACTTCGCTCTAATTCTTGAATTTGCAAAAATATTGGCATCATGAGCCGAACCTGGCCATCTACAAACAACATCTAAAAATTTCAATGAAGCATCACACACTGCTTGTACGTTATAAGAGAAATAGTGCTTTCGGTTGCGAAACAGTTCAGCTTGTTCACCCCCTGGACTTTGAATTTTGACGTGGGTACAGTCTACCGCACCAATACAATTAGGAAATCTAGCAATGGAATAAAATTCCTGCTTCACACGTGCAATTTCCATTGGGGTTGAAGGCAGTCGAACAAAGTGGGGTCGTAGGCTGGCTATTGCTCTTATTACTTTATTGACCATACGACTTGCTGTTGATTTCTCAATACCAGTACAATCGCCAACTACTTGTAGGAAACTGCCAGTTGCCAGACACCTCAATGTAACTAGTACCATTTCTACAGGAGCCAAAGCGTGATTCCTACAATAAAAGCAACAGAATGTGCTGTGAAATTCTAAATTGATATTAATAATTAAGCATGAATACCTGTCGGAAGTATTTCGTATTTCAGGTTCAATTTCCTCGGTTATTAAAATAACGACTGCTTTAGATAAACGAAATCGTGCAATAAATTGGTTTTCAGTTAATATTTCAAAATGGTCAGGACGTTGCTGGTACTGCCTCGGCGCTCTAGGAACCACCACATGTTCTATCAACTCACGAAAGTCTTCGTCATCCGTCAAATCGTTATAATTTTCCATTTAATCGTGAATGGCTAAACACAAACACTTTTATGAAGTTGTGAGGTTATGTTTGCACGTTTCGGTTCCAAACCGGATTTAACCCATTAAACGGTCGATCACGGCCGCTTTATAAAACTCACACTTAAACCAAGGTTTAACGTAAAGCCTCCCTGGTACAACACAACATTTCTCGTAAACCGAGTTCAAATTAAAACCTGGTTTAAACTAGCTTTGAACAACTGGCCCTAGCAGTTAATCAGATCTTCTCAATATGTTTTATGCACTGATATAAAGGTGTACTGATTTGGTGCAAATACATTAGCTCTTGAGTCTAAATCGACAATTTTATATTATAACACGGTGTCAACAGCTTTAAACGATAAGAAGCAATCGTGCAAACAAAGAGAGGGGTCACCAACCATCCTTTCGCTATCTAGAGACTTCGAAACGTTAAGATCTGCAAAAATTGTGCAACAAAAAATTCTAACAATATGATTCCGATTTTAATTTACAAAAATCTTGTGAAACGTGATAACTTTTCAGTATTGCTTCCCATACTTTGTCCTTGCTTTGAACCGCAATACGTCCTAGGCCCTAAGCGGTGAATGACGTCGAAGACAGACACTATGTTTACTATGTTCGTATTCATCTAAAAGTGCAACAAAAATTCTTACAATTTAAGTTTTATTTTAAGAAATATGAAACACTCGAAACTTTCTACTATTGTTTCCCATACTTTGACCTTGCTTTACTTCGATTTTTGACTCAAGGTGTGAATTTCTTGTAATTTTTTGCGCTTATTATATAGGTATGTACTTTTTTTCAGATCTAAAATAGTAAAAGATATGTCTTATAGAGTTTTTCGTGTTATAGAAATATTTTTCAAATAGAATTTGTATACATTCAAATTTAGAAACCTCACTTGTTTAAATGTTTTCTAAAATTAGGATGTAGTTACAACGCAATGATATATTCCAGCAGTATATAATAGTACCTAGTAGAAGTGCCAAATTTACGGTAAAGAAAGATATTTTAGGAATGTAAGTGATAGTACTTAAATATTAAGTAAACATTTGTAGATTTATTAACGGTCGATGGCTAAATAAGATGTACACATAAGTAACACAAATATACTATTCTTGAGATGTCAGTCGTTATAATGAATTTAAGCAAATAAATATATTTGTCAAAAATAAGTTAAACTATATTTTTATATAAAAATTATTTTTCTTGAAAGTGTTAGACGTGAAGAACATACTGCTTGTATGTAAGTAACTATACAATATTATTAATTAAATATAAAAACAATGAGAAACTTACCTATCCCCACCTATACCAAAATTTAAACAATGTAAAGAGCTAATTTTTTCACTCCATAATGTGCTGAATTGCATTTGTTGGACGATCGAGTCACCGATGAAAACAATCTCGGATTCCGTTGTTTTCGCTTCTTGCACGAATCTCTCGTGCATGCTCATCCACCTGCCATCACCTGAAGTGTCCTCGGCAGGTACTGGTAAAACACAGGGATTATTCATTTTACAAAGAAATATCCAGTATAAACAATTTGATATAGGTATGAACTTATTCCGGCACTAAAGTAACACTACTTCTGCCTTCTCTTGTAATAACCAGCGGAACTCGTTATTTAACCTCACTCAACTGTGTTTTCCTGCTAAGTTCATTGAATGTATACTGTATTAAGTTTCAAATGCAATACGTGAAGACCAATATTACACTGATGTCGATCGGTGAGTCTTTCTGTCGCGACTGAGTTTTGTAAGTGACAAAAAGAAGTTTTTTCTCCTCAAGTATTAATCCCCATGAATAGATAAATAAATCCGTCGTCCTTCCATGTCACTGAAGATAACGATATAAACACACCAAAAGTAATTAACCGTATAGAATGGAATGACTCCTATGAGTAACTATTTGTAATAAAAAATATTTCGTGTAGGTATGCATAAAGTTATATACACACACACATACATAAGTATACTCTTATCATGTTCTTCAATTAAGTTGTTTTTCCTAAGAATATTTGTCAAAGTTCGGCAAGATTATCATATCTTTTTATATAATTTACCATATACAGGGTGACTCAATGACAAAGTAATTTTACTCTTTTATGCTTAATATAATACAAACATTGCTCACCGTAGTTGATAGGGTGGCTATTGTAGCTACAAAATTTAAAAATATAAACTCTTATACAGGTGATCCATAAATCAGTGGCACAAACAAGATAGATATTTTTAAATTAAACACTCAATATATAAGTTCAAATTTGGATTTCCTGTTGAAATAGAACTTTTTTTAATAAAAGTAATTTATCGCTAAAGTTGCTTGTATTCGAGTCATTTATGATTAAAGTCAAAAAGTGACATTTACAAGATGTCTATAATTCAAGAGTGCGATGACAGTACACGAAATAATTTGGTAAGGCAAGTAATACTTATACCCAGAGCTTTTTATAATATATACTGGGTGTTCGCGAAATCCAAAATCAAGAAATGTAAATCAAATGATCTTGTTTATGTTAAATGGAACAGCTTGTATTTTTTTACATGCACATATTAAGGCTATCGACACTTCTTTTTGTTAAGTATGTCCTATATCTATCTTCGATATTTTAGGTGATATACAGGGTGGGGCACCTCATTCCCGTCGGTTTATATACGAAAAGCGGTAATATGTTTTATTTTTATTTTTATTAAAGGTTGTGTAGATTCATTAGGGGCACGTTTTAAAATTGTTTTGAAATATACAGAGTGATCCAAAAAAATTTGGCACACCAAAGTTATGAAAATTGTAATGGAACCCTGTATATTATGGGATATTTTGATGCTATAGGCTAAATTAAGGCCACTTACTGTTACATTCCCTATACCTAACTCAACCTCTTTTCAAGATATTTCACTATTTTTGAAAATGTAGATCAAAATTTCAGAGACATTGCTGTCTTCCATATTTGAGCGAATTATTTTAAATTGTATTTAATGTATACTCAAAGCATTAGACTCTAGGATAAGCTAAAGTTGATATCTAAAAATTATACAGGGTGTTTAAAAACTACATTTGTGTTTTGACTAACATTAAAGGCAAATAACTTTCTTATTTTAAATGGAACACCCTGTATTTATTGCCATATTTAGATTCTAATTTTAATTGTTTTTAAAACTGTAGGTTTCCTATACCTATCTCTTGTAGTTTTTTTGGTAATTTAGGATTTCCAATTTCAAACACTAATTTCTTGCAAGATATTTTTCAAAATGCTAATATTTATTAACCTATCGGGTTGATTGGTTTTGTTTCACATTAATTAACAGGCGTCATAACTAGGTAAATAAAAAATACATACTTTATTAAACAAACAACAAACTTAAATTGTAAAAGAAAACTAATGTTTTAACAAGTGCTCGAAATTATGACCATCTGTTTCAATGCATAATCGAATTCTCTCTTGAAAGGACTGTTTAACTCTTGTTAAAATATTTGGTGTTATAGAACGAAACGCTATCCTTATTCGTTCTCCCATATCGTCGGGTGTGGTTGGTGGTGTATCATAAATGATATTTTTGACATATCCCCATAAGAAAAAATCGGGACTCGTTAAGTTTGGGGATCTTGCTGGCCAATTCTGTGGACCGCCGCGTCCTATCCACCTATTGGGATATTGCCTATCCAATTCATTTCTTACATTTACTTGAAAATGCGCTGGCGTACCGTCTAGTTGTAACCACATCCTTTGACGAATTTTAAGTGGTATATTTTTCAAAAGTACAGGCAAATTGTCTCTTAAAAATCGAAGAAACATGGCGCCGTTTAAGTGACCATCAAAAAAGAACGGACCTACCACTTGCGTTCCAATTATTCCACCCCATACATTGACACACCATCTGTGTTGCATATCAATAGTTCTAAAAAAATAGGGATATTCGTCACTGTAGTAATGAAAATTTTGTTTATTAACAAATCCGTTATTGTGGAATGATGACTCATCCGAAAAAAGTACAAAATCGAAGAAATTTTCATCTTCATTAAATTTTTCTAAAACCCATAAACAAAATACGAGTCGTCTATCGTAATCTACTTCCAAAAGTGCTTGGTGTAATTGAATACGATACGGGAAGAAGTTGTGCCTTTTTATAATTCTTCCGACGCTCCGTCTGCTTATTCCACTGGCTTCACATATTTTTCGCTGACTTGTATGCGGATTTTCTGCCAGAGATCCGATAACAACAAAATCATTTTCTTCATTTCCCGTAATTGGTCTTTGCCGTTCTGGTTTCTGATAACGCACACTTCCTGTTCTTCGGAAAACTTGCAATAAATTTTCTAATGACCGCCTGTCAGGATGACGCCTGTTAGGATATTTTTGAGCATAAACTCTTGATGCTAGCAAGCAATTTTCGCCACACTCTCCGATTACTAAAATCATATCCACCTTTTCGTTTTCAGAGTAGGTTCTCATTTTAAATAATTAAAATTATTTAAACGACGTCGAATAGCGTTGATGTCTTAACTAATATGTACTGTCACTGTCAAATAATTTACCTGTTTGAAGTATTAATAACAGCGGCAAAGCCTACTTTTGGAAAAAATTGCAAGAAATTAGTGTTTGAAATTCAAAATCCTAAATTACCAAAAAACTATAAGAGATAGGTATAGGAAACCCTAATACAGTTTTAAAAACAATTAAAATTAGAATCTAAATATGGCAATAAATACAGGCTGTTCCATTTAAATAAGATAGTTATTTGCCTTAAATGTTAGTCAAAACACAAATGTAGTTTTTAAACACCCTGTATAATTTTTAGATATCAACTTTAGCTTATCTTAGAGTCTAATGCTTTGAGTATACATTAAATACAATTTAAAATAATTCGCTCAAATATGGAAGACGCCAATGTCTCTGAAATTTTGATCTACATTTTCAAAAATAGTGAAATATCTCGAAAAGAGGTTGAGTTAGGTATAGGGAATATAACAGTAAGTGGCCTTAATTTAGCCTATAGCCTCAAAATATCCCATAATATACAGGGTGTTCCATTTAAATTTTCATAACTTTGGTGTGCCAAATTTTTTTGGATCACTCTGTATATTTCAAAATAATTTTAAAACGTGGCCCTAATGAATCTACACAACCTTTAATAAAAATAAAATAAAACATATTACGGCTTTTCGTACGCATATTATACGCTATTTTTTATTATACCTGCACTACAATGCAAAAATCAGAAAAAGAATAGAAAAAATGTTCATTTTACAAGGTAGCGTTTAAATCTAATTTTTAATAATTAACATAGTAACGATTGGCAATTATTGTTGTTTAGTTATGTGGTTGTTATGTACATTTTTCACTAATTTTCTGAATTCGCATTGTACAAAATGACTGAAGAGATTTCATTGGAAGTTGAACGATTAGCTGAACAAGTCGAATTGAAATTAATTCCACAAAAACATTGATGCTTGCGTATATAAACGAAGTGCTAGGTAACATTATTAAAAAGGGACATTACTTAATCTAATTTCTTGTGTTTCATAATAGTCCGCTATCTATAAATCGTCAACACTGTGGTGCATGCATTTAAAATTACAAACCATATTAAGAATGAGAAAAGGGGTGAACATAACTTCATTTTATAAGCTACATGCGTTTATGAAGGGAACAAACAAAGGTTACGGCTCTAAGAAATCTTTGATATTTCGAGAAGAGGACATACGAAAATTTTTTGTTCAAGCCCCTGGTCGTACTTTTCTCTTTATGAAAGTAAGAACTGTCTTATTTTGACAGTTGTGAATAATATTGAGAGCAATATTTCGTTTTTCAGGTTGTCGCATGATGATTGGCTCATGCAGAAGACATAAAATGTGTGATTTACGTATGTCGGACATTAAGAGAGAAGGGCTCCGTTTTCATTATTAATATTCGACCATCTAAAACAGAAAAGGGTCGAAAATTTGCTGTTGTTGATTCTGATATATTTTATGCGAAGTTGTTTGATCAATATATTTCACTACGTCCGGATAGTATATTCACAGCCAGAGCTGTTTTTGAAATATGTATAATAATGGAAAATGCATTAAACAAGCGGTCGGGATTAGTACATTTGGTCGTCGTCATGTTTTTGTGGCGCGTTTCTTGGATCTATCAGATGCTGTCAAATATACGGGTCACGCTTTTAGACGGTCATCTGTTACGATCATGACGAATAGCGGGATGAGTGTGGATGAGCTCAAACGTCAGGTTGGGTGAAAATCATCGACTGTAGCTAATGGTTATACAGGGTGTCCAGAAACTCTCCTGACAAACGAAGACCGGAGATTCCTCAGATAATTTTAAGACAATTTAACCCAATTCATCCTAGTCCGAAAATGCTTCCTAAGGTCATAGGCGTCCGTTTTGGGTAGGTAAATGGTTATTTTAACGCATAACTTTTTTGTCTTTAACTTTTAAGCATCTGTGATACTAGATTATTAAATTTTCAGGTATTCTAGTACTAAAAGGTACTCTTACTTTAAGTCGGTAGGATACACCGTTTTCTAGAAAAATCGATTTGAAAATTTTTCGTTTTTTCATCATTAAAATTCAATTTATTATTTTTTGCACTAGTTCGCTCTGAACTGCCAACAGAAATAAAACCTACGTTTTTAATTGTCAAATTGTTGTCAGTTCGCGAAGTTGAAATGACGAAAAAACGAAAAATTTTCAAATCGATTTTTCTAGAAAACGGTGTATCCTACCGACTTACAGTAAGAGTACCTTTTAGTACTAGAATACCTGAAAATTTAATAATCTAGTGTCACAAACGCTTAAAAGTTAAAGACAAAAAAGTTATGCGTTAAAATAACCGTTTACCTACCCAAAACGGACGCCTATGACCGGTACTATAAATTCGCAATTGCTGGAATCGATTCATCTCTGGAGGATAAATAAGCAGTTTTTGTTTTTCTAAATAGAAGCGTTCGGGAGATATTAAAAAAAAAATAATTACAAGGCGCCATCTTCAAAGAGCTCTAGCTCCCTTAGGAAGCATTTTCGGACTAGGGTGAATTGGGTTAAATTGTCTTAAAATTATCTGAGGAATCTCCGGTCTTCGTTTGTCAGGAGAGTTTCAGGACACCCTGTATAGAAGAGTCCACCGTATACAAGCTACGTGTTTCCAAACGTATTGCTGACGCTGATAATGGAACAGGTCATCAACATCATCAGATATCAACATCCCCGCTATCACAGAAAACCGGAAGATCGAATCTGCGACTTTGAATGTTCTAGTCTTCGAATTTTCAACAATAATAATTGTACCATTAATGTTTATTTGAATAAAAATAGCACTACATGTTTGTTACTGTTGTAAGTAAATTTTTTATTACCTAGGCGACTTTAAAACACCACGGTGTTTTAAAGACCCGATTTCGCCCGGTAAATCCTCTGCCTTCGTCAATGATTTCACTTGAACAGTATAGATATTTGTTTGGTTCGCAAGTCAACTTCGTATGAATGTTTTGTATGGAATATGTATCTGAATACATATTTGTTAAGTTCTTTGTAGAAGTTTAAAATTGTTTCTATGACGTAATTCACATGAACTATGTCCGTATTTTAATTATTGTAGAAAACACTATAAAAAAAAGGAATACTTTAACACTGAAAGAAAAGATTTCGATCATGGAATATAATAATAAAAACAAGCTCAGTTCACGTAAATTAGCCTGAATATTTAATATTGGCAAAACACAAGCCACGCAAATAATAACAAAAGAAGATGAATATCTGAAGGGGTGGCAAACTAATGACAATAGTGGAATTAAAAGGCGATTTTTTAAAACTGAAGGCCTCAGCATATGAATGGTTTGTGCAAGCTAGAAATAAGAATATGCCTGTATCAGGAGTATAGGTCAATTACCCAAACAGGCGATACACGTCATATGAAACGTCACTGTGATGTCATAACAGTGTTGACAAATAACGTTGCTTTGAGCAAGCTGAACTTTGAAAATAATCTGTGGTTAGGACTAGGTTGACATTTTAAAATATTAGCAAATACTATTAATATGTTTTAAATTATTCGACTATGTCTACAAAAAATATAAACAAATTCTAAATACATGTGAGTTTATTTATTTTAGACTACATTCACAAAAATAATATACACAAAATCTATATATTATTATACATATTACTGATTAAAAAACTCGTAACATTGCGATAAGCATATGATAAAAAGAAAATAATATTAAGTTGAAATGCTAGTTTTCTTCATCCTTTAACACTGTCTTCTGAATCGGAATCATTTACATTAATTATAAAAGGTAATATATCTTGTCTCTCAAAACCTACTTCTCTATCCCACCATTTTTGAATTTCAGTTTCACAGTGGTTAACGCTATTTGCCCAAATGTCTGGGGTTACTTGTGTTAATGCCTCTTTCCACAGTTTTATGCATTCGTCCACTTTTCTACCATATTTTCCAATGTGATTGTTATAGTATGTTCTTGTTGTTCCCCACTCTAGTTCTATGAGGTTAAATATACAATGGTAGGGTGGAAGTCGAAGAACTATGTGCCCATACTTCTCTGCTAAATAAATCATCGGTTTCATATAGGTATAGTTGGTGGTTTATGCCTTTACGTAAAGATATAAATGAAATTATTGAATAAAATAATTAAATATGTATATATGTACTAACCGTTTAACTAAGTCCAGTAATTGTATTTTTAAAGCAGCTCTGTCATAGTCAATGTTATTATTGGTGAGCCATGTCTGAATTTAATTTTTAGTGGCAGATGATGTTGGACTTTTATTTTTAATAGTACTGTGGTAACTGGCATTATCCAAAACAATTATGGACGGCTCTTTTAAACTTATAAGAAGTTGGTGTTCAAACCAGTATAAAAAGTTGTCTCTGTTCTTATCACCGTGATAATCTAAATACTGACTATTTGTCGGAAATATTAGGTCTGCTCCAGGAATAAATCCATTAGAACTACCTGCATGTAATACAATATATCTAAAACAAGATAATATAATAAATATACATAAGATAAGAATATGTTATTCTTAGAAATATAATGTACCTTTTTCCACCTACTTTTGAAGCTGTTGTGGTTTCTATACAGTATGTCCACGGATCGAGTTCCAAAGAGGAAAAACTTTTTTATTTTGCATTTTACAAGAAAAATGTATTCTTGATAAAAGTTTTTGCATGTCTCGAAACGGCCAAATCAGTTTTAACCTTTTCAAAATTTCTTTTAGTTTAAGATAAAAATCGAAAAATTGGTCGTTTTATTTGAAAATTTTTTAAAGTCCCAGAAATTAAGTTGCGTTGTCATGGTAATTATCCATATTTAATTATTTAATTAACTGTCAGTTAGAAAAATCAACCATAATAGTTAAAAATGTTGTCAAAAGACCAACGAATTTACCTAATTCAATGCTATGGCAAATGTAATAAAGCGATCCGTCTAGTTGTCGAAGAATTTAATCAAAAGTTTCCGGATATTTACATCTCAAATAGAGGTGCACGAGCATTGGTCAAAAAATTCCTATCCACTGGTTCCATACTGGATGTAAAGAAAAAAAATATAGCACGCGATGATGACGACGCCGCCACTCTTCTTGTAATGGATTCAGTACGGAACTATCCCAAACTTTCTTTGCGGCGCAGATCAGTCCATCTGGGAATTAGTAAATCGCTCATTCAAAAGATTTTGAAACAAAGGAAGTTCCATCCCTACAAGCCCATTTTTAATCATGCATTAGAACCCGGAGATCCTGCGAAACGTTTGTATTTTTGTCTGTGGATGGGCGCTCAAATTATGGATAATCAATACTTTTACCGAAATATTATTTTTTCTGATGAGGCCACGTTTTCTACTAATGGTACTGTTGCATCTCAACATGTGAGATATTGGAGCGATTACAATCCGAATTTTCGCATGCCTCACAATCGACAATATTCGGCAAAAGTTAATGTGTGGTGTGCAATTTCTTACCATGGTATCATTGGACCATATTTTTTTGATAATACTGTCAATCAGCATACGTACTTGGATATGCTGCAAAATTTTGTTGATGAACGTTTGGACGATCTACCGATTAATTACCTCGCAAGGTGTTATTTCCAACAAGATGGTTGTCCGGCTCATTATGCTAAGATTGTTGTTGAATGGTTAAATCAGCAATTTGGACAGAATTGGATAGGTCGAAATGGTCCCGTGATATGGCCACCAAGGAGCCCTGATTTAACAATGGCTGATTTTTATCTTTGCGGTCGTTTGAAGCAAATAGTTTATGCAAATAATCTTCCTCCGAACGTAGATTTAAAGGAGAGGATTAGAGACGCTGTGACGTCTTTAACTCTCGAAGAAATTCGAAGAAGTTATAGAGAATTGCGCCGACGGCTAGAATTGTGCGTTGAAAAGGGCGGTGAATGGATTGAGTAAAATAGTTATTAGTTATATCATTTTTGTTTTTGAGTTTATGAAAAAATTTTCAAATAAAACGACCAATTTTTCGATTTTTATCTTAAACTAAAAGAAATTTTGAAAAGGTTAAAACTGACTTGGCCGTTTCGAGACATGCAAAAACTTTTATCAAGAATACATTTTTCTTGTAAAATGCAAAATAAAAAAGGGTTTCCTCTTTGGAACTCGATCCGTGGACATACTGTAGATTCATTTTGCCAAGATTTACGAATTGTTCCATCTTGGAAAACCCAGGTTTCATCAAGGAACACAAACTGGCGAAAATTTTCATGTTTCATACGAACATATTGTTGCAAGAATGTAACACGTTTTAATACAATTTGTGGTAGTTCCATTAAAGCTCGTTTAGGATCATCCTTCTTGTAATTAAATCCAATATTGTGTAATACTGTCCGTAAAGACGACTTGCCACCAGAAAAGAGTTCCTTTTCTTTAAGAGTAATATTCAGTGAATGAAGCGTGATATGTTGTTCTGTAAAAAACTCAAATATTAATTTTATAAACGTAAATCCTTAAGAACTTACTGTTTCTATACATGTCATTATACTGTTTTTCTTATTGCACACTGAGTAAAGTCATCAACATTTACAACAGGCTTACTTCTAGGCCGTTTTCGCTTTGGGCTAGATGATATTTTATTTACAGTTGCATTGTGAATATTTAAAGCACTTGCTACTCTCTAAATGAAAAATTGTTTATTGTATAAACTATAAATAACAGAAAATATTACCTCTCGAACTGCTGTTAGGGGTAGCAATGGCGCATTATTATCGCGTTCTTTTTCAAAATACCCGATTAAAGAGAGAATTATTTCTTTCGCTTGCTTACCTAACGGTTTAGGCATGATTTAGTTGTGAAAACAACTGATTGTTAAAAATGAAATCGGCGTATAAATATAGTAAAAATGGAAGAAATACGTATGATATTGAAGTGACTGAAAAATGTAAACAACTATGACAGTATGACATTTGACAGAATAAAATGTTACCATTTTATATGTTGCAACGGCGTACAGTTCTGGTAACATAAAACGTTACCGGAAGCTAGAATAATATTAGGATTAGTAGGTATTATTGTACTTTAATGTTACTTGGACCGAAATTATTCTTTATGGCGTGTATCGTCTGTTTGGGTAATCGACCCATACTAATTAAGTATAAAGCCAAGGAAATTGCTGAGAAATTATGCAATTGTAATTTTTCCTCTTCTACTAGATAGCTACATAAATTCAAAAAGCAACATAATATTCATTAGCACAAATCAAGAAGATGCCGAAGCTTTCATAAACAGGTTGCCGTTAATAATTAAAGGGTACATACCCTGCGATATTTATAATTTGGACACAGCAGGGTTATTTTTTTCGGGTACTACCAACAAAGACGATGGCATTAAGAGACGAAATTGTGTGTGCGGCAAGTTATCGAAAGAAAATTAACTACATATAAATGCACTATGTTCAGAAAGAAAAACTGTTGGTTATTGGAAAATCATCGCGCGTTTAAAAATCTTAGCATTGCTCTTCCAGTCTAATGGTATTCAAATAACAAGGCTTGGATAACTGATTCTATTGTGACAGAGTGGTAGCGTCAATTTGATCGGAAAATTATCGATAAACCAGAAAAGTTTTATTACTTTTGGACAATACAACTGCCCATCCTAAAGACGTACAGATGCAAAATGTCAGACTCGTTTTCTTACCTCCAAATACAACTTACTGCCAACCGCTAGATCAAGGCATATAAAATTGTTCAAAACTTGGTACCGACATTTAATATTAAAACACATTTTATCGCAGTTTGAGAGTTCTGATTCGGAGTATAATTTAACAAACTCTATTAGCGTATTAGGTGCGATTTATTTTATTAAAAACGCATGGAATGATGTCTCTCAACAATTAAAAATTGTTTCAAGAAAACAGGATTTCGAGAAGTAAATGAAGAGTTTGAAAGTTATCAATTTCATCCAGAAGATGAAATTCGTTTATCTAAAGTGGCTCAAATGTGTACGCTAATGGGAAAATTAGGAAGTAATGATCTACAGGACTTTATAAATATTGACGCCAATTTGTATACAGAAGACGATAATCCAGATCATACATACTTTGCTCGATAATTTAGAAAACGAAAGTCAAAACAGTGATGATGAAGAACATGAAATAGAAATTCCTAGAGCTGATGATTATGAGAAAAGAATAGTATCATATAGAGGTGGTCTACTGGAAATAAAAAAAAATGGGTGTGCTTAAGACCACACGGCAGAAGTGAAAACTTCATCAAGGCGAGGTTAATAATACGAAATACAACTTTTTTTTCGTTCTATATTCATTTACATTTTCCATTTTCGTTCTATAATAATAATAATATAATTTAGTTTCTGTATAATGTGTACTTTTAAGGTTAAGACTAATTCTTAGGACTAATACTAATACTAAGTTAAGGAACGCTGCATAAACCCACCATAAGTGAGAAAATAAAGGGGTAGCCTCTATTACTAAAATTAGAGCTACGTTAAAGTCGGCACCGCAGAAATCGTTACTGCGTTACAAAACCAAATTCTTTAACCAAGAATAAAGTCATTTACTGTACTGCTTTAGAGAAGATGGAAATAATATTTTCAATAAAAAAACACTACCTAGATAATTTATAAGTAGAGACTTGTTGAAACATCAGATAATCGCACTAAATAATTTTAGTAACGGATTTCATCACAGCTTCCCAAATACTATGAGTAAATAAAAGAAATGATCATCAATTCTAAAAACTTAAAAATAATAATAATAAACATAACAATACCAAAACTCTCATTAAGATAAAAAGTAAATAATTCCGTAGTATTATAAAATAGAAAAGGAAACAAACTAAAATTCTGAAAGTACCTAAACAATAAATTTGTATGAAATTAAACACAATGTTTCAGTAAGTATGAACCGGTATGAACGCAAAAACAATGAATTTAATTGGAAGTTAAGAATGGAATTATTAATGAAAAATGAATTTCTACAAGTACTTAATTATTTATTAAATGTTCAAATAAGCCTCACTCTTGAGCTGAGCAATAACCCAGCCGATTATAAAAATTGTCATGACATTTGTTAACATTTCCGGGGTAACATGATTCGAAAATTCAATAATTTTGGCGCGTAATTGTTCTAAATTAGATGGACGTTGATCACCGTAACACTATATTGAATTATTTAAAAAAGGCCATAGAAAAAAGTCATTCGGGGCTAGATCCGGAGATCGTGGTGGCCATTTAATAGGACATGAATTGCCTATCCGCCTGTCTCCAAAGACATTATTTAAAAAGTGAGTAACATTACGAGGGTGCGGGGCAACCGTCTAGCTGAAACCATACTTCATTAATATTAAATCGTTCCCGTACAGCTGGAATAATATTATTTTGCAGCAACTCTAAGTACGTATTTCCGTTTAAATTACCGTTAATAAAAAAAAAGTCCGATTATTTCATTTTCCTCATACATTTACATTCTCGCTTTCATTGGATATTGCGTTCGCGTATAGGTATATTCCAATTCAAAGATTTTCACGCGACCAATACCGACAAATTGCGCGATTATGATGGCTATGCACATGAAATGATTTTTCGTCTGTGAACAAGATATTATTAAAAAATAACTCATCATACTGATATTTATTAATTATTACTTCGCAAAATTTCATACGCCTGAGACGTTGATATTTTGTAGGACCGGTACTTATTTTTATGTAATATTTTTTGAACCGTTGTAGGACCAATGTTAAATTCACGAGCAATTTGTCGGGATGACATACTAGAATTTAATTCAACCAAGGCGCATATTTACACTTCCAAATCACTGACATTCCTATCAGGAACATTTCTGTTTTATTTACTAATGTAAAGGTCGTTTCAAAACCTCGAACCGTGTTACGAATTGTATTTAGGCTAGGAATGGATCTTCCCGGATAATTCACTGCAAATAAATCCCTACTTACTTCCGCAGAGTTGCCACCGTAAAATTGCTTTATCATAAATAGTTTTTCTTCTGGCGTATAGTAATCAATCTTTAAATAATAACCGTTACCCACCTACCGGAAACACGATTTAAAAATGTGCTAGTCTAGAGAGAGAGACTAGAGATCAGCCGTTAACAAAATTCAAATGAAATGCGCCAGTACAGCTGCTATCCTTGTTGCACTGATTAACTTGCTTTCCTTCCTACACACATTGACCTGCAGATACCATGTTTGTTGTGTTGGGAAAGAACGTTGTTTCTTGTTGCATCTAATGTAAACAAGAAACAAGGATCTAATACACTCGACTTACTCGTGTTCGGTAAGATAGAGCAATACGAGTGGATTTTTATTGGGACTAGACCGACTCGTGTTTTGTCGGCTCTCTGACAACACCATATTACTACCGGTTCCCCCGAGTGTCGACAAAACGCGAGTCAGTCTAGCCTCAGTGAAAATGTACTCGTATTCGCCTATCCTTTCCAAGACTACACTCGACCAAAAGACCAGTTTGTGTATTTCTTTCTCGTTCTAACTCATAGAAACTCTCGGTGTCATCGTTTTATCACAACAGTAAATGCATCCGCAACTTGCAGGCAAGCAATTGGTATACCGAAGCCTCAATGGAACAAACACTAATCAGCGATCAAACTTAAAGATACTCTTTACTCGTTACCGGCAATCTCAGAAAATATATGGTCCTACCTTCCTCTAGCTTAATGAAGGTCGGCCGGAAGGAGAATGTCCCAGAAAGAACATTCAATCAACATCTGACAAGGTTTACACTAGTCGATTGAAGATAAATAAAAAAAAACATTTGAAAAATCCTAATAACTAATATAGTATTAAATATAGTAGACGCTAATTTGACCAAACCTTGACGATGTTAAGTCAATAATAGCCGTCAAACAGATCTAGACTAATCATTGATAAAATAAAAGAGACTGATTGTTGACTCAAACAAGCATAGAAAAAGTAGTATATGAAATCTCCTATGCCTTCGGTCATTTACAAAATAAATCAAATTTAATACGCGCCACAAACAAGGCGATAGTAACACCCAGTATGATCACGAAATCGTGCCTAAATTAAACCATCGTGACCCAATGACACCAGTGAGGTAAAATATACAAATTAAATTACTACAAATGAATTATATAACATCAACAAAGCCAGGCCTGACGGGGTAGACAACAGACTAATTAGGTACTAGCGAATAAGTTTCTTAAACGTAAAATACAATTGCAAACACAATGCAAAAGGAAAAGTCCCTTAGCACAAAAATTAAAAATATATAAAAAATGTATATAAGTATTTCGGCAACTAATTTGCCATCTTCAGTAGAAACCTGTAGAAAAACAGAAAGGACAGTTAAACGTGGTGTTTTTGGCTAAGGTGTAACCTTAGAAGATAATCTCTTCCTCAAATCATGAATGGGATAACACTGATTTCTTAACAAATAACATCACTTTATATACTACTTATCTAGCAGCACAATAACGGCACCGTGAAGCGTGACAGATTAACACCTAAACTTTAACTCATATAAACTGGACTCGGGTAATGGTCCATTGTCAGAATTCATTAACTTACATCTATTTCTATGTATAAATACTTTCGTAACTGTCTAATTCTCTAAAATTATTTACAGTTTTCACTAATCTAAGACTATCTGTAGGCATACCGTTGTCTGTGTCGAAAATATGTCGAGCAACGCTTGATTTTTCCGGTCTGTGTTCATGGTAACGAGTTAAAATTGAACGCCTAGTTTGCCCAACATATTTTTGATTACAATCTTTGGTTTACCTAAATTTTATCTTTAGCGTTCCATAAGAGTGATTTTAATGAATTGCCCGATTTAAATGCGATTTGAATATTCTGTTCTTTAAATTTCGCGCGGCGGAATGATACGGCAACGAAATAAACTTATTACCACGAGTTTTTTGAGGTAGCAAACGTGTAGTACTTGAATAGGTTTCTTAAATTTATGACTCTTAATAAGCTTTCATTAAAATCGCTCTTAGGGAACGCTAAGATAAAATTGAGGTAATAAAGGTAAAATTGAGGTAGATCAAAAATCTGGGTTTTATGAAATAATGTGTAAAGATTGTAATCAAAAATATGTTGGGCAAACTAGGCAATCAATTTCAACTCATTACAAAGAATACATTGCACATTTCAGATAGATATTTTCGACACAGACCACGGTATGCCTACAGATAGTCATAGATTAGTTAAAACAATGGACCAATATACCAGAGTCCAGTTTATACGAATTATTGTAAGTTTAAGTGTTAATCTGTCATACTTCACGGCTCCGTTGTTGTTCCACTAGATTTAGGTAGTATATAAACTGATGTTGTTTGTTAAGAAATCAGTGTTATCCCACTGGTGATTTGGTGAAGTCTGTCCTCAAACATGTACCTACATTTAAAACATTCTGAAGAGTATTTCTGATACTTTTATATTAGTTCATCTACTTCAAACTACATTTAGTAATTCTTCTTTCTCTTTTTTTTTGCAGGTACAAAATGGTGCGGAACAGGAGATATAGCCAAGGATTACCATGATTTAGGTGCTGAAGACAGTGTTGATAGATGTTGCCGAACTCATGACCTCTGTCCTGTAAAAGTACGGGCTTACACGAAAAGATATAATTTAACTAACAATTCGTTATATACGAAGAGCCATTGCAAATGCGATGATGAGCTTTATAAATGCTTAAAAAGTTCTGATTCACCTACTGCACATATAATGGGAAATGTTTACTTTAACTTAATACAAGTACCTTGTGTGGATGACACTGAAAAAGGCAGAAGACGTTTTCGGGGATCTAGAAATAATTTTTAAACGATAATTTTAAGTTCTATGTATATTAGTGTAGAATATATATTTTATTATTTTTTTTATTATAAGAGATATTAATTTATTTTTAATTTATACATTGTACATATGTACAGTATTGTACAGTCTATAAGTATTCATCATTAATAGAAAGTATATAAGGTATTTACTATTTATTAAATAGATTGTTATATTTCAGGTTTGAAATAAATGATATACTTATTAGCAAAAAATTTGTAGGTATTACACTTCATTCCTAATTTAGATAATACTAACATAATAACAATTCTAAAATTAAAACTGGTAACAGATCCGTTAGTCAGTTTCGATGTAACATCCCTATTTACGCAGGTGCCAATCGCTGAAACCATGTCCATATTAGAAAACCAGTATCAAGTACAAAAGACTACAATCAACTTGATAGAACACTGCCTAGTAAATACCTATTTTACTTACAACAACCAAAAATACCGACAAGTTGAAGGCGCACCGATGGGCTCACCTCTTTCACCGATAATAGCCAACATATTTATGGAGAACTTTGAAACAAAGTTTATTAACACCTGTGCGAATAAACCAAAACTGTGGCTGCGGTATGTCGACGATACATTTGTAATATGGACACATGGCAGAGAAAAACTAGAAGACTTTCTATACCACCTAAACGCCCAACATCCGAAAATTAAATTCACAATGGAGGTAGAAGAACAAGGGAAACTACCATTTCTAGATGTGTTGGTGATCAAGAAAGAAAACGGGACATTGGGACATACTGTTTACCGGAAACCTACACATACAAATAGATATTTAAAAGCGCAATCTCACCATCATCCGGCGCAACTGAACGCAGTAGTAAAAACACTAGTACTACGATCCGACAGACTAACCGATAAAGAACATAAATCCGAAGAAAGAACAAATATTAGAAACGCTCTCCTTGCAAACGGTTACTCGCACAAAATAATAAAGGAAGCCACCTATAACAAAACAAGAAGAACAGAGAAAGAGAAAGAAGAATTCATTTCAAGAGCCTTTCTCCCATATGTAAAAGGTACCACAGATAAAATCAGCCGAATACTAAGAAAACACAAAATCAACACAGTTTTTACAACAAAGAGAAAAATAGCTGATGAATTAATCAACGCGAAAGATAAAATTCCACTCGAAGATCAGGGCGTGTACGAAATACCATGCTTGGAGTGCGACCAATCCTATGTAGGGCAGACGAACAGGCGAATAAACGTAAGAAAAGAAGAACATAGAAACGCAGTGCTCAAGAAAGAACCAACTTCATCTCTAGCACAACATCGTGTGATAACGGGGCATAATATCGACTTCGACAATACAAAGTTATTAGCAAAGAGCGAAAATCTAGCTACTAGAATCACTAGAGAAGCGATAGAGATTGAAAAGAGGCGCAGAAGTTTAAATAAAAGAGACGACGGCCTACGCCTGCCGCATACATGGAAACCGCTCGTGGCCGACATACAGATTAGAACTCACGTTAAACGCAACACTCCACAACCGGAGCAGACCCATACACAGGATTCGCAAATACACGGACCAATCACACGCAGCCGCTTGCGAGCGATCGCCACAGTACAACATCCCCCACCCGACCCCACTCCAACTCAGCAATATAAAAAGCAGGCGTACAACAAGGCGAACAGCAGATAACTTTCAACTGTAACCAGCAGAAGACTATCTCTAGAAAATGACGAGTGCGATCTCGTCGAAACGTCGAGACACCAGTCCTTCTCAGGACACATCTCACACGCGGCCAAAAACCCGAGAAACCATAGTTTCATCATACGACCGCAAAAACATCAGGAATATCATATATATATATATATATATATATATTATTTACTTATTTCAGGGGTATTGACGTACCGTAAAATGGGGTGACTTTGTGCCAGCCGGGGCGTGATTGTGCCACTACGTGTTGATCGTGTATATTCGCACCATATCGGCACATCGATTCACCTACCGCCCCGAACTCTTGTTCAAGAATACCGATATTAGAGGCGAATAGAATGAAATATATGGTTTGTGTATGCAATACCCTCCATTTCTGTTCCGTCAAGTTATTAAGTTGGTGAGATTTTGCAAAATTTTCGTTTTATCGCATACTTTCTCCTGGCTTGCCTAAAGTGTTTTAATAATGACCGTTTCAAAGTTCACACGTAATTAGGTGTTATATAGGTTATCTTTTAAAGAATACGCAGTGGTCGAGTAGTGCAAAATAACCTGGGTGTGTCACCTTGAATAAGATTCCGACAATATAAGGGGGGAATTTGTGCCACTACCTATTTTGAAATTCAGTTTATACGCTTAATTATCTTTATTAGTTACTATTCTATGTGAGAATTGGCTGTTCTTTTGTTTTATTTTGGTTTGTAAGAATATCTAGTTTTTGTTATATTTTATAAATAAATAAAAATTTTCATTAAACCTTCTATTTGGGGCGAGATTGTACCACAAAAATAACAGAGATAAAACTAATTGGGGTGAAATTGGGCCATGTCACTCATACCATACAGTTTCACTATAATATGAAGCTGGGCCTGGCACATTTTCAGCCTGTAAATAGGCGGCATTGTGCTAAAACGGTAAACAAGTAGCTGGCACAAAGCCACCCCATCCTATGGGGGGAAATTGTGCCAATTGTTATAAATAATTTTAGAAAAACGAATGAAAATTTCTAAGTCTTTTTTACACAATTTAGTAACCAAAGGTTCAAAGTATATCGTTAATTTTTACAAACATTTTTGGTGTCTATAATTGTCCGAAATTCTTTGAAAACCATAAAAAGTGGCATAAAGCCACCCCATTCTACCGGTATGGATTTTCTGTTGCTGCCATAACACTTCGTAATAGATTTTTACCATTTATCACATATTTAGTTTCCGTGGTTTTGAATAAGCAATACCAGTAGTAATGAAAGTATCCATTACTCTTCTATTCTGGACATCTCGACCCCTAATATGTCAAGTCCTTGCCCCCCCCCCCCCGGCCGAGATCTTGCCCACCCCTGCACGAAAACCTGGCTACGCCCTTACTGAGTATAGAGTTATCCAAGATGCTTGTCATCGAAATTAATATAATAATAAGGATTCTAAAAATAATAATAAACTACTAGATCAGGAGATCGCGGCGGCCATTTGATGTTTCCCGTTCCAATAATAAGACGGCTTTTATTGCAGACTAGATCGCAACGTGTTCGCAGCTAAACATTGAATGTAAAATCTGGTCGAGAGAAGTGGGAAGATCGGAGAAAATCGTTGTGATGTCGATTGTTGCCGGGATTGGTGACGGACAGTAGGGGGTCACGTTGCCACGTATTACTTGTATACGTATAAATGGCACGTAAACATTGAATCCCTATACCTAATGAAAATTGACACATACGGTATGTAATGTACTTACTGATCCAATACTATAATATTTCTCTTCTACAATAAGGTGAATATTAATTCAATTTATTGTAGTTTCCTTGGATATCGTAAATAAACGTGCTTTCACTTCATCTGTTTCTTTTATAAGTGTTTCTTAGTAAAATGTATCTACAATGTGCTGCGTTGTAAATTGTAAAAGTGCAAGTAATCTCGATATTATTGAATTATTTAAAGTAAGTTGAGATGTACATTTTCCATATAAAGTAGACTGAAATGAACATTCAAAAACAAAAAGATTAGAAATGAAACCAAGCAATAATTGAAAAGAATCGGCCTTTACTTACTAAAACTCATTTTTTTAAATTAATTATAACACAACTGATATACAGATTCTCACAACAACACAACACAATACAAAACACTGATTGCGAATACTGTGGCATTTTAAATTTTAAATATAAGAAAATATACAAAAATAAGAAATATTAAATATAGGTATATAGTTAATCAATATTTAATAAAAATAAACACAAATAAACAAGACACGAACGTATTTTAAGGTAATTTATTTAATAAATAATTAGATACATAATTAGTACACTAATTTTAATTTTATATTCCATTTAAATAGACACATAAAAGTCAAAACCATTTTTATTTGACTAAAAATAATTGACCCCTGATATTAATGCGAATATGCAACACTATAAACATTCATGAGACGTGGGTTGCATATACCCTATGAATGGTAGGCGATAAACAGATCCAAGGATTATAAATACTTGAAATTTTCAAACAAATTAGAATATAAGAATTACATATTGTATAAAACAATGTTCAAATACTGACCTCAGTTTTAAAAGGATATATATAATGACCTTTAAACAATAATATTAGCAACTAACAGAAAAGTAGGTCATGTTCAAGAATACATTTTTTAACTGCGAGAACACTAAGAAATATTGTTCAATCATTTAAAGTATCACTACTGTAATCACTATAACTATTAAAAATAAAAGTCTATGTGGCAATATGCACGTTTCACTGGTATCTTCTGAATAAAATAATATTTAATGTACGTTGAGATATACGATTTGTTTATTTCTTCTCCGCACGAATATACTCCAAGAACCTTCAAGCTAAAACAAAAATACGATATTAGACAAAGTATAATATAACACAAATTAGAAAGTACTTACAAAATAAATAAGATCGACCGATATTGGTTAAGTATGCGAGTACATAAAAATGTAAACAATGTCAAAAACTTCAAAATGGCCGATCTACGTATAATTACAAAAACTGTCACAGAGGGGGCAGTATAACGAAATTCAAACAGAATATGAATACAATCCAAATTTATAAACAAAAAATAGCGTTCTTCATTTTTTCTTACCCATAAAAGGGGGCAACGCAGCCAAAATAGGCAGTTCTTCAAGAGTTCTTCAGGTGATCCCGACTACCATAGGAAGTAATAAATCTACAAAAGCAAAACGCTTTTAAGATTTATTTATTGCGCGTGCCAATAATAAAAGACAGATATAGTGTAGTGGGGGTACACAACTGGAATATTCAAACCAGAAATTCGCGCCAAGAAATAGTGGAGCGTGGGAAACCGTTATTATTTCATTTAATAATAGCCGCTCTCAGAAGAAAAGCCGGAATAAAAGATTAAAGAGGAATGGAATCTAATAGTTTTCTAGAGGAATTCGAAAGGATGTACAGTCAAGTGACGTAAGTACAAGCATGATAATAAAGTTTCACTTGCAATATAATAATCAATAAATAAATACATTCATTTATGTGTGTTCAAATATAATATAATAAATACAAATTGTTGTTTAAACATTTACTGAATCCCATTATTGTTTAACCGAAGTCCAACGTGCAAATCTTGGATTAGGTGACTCAATAAAGGATATAAATAATTCAGCCACAATCACAATAAAATAAATTGTTATTTAAACACTTAATGAATATTGTTTAACCGAAGTCCTACATGCAAATCTTGGATTAGGTGACTCAATAAAGAATAGAATGACAACTGCCGCAATGTTATTAAATCTGGATTTCTATTAAAAACTGCGTCTAACTTTTGCCGAAGGCCACATCCGAAGTCACTTGGAATACTTTTGAAATTATTAATAGCCAC